>VZTA01010769.1:882106-903666 GCA_013398855.1 Mohoua ochrocephala | reverse complement strand
GATGAACAGCTGGACTGCCTGCCCCAGGCAATGGCCACTGCTGCCCCGGGAAGCAGAGGAGAACATCAGGGCACTTGCTCTCCTCTAGGCACTGCTATCAGCCATAAACACAGGATATTTGTGGTCTAAACCTTTCAATCCTTATGTCTGAAGGTCCTGTACATTGTGCTATCAATCATTCAGAGGAATATTAAACTGCTGGAGAGCTGACGATATCATTTGCTATGTTCATTCCCTTGAGGATCAAGTGTCTCAGCGAGAGCAGGAGCAGAGTCCAAACACGGAGCCTCCCCTATCCCTGATCTCATTACGGCCCTGCCGCTTCCACAAACCCCTTTTCCCTTCAGGTCTCTCTTCCCACAGCATTGACCACAGCTCATAAATTAATAAGTGCACGCATTTTTTAAAATCAGGTTTGTGGTGAGCAGATGTTGAAGATGAAGTGGAGAAGGGGGAAGAAAACAAAAACCAACACATACAAACACTGTGAAATGTTTAACAACATGTAAGTCCTTCAAAGCCACAAACCCCTTGGTCCTTGTCCCTGGCTGGATTCACTAATAGGTTGGCTGCCAGTGACAGTGTGGAAGGCAGGGGTGCACGAGGACCCAGAACCCTCTGTTTTGCCTCCAATTATGTGCCACGTTAAAACCCAGGGAAAAAAAAAAAAAACAACCGACCTAATCCGCAGCCATTCTTTAATCCTGTGCAGTTTATTAAAAGCAAGAGGACAAGATAATCCACCCAGACTGGCAAGTTGGAGGCTGCTCATTCCCTCTCCAGAAGAAATCAGCTCATGTTTTCTCCTGAGGATCCCAAGAGACTCAAGTCTAGAAGACACTGACAGTATGCTACAGAAAGGAAAAAAAAAAATTTAAAAGGAAGGTAATTATGGAAAACGTTCAGAGGAAAACATGTTTCTGCAGTGCTGCTGAGGCTGAGCAGGAGCTGTCCATGAAGCAGGAGCTGCTGGCTCCCCACTCCTGGTCACCAGAGGATCACACTGGAGAGATAGAGCTGGGACGGGAGTTGTTAGAGGGATGGGCAGCTCCAGGGATTGGGCACCAACAGCCTGAGCTACGAAAAAGGCTGAAGGAGACAAAAGAGACCGTCTCTCCAACTGTGCAGCCAAAGAACTCCAGATCACACAGCTGGAAAGAGCTGGGCAGGGGGCACCTTGATGCAGGACACTCGCTCAGCACTTACATTCTCATCCCTCGCTCTGTCAGGTTCCCTTAGGCAAAGGATGGAGGTGGTTCAGAGGGACAGACGCACCCAGTGGGACACAACAGCTCTGCATGGCATGACCCCAGGTGCTGGAGAGGTGTCAAAAGCCAGGAGGAGCAACAAACCTGGTGGAGCAAAGGTACCGATGTCTCTGTTTTCCTCAGGAAAGTTGGGAAAGAGGAGCTATAAAGTCAGCGATGCCTTCACGAATGTGATGGATGAAGACATATGACAGGATGGAAGAAGATCATTTTGGGCCACCACCACTTGGACAAAAGAAATAGAAGTAGCTCCATTAGGAGAGTGCTGAAAGTGTGGATGGACACTGAGATTTCTGTTAATATTATTAATAAAAAGAGAGAAACTATGAAAAATGCCCCTTCTAGGAGACTAACTACCAAAATAAAACCTAGAAACTGCAACAGTAAAAGCTCGTACATCCTAGATGGAACAGTTAAAGACTCGAACACCAACTGTAGATGCATCACAAAGACATGATTGTGACTTAGACTCGATATTGGTGAATGATAAAAACACAGTGGAAGAGATGGAACTGGAAAATAACCTTGGATAGAGTGATTTATTTAAAATTCTTGCCTCATTTTGATTTATTCTAAACAGAACAGACAGATAAACAACAGCAGAGTGCTGCCTAAAGGTTCCTGGTCTCAAAAGGGCAAACCCAGCCTTGCCTATAAAAGGTAGGTTCAAATGTCTTTGAACCAAAGGCAAAGCTCCCTGGGGACTTGATCCCAAACACAGAAAAACAGTGAAGGGGTAGATCCTGGGCGGCTCCTAACTTGCTGGAATTAGTAGAGCAATGAAGACAAAAGGAATAAGAAGAGACCATAGAAAGGGAAATGATTAATCAGCAAAGAGCTGCAAAGATTTTAGGGGCTGAAAATAGAAGGGATGGAGTGGGAAATGCCGAACGTCAAACGAGTTAGACCTGAGAAAGGATATTAAATAGTGAGAGGTTCTCTGGTCATACAAACACAAAGGTAATAAAGACAGAACAAGCAGTGCTGTGATTCAGTCTGTGGGAAGACAGTTCACAGGAAATCTAGGTGAGGTCCCACGACTAAACAAATTCTTCTCAGCAGCTCTGGACAGTGACAATAATTACAAGCATATGACCTTAGCTGGGTGGCTGATATGGAAAATGTACTTACCACAGCTGAGAGAGAAGGGAAGGTCCAAGATCTTCCTGTGATCAAGTCACAAGACCAGGTACCTCGCAACCCAAATTCCTCGAGGAACTATTCCATGAAACAGACTGATTGGGAGCAAGGGCTTCAATAAATCCACCAGTAAGGAGGTGAGGAACATAAAATGCAGCACCTGTAAGTAAGAAGGATGAAAAGGCAATCTAGCAGCTGTCACCCATGGCCCTGTGCAAGGGAGGAAGCAAAGACCGGGCAGGGCTGTGAAACGTGGGGGATGCCAGACCATCCCATTTGGGATAGTTTTTATTTTTATCTCACTTTTTTGTGTCACTAACTGATCTTCTAGATAAAGGAAAATACACATTTTAGTGAATCATTTAATGCAGGGCCATGATGGGAAGTGGTTTGCTGTGAGAAAGAGGAAGACGCTTTATCCCAGGCACTGCAGAGGCAGAGTAGGATTTGATGGAGGGATAGCTGTGGACAAGGAGGGAAGGGTACGTCTTGCAGGCAGTTTGGCAGTGGAGTTCCCTGCAGAGTGGTCTCAGGACTTGCCCTGGTCAACAATTGCCCTAATGAGTCCTTCTTAATTAAACTAACCTATGAGAAGCAGGAGAAACCAGGGAAGACAATATGGATACCACACTGGAAGCACAGCTTGAGCATGGCTCAATCCCTGAAGCAAACCATGTAGTTTTCAAGAATTTCTGCTGCAAATGGGAAATTCATACGTTGAAAATGACTGAAGAGGGAATGACTTTGATTGTAGGAGTCAATTACAGGCTGACTAGTGAGATAAAGCCACCAAGCAGGTAAATGTGATCCTAAGGCGTATGCAGGGGAGGATTTCCAGCAGAGGAGGGCATCTCCCAATTCACAAATTAAACTGGTCAGCCACTCTCAAGAGCAGCAATAGATGCAAAGAAAGGCTGTCAGGATAACCAGTGGATAGGAAATGGCCCAAGAAGAGTGGGTACATGAATTTTTTATTTATCAGGCTGAAGGAGATGTGATTTCTGTCTCCATTCCAACTGTAGTCAGTAAACATGGGAAAAAGCAATGGTGGTAGAAGGATGACATGAGTACTAAAAATATATAAGCTAGAAACATGTCTAAGCTCAAAAATTATGCCTCACCAGAGTAAGGAGGCAGCTGGGCCAAACAATGAAAAAACAAAGAGGGAAGTATTTTTAAGATGGCTCCTGCTACGAGTATGAAAGGGATTTTATGAGGTGGCTCCCAGCTGGGAATTTGGCCAAGGTACTGGGGTTAACACACCCACTACTCTGAAAAGTACCAAGGGATTTTCAGCAGCCAGAAATTGCCAGGACCTTGGTTTTAAATCTCCACTGCTGAAATGCAACTATTTATTCAGCACAGTTCCACTTGAGCAACTATGTGAAATGCTGCTCTGAGACTCTCAAAAGTCTCCCGGGGAGCAGGCAAAAAAATACATATATTCTGTCTGGAGCTGATTCTCTTTCCACACTTCTGTCCCTCTCATCCTGCTTCACCACTAACAGGATTTGCATCAGAGCAGCCCAGTTCTCAGAACCAGGCAGCTCCCAGCCCTTCTCCCTGAGCCTGTCACACCATGGAGACATCACCTTTGGACATTTGAGCACAAGGAGCAGGGTCCCGGGCAGCCAGGGGGGAAATTGGCCACACAACAAACACCTCTGTGCCCCTCCTGGCAAGCAGAGAATGAGTTCAGGCATTGCAGGGTATTGTACAGTTTAGACATGTCCAAGCAATTCCAGCTAGGAGCAGATGCTTTCAGAGCCACTCAAGACTTTCTTAATAACACAGGCTTACCTGGACTGAAAGAAAACTGAGCCATCTCCATCCTAAGCCAAATGAGAAGGCACCAGCAGCCTCCGTGGTTCCCAGGTAGCAAAGAGCTCATTTTAACAGGCACCATGTCTTAATGTACATGGGAGCAGCCACTGTTTGGGACACACGTTGTCCCAATGCCTGGGTACATTTTTTAATGAGCTCAATGCACTGTGTTTTCTTGCAACAACCACTAGACTCTGCAAAAAAAGACCGCTCAGCCAGGGCTCCCTGTTTTGGGGGGAATTATTTTGGTTTTTTAAAACCTTGTCCCTTCTTTTACTCCATATTATTTGTGCTGAATGATGCAGGGGAAAGACCCCACACCAAAGCCTGGACGTGAACCAGGGAGCACTACAAGTCCTGCCCTGCCAGCAGTGACCAGCATCCACAGCACAGTGTGCAAATGCCAAAGCACCACAAAAGAGCAAACCTGAGCGGAATAAATCCTCCTCCAGCTGCTTGTCGTTCATCCCTCGCTGCTCAGTTTGGCAGCAGGGCTGAGACAAGAGGGAAGCCCAGATGCTGGGAATGGGGCAGCAGGCAGAAGGGTGCTCTGCAGTGGGCTCTTCTTCCCACAGGTATTTACACGCCACTGAGCAGAGAGGTGGATGGAAGCAGATGGAGTGGTTGACACACAGAGGTTTAGCAGTGAAACCTCCCACTCCTCTGAGCCCATAGCTTGGCACAAGAGTGGCAGGTCAGTCCCCGGCACGGTGGCTTCAAAGGTTGCCAGCAAGATGAGGTGCAGTTGACACCCATCCTGCTCCTTGTCCCAAGGAAGAACCTTTCACCTTCCTCAGCTTCAGGAGGCTCTCAGGAGCTGAAATCACAACAGAGAAGGGCCCAGCAAACTGCATGGGATGCCAGGGAAGACATGCCCACCCCATAGCCAGCCCTGCCTTTGCACTTCACACCCACTGGCAAAACCGGGCTGCCACTGCCACGCCACACACCCCACACACTGCCTGGCATCCCTCACCACCCTGGCCCCCTCGGAGAGGGGCCAGGAGGGGCCCAGGCTGCCCAGTCCCCAGTGGTCCCTCTCTCACCCTCCTTGCTGCCCCAAGAGCAGGCACCCCCTCCCCTTCTCCCCTTCCCCTGCCCTTCCCCGCTTGTTGCACGAAGGGCGCGCTTGACCTCAATCTGTCTGCTCGGATTAGAGTCCGGAGCCGTTCCCCTCTGCCGAGCACAGAGCCCCAGCAGGGCTGCGAGGCCGCATCTGCCACGGCGGGTTATTCCAGAGGGCTGCCACCGTCACAGGGCATGGGGACACAGAGGTGAGAAGGGGCAGTGCTGGCTGCACCCTGCCACAGCCACCGCTCCCAGCTGCTGTGGGGGACAGGCACCGTCCCACCGAGCTCTGTTCTGGAGAAATTGAGGCCAAGCAGAAAGGGTTAAGTGGTGAAGGAGAAGTGGAGACTTATAATGGAGTGGAGATGGTTGCATAGACTGAGCTCCAGCTGCAGGGATAGGAATCCTTTGGGTTTTCAGCAGTGCTTCTTTGGACTACTCCAGAGACACTCACAAATAAAAGTAAATAAAGATAAATACAGAAAATGCAGCAGGGCACAGTCTTTGGCCCAAGGCAAGTGACTCAGCATGGCTCAAAACAGCTGCACTCTACAACCTGTTCCCAAAATCAGAGTGACCTCACTCAAACTCCTCTCTGGGAGGCATTGCTGCCTGTGACACCCCAAAAAAGTGCCTGGTCAGGAGACAAGCTCCCACAGGAAGCCCCTTTAACTTCACTGCATCCTGTCCCATGCCACAAGCACCTTCTGCTGTGGCTGAAGTCCAGCACCACACCAAAGATGCGGCCAAAGGAAGGACCAGAGAGAGGCAGGAAAGTGCAGGAAGGACCAGAGGGAGGAAGGAAGGTGCCTTCCATCACAAAGGGGACAAAAAGGACAGACATTTGCACAAGAAGCTGACTGGCCAGTCTGGGAAGAAGCAGGAGGGTGACAGCTACTGTGACAGTCCTCATGTGCACACAGCCCAGCAAACTGGTCAGAGGGGAGGGCAGCAAGCCCTGGAGGCTTCCACTGTGTTGGTTGAGGATGACAGGCCAAGTCTGACAGCTCTATGTGCTGTCACCATCTATTGTGTTGCATTCCCTGAAGGACAGCAGGGCCAGCACAATGCCCAGAGCCCTGGCGAGTGGGCTACCAGGGAGCCTGGCACAGCCAAGAACTGTCCCCAGCTGCCCACACCTCTCCTCATCAAGCCTCTCTCCTCTCTTTCTCTCAGGAACACCAACAGAGGTTTTTCCCCCCGTTCAGAGGACAGGTCTGCTGGCAGCACCCAACCCATCACAGCCATTTCTGACTGCATCAAAGCCAGTCCTTCAGGAGGGACCATCATGTCCAGCACCAGGGTGGTCAATGCCCTGGGGACACGAAGTTTCACTGCAGGGTGAAGGTTGCAGCCCGTTGTACTGCACCAGAGTCCTGCCCCACAGCAGCTTATTAACACAAGCTGGGACAAAACTGCAGCCTTGGACCCCTGGCCAAGCCCAGAACTAACGGCTGTGGGGTTCATTCCACTTACTCTGCAGAACAGGGTCAGCTGAGAAATGTAGATATAGCTTGTGAAATGTCTCAAAACCGCAGGTGCTCAAGTCAGACATTTCCAGCCCAGTTCTCCCCAGTGAGAAGCAGAGGTATCAGTGCTGGAGGAGAAGCTCTGCTAAGCCCTTGTTGTTTTGCCCATGCTCAGAACTTCCAAGACTTTGTCCCATCCAGTGACAGGGGCGTATCACAAACCGTACAGCTGTGGCTACATTTCTCACAGAGGATGCCTTTCAGCATTTCTCCTTCATTTTATCTTGCTCTATCCATCACCCAGTCTGGAGTCGCTGCCCGTCAGACACATTGCTAATAGTCCTTAGGTGGAAATCCAAGGGAAACCCCAGCTGGAGACATGATGGGTCCAAAAAGGTTAGGACAATCCCCACTCCACCCATTCTCTGCTCACCTCCAAGGGGAGAAGCCACCAGATGTTCTGGAGTTACAGCTCTGCAGGCAGAAAGCCCAACGTGTGCCACCCTGGGACTGCACAGCTCTGCTGCTGTCTGGCCTGTCTGCTCTGTCCCCACAGCCTCTGAAGCTCAGCCAGCGGCTGGGGTGCATGATGACACGATGGTGACATGACAGAGGCCTGGCTGCAGCTTCGTGCTGGAGGCCAGCCTGGCCGCCGTGTCCTGGGGCATCAGCAGCAAGGAGACTGGCACATCCCTCCAGCTGCCCCGGTGGCTGGCCCGGCTGTGCTTTCCTTCCTCTGCTCCCTTGGCCCTGCCTAGCCCACAACCCACGACCCAAAAGCTTCCCCGTATTTCAGCCCAGTGACACAGAAAAACAGCCGTCAGGATGGGGGGAAGGAGTCAGATGCCAGCATGGAGAAATCCTCCAAGTCAGACACACAAACAAACCCAAACTACCGCTTCTCATGGATGTCACAATAAGTAGCACAAACTGTAGCTGCAGGAAAAAAAATCCAATAGACACCAATTAAATGCATGACTTGACTGCCTCTGCCATGGCAGCCAGTGGTGGCTTGCTGGTGGCAGCAAAGTATCACTGGTCACTGCTGACGCTGCTGAGCTGCTGCCTCTCCCAAGGGATGCCAAGGACGGTCAGTCTCACCGGTGTGACACATCCCTGTGTACCGGCTGGTTTATTGCCAGCCACACCATAAAGTCACTCATGTCCTGCCTTAAAAACAGGCGACTGTCACTCTGCCATGACCCCAAATCTCCCTGGAGCATTAATAGTGGATGAACCCAATGGAAAAAAAAAATCCCTTTTAGATTGTCCAAAATCTAGGGTAGCACAGACAAGGGCATGTCTGCTGTTGCTAAGCGGGGTGCTACAGCCAGGGCCAGCCCAGCAAAGGTCCTGCCACACCCCTCGACTTGACAGAGAAGGGGATCACCCCGTGACAGAAATATCCGGAGCAGCTGTTGGGTGGCAATGTGGGACAGCCAAGAGAAAACCCACAGCCCATTCGTGAGTCACAGTTTTTCCCTGCCTACCCACAGTGATGCTGCCATCTGCTTTAGACATCCCAAAGACAACTCTGGTGTGATAGCCACAACAGCACGATGCTGTGCCAGGCAGCCTGGCCACAGCATTCCCAGCAGCCGGCACTTCCAAAACCAGCCCTCCTGGCGCTGGCAATCGGGCATCGGATATCGTACTGCAGCTACCCTGGGCATCTGCGTCACTCTGCAGCAGGGGCTCTTCCTGGGGGCTCTGGGCCCCAGCATTCCCCATGGCACTGATGCCCGCTCCCCTGCAACCTCTGCTTGCCCTCTGCACTGCACCCCTGGACAGGAGCATTCAGTAAATCGCAGCCATGTCTGCAAGAAACACGCATCCCTCCTTTATTTAATCTGCAGCCACTAGAGGGTAATCCAGTCCTCCAAGTTAGATCAGCTCTTGCTTTGATACGCTGGGCAGCAGGTAAGTGCCTGAACCCCAGCAACTAATTACCAGGTGCCTTTCAACAGCTCCTGCCTCAATTAGCATCCGTGCCTCCATGGCTAGTCAGAGAGGCCTTCCGGCTGCCCCTGAGCCACACAGTCTGGAGAAGGCACCCTGAGCCGATGGCACACGCTCGGGTGCAGTTCAGACTCTGTTTCTTCCAGCTGGCTGCTGCCCCTCCTCCAAGCTGATTAAGAAGAGTACAAGATAATAACACAAATAAAGAAATAACATTTTAAAAACCCACCATAACCCTGAAATCTTCATTAATTATGAATTTTGCATGGCAACTGTTACTAAGAGAGTCTCCTCTGAAACTGATGTTCAAAGAACTTTATATCAAATCTTCAAACAGTTGAGAAGGTTCAAGCTACAAAGTCGAAACATCTGTTGCTTTCCATGCATTTTTCAATGGGGAGATCAGAGAGGAGGAAAAAAGTGTACAAAATAATCCTGGTTCTGCTTTATTATTTAAATACAATGACAGTCTATGATACACACTCTGTGCAGAGAGACAGAAAGAAAAAATGAAGGCAGAGTGTCATACAGTTCTACCTACTGGAGCCAAAAATATAATATGCTTCAATTTGCTTTAAATTTAGCCCTTCTGGGAAATGCTGCATTAGCAGCCCTTGGGGACGAAGTCTAAAACAGGAAAAGAAGGGCAACTTCTCCAGCAGAAACAATGTACTGTCAGTCCCATCCCTCTTCCCGGTGCCGTGCAAAGCCCGGCTGTAGTGAGAAAGTTTGGAGTCAAGACGATGGGGTGCACCTCCCAGTGATATATATGCCGCCTTCCTTCATCACAGCCAGCAGGGAACAGGCAGAAAGGGT
Organism: Mohoua ochrocephala; assembly: GCA_013398855.1. NCBI lineage: Eukaryota > Metazoa > Chordata > Aves > Passeriformes > Acanthizidae > Mohoua > Mohoua ochrocephala. The sequence continues at coordinate 894,122 of VZTA01010769.1, read as the reverse complement.
TGTCCTCTGTGCCTGTGGGAAGCACCAAGCAGGCAGGACCATCTCCTAAATCTCCCTTCCAAATATACCCTCTGCACTCAGCTTTTTGCCCTAAGGGCAGGCAGAAATCTAGAAACTGGTGCCACTTCACACCTGATCAGTTCCATCTAGTGAGGTCTTCACTAGACTCAGCTGTGGCATTTTTCAAACTTTTCAGCTGAGAAAAAATAGCATCGTTTTAGCCAAAACCAAACCTTTCAAGCAATAAAACAATAACCAACTTTCCCAATTTTTTTCCAAGGCTTTGCAAAATATTTGGTGTCACACAGGATCGATGTCGCTTTCAGTATAACATTGACTTTTTTTTTTGTTGAACAGTGAGAGGAAATTTCTAACAACACTTGGATTGAAGACCTCAATCCAACACACAGCACAGCAACCTCTCGTCGCAGTATCCTCAGGAACACGGCCCAGAGCTTTGCAAGGTCCCTGTACTTGTGGTGTTTCCGCAGCTCTCCCTGGAGCCCCGAGCACTGCTGCATCATAGGACTGATCCCTGAGGAGAGAACCTTTCTTTAAATGGGAAAACTGACGTCAGCTTTCAAACCATGTGCTTTTGGGGAATGCTGCTCCTCTGAGAGTTAATGCTGGAAGAAACCTGGTCTGTCACAGGTGGGTTCATCTAATGCCAGGAACCAAGACCAATTAACAAACTTCAGGTGAAGAGCTGGACATCAAGGACATCTGTAACATGAGGCTGGGAATGGCTTCTTGGCCCACTGCACCAAGTCCCTGCTGTCACCGGCACTGTGATACATTATCCCTTAATAAACACAAAGCTCAAAGCTTTGGTTCAAATCCCCCAAAAATGAAGGTGGAATGGGGCGTGAGAGAAACTGAGTGGCTCCCAAAAGCCTTGTGAACCAGAGATTCATGTCCAAACCCTCCTCCTGCCTCAGACCCACAAAAACTTTCCTCGAGGCACAGTCTCCTCCTACTGCTGTGGCAAAGGTGAGAGTTTCCCACTCGCATCTCTTCCAGTAGAAAGGTGTCAAACCCCTTCGAAGAGGCTTTTTCTGCTCCCAGAACCTTCTTTTAGCCTCTGATCATTTGGAGGCAGCTGAGAAATTCAGCTGCTGCTGGCTCAGCGCAGGCAGGGATGAATTATCAAATGCTGCTCCTGAAGGCATGTAAAACGTCCTAGTGGCAGCCATGCTGAGCTCCTGGCCATCCTTCTGCTTTCTGTGTAATTTGTCATTTCAATTTGGGCCCCAACAGTTCAACAGCTCTTGAGGCTTGGATGGGTCAGAAAGATCAGAACAAGAGGAGGGACATGGAATTAACATTTTCAGAGAGCTCTGTCCCAGCAGCTTTCCCAGCTCCCATCTCATCCAGACCCACCTGGGCCCCCAGGCAGCTCCTGCCCTGTGAATCCCATCAGGTTTTGCTGAGTCCTGCTCGTGCAGCCAGCCAGCAGCGGTCAGAAGTGAAGGCTGAAGCCAGTGCAGAAATTCCCTCCTCCCCAGGCAGTGCATTTCAATTACCACAGCACGGGCTTCCAAGTGGATTTATCAAACTGGGCCTATAAAGTAAATTGAATAATCTCATGCCTCAGACATATAAAATTTAAGTATTATACTTGAAAGTACTTTGACAAAGTAATAAAGATGGAGAGTGAAGGAAAGGAGTGAGGAGATCAACCAGCTCTTTGTTCATGTGTTGTAACCAAAGCTCTGGCTCCAAGGCGCCCCTCCATCATGGGAGCCTCCAGGGCACATCCAGCTGTGACACTGCATGATCTGGACGGAAAGCTGATAAACTCTAAGGTATAAAGGTGCTTGATCACCCATTTTGTCCAAGACCCTTTCCCTCACTGCTGAAACTTCAGACATCTCCAAAAACTAAAGAGTGCAGGGGGAAGTTGGAGATAACCGAGACCTTGGAGTTAGATGTCCTTCCAAAAACAGCATCTGTGAGCAATCTGGTCTTCACCTCTCTGCTGAGCAGGACCAGTAGAAAGGGGATTAAATTACAACAAGGAATATTTAGGCTGCTCAGCAGGAAAGACATAGTGAGTGGAGGAAGCTCTGTTGCACGTTGGTGTTGAAGAGCGCAAAGCTACAGTTGCCCCCGAAAAAGGAGTTAGGGGAATATCACACCGCAGTTTAGGACAGGGAGAACACTGATGCCTTGGGTGGGTCCAACATGAGGTCTTTCATGATACTAAATGACGTGAAAATTGGGATGCCAGGCAACATGAAACACAGAAACAGCCCTGGTTCTTTGGGATTCCTTCTGCTCCACCCAGTTCTCCACACCAAGGGTCCTTCTTTTTAACTCCATCCCTGACTGTAACACTAACCCTCACCCAGGGCAGACTCTTCCCATACATCCTGATATTAAAAATGAACCGATTCCTCCCCATAATGGTGTCCTGTCCTTCTCCCTGCATCAGTGAGACCCTTCCTTCAAAGGGACCTCACAAATCTTGGCCACTGTAACGACATAGTACTGGGATTAGCTTCAAACATCTCCTCCCTTTAGCAGAAAAACACCCTTACCCTGACAGTACTATTTTCATTGTTTGGTAGGAGCAATGGTAGGAATGGTGCTCCAGGTTTTGCTTTCCCAGTTCGGTCCCGGCCCTCCATCACCCCTTGCAAACCACACTAGCTCTGGAAACAAACCACCTGCAGTGATCACTCAGACAAGATCTGTAACCCCAAATGAGCAGCAAACTACAGAAAGGGCTGAACTCCTTGGCTCTGCCTCCATCCTACCTCTCCAACCCTTACATGTTCCAGGAGCATTAATCCAAGAAATGTAGTCATAAATCCTTCTCTCTGTCTCCTCCCTAGCACAAACACATGGGAGCCCACCTCTCTACATCACGTGTTTCTAGCTGGTAAGTCTGGAGTAGCGTGCTCGGATACCCAAAATGATAACACGTGTTGAGTCAGCCCACGGCACGTCCAGTCCTTCCACTCCAGCAAGCCCCATTTTGGCCTCAAGTCCCATCCCTTGACTGGACACCAGCTGAGGGCCGCCTTTCCACAGAGGTGGGACACGTGCCCAACCTTCCACTTCACAGCATGGGGTGTTTCCTCTGCTAAATCAGCACCCAGATCTGGGAGGTGTGATGGAGCAGGGTGGTAAAATCATACAACCAGCCCTCCAGAAAATTAAAAACAATTATCCAGCCTATTAATTTACCCCTGTGATTTCCCATCACAGTTAAACCCCTCTGGCCATCGGCTGGAGCTCAAGCAGACATCAGGCCCCTCTTCCTTGCTTATTATTTACTCTCCACTCGCTGCTTTTCTTCTGCCCCAGTGACCCCACTGTTCACACATCCCTGCTCTGCCTTTAACCCCGTTTTGGTTTAGGGTCTGATTAACTCTTGATGCTGAAGGTTTTCACCATCAAAAGGCTTTGTTTCCATGGTAACTCCTGGGGGGGATTATTCAAACCAACGGGTCCAGCTAGCACAGGGTCAACAGGATGGAGGAACCCCCAGGGATGCTCAAGTCCCGCTCCACAGTGGTGCCTGTGCCTCCTCCCACCACCAATTACTGCAGATGAGAGCCGAAATCCCGCTGCCCTCTTTAACTCTCTCTGCGTTAGCACCGGCTCACGGACATCTTTTTTCTTCCTTTTTTTTTTTGCGCCATGTGTCACTAATTTTACTCATTTTCTGAGTTTGTCTAGAATAGTAAAAGATTTGATTAGAGTGTTCCCGGTTTTAATTGTAATTAGGACAGTCATTGTACAAGCTATAAAAGGAAATTGGGCTACCGCTGAGTGGAAGAGCCCCTGAGAGAATAGGAGCTGCGAAGGGAGAATTTCGTTCATAAAAAAGGAAAAAAAAAAAACAGTTTGAGGAAGAAATAAAACTCCAGCTCAGGATAGTGTGACAGCCAAAGTAGCCCAGACATCTGGGACCATAATCAAAGCACATTTCCTGGGGATTTCAGTGTCGATTGTGAGCGGTTCCTTCCCCACTGCAACCTTCTGTACGACCTTGGGCCAAGCAGCTCTGCCCTCTTGCCTCAGTTTCCCCTACTGGGACTTATCTGGGTGGTCTGCAAGCTACTGGTTTATTTTACAATGGGCATTGTGATCCCTTGTGAAATGGGAGAGGCGACCATTGAAATAACCCACCCAGTCCCCATCCCTTAGCAGCAGACACCTTGCTAGAGGCACCACAGCTGCTGAGGGACGGCACCTGCAGCAAGGGGACAGGAGATGCCCCTGGCTGCCATCCAGGTCTCCAGGATGGACACTGGACATATCTGCTTTTTCCCAGCAGAGGGAGGGAAAGGCCTATTGAAGCCCATCGCGACGGGGCTACTACTGGGAAGAACACCCAGAAACAGCACACGCAATGTCACATCAGTCACCACCTGAAAAGCACCCAGAGAAGTGCAAATTCCCCACGCATAGATAGCACCACCCCAGGGTTTGCCGGCCCAGAGTGACCTTGCTGGACGCCTGTGCCGGAAACAGGGTGATGAACCACCAAACCTTTGGGGAGCAGAGGGACAGGCAAGACGCCTGCAGCAATGTTTCTCAGCTGACCTCATTGTATGGAAAAATTGCTCCTGACAGTCGTGGCCAAGATGCCCAGTGGTCATGGTCTCCAGACTGGTCACTGCACCCCACTGCCACCCCCTCCAAAGGGGGACCCTCTGGAAAGGGGCAGCTGGCAGTGCCCAGAGCCATGTCACTTGCCCTCTGCCCCACGGCTCTGCAGGGGGGCAGCCTGCTGAGCCTGAGCTGTCAATCTGGTGCAATAAAACTCGAGACAAATCAATTTCCCCCCTTCCCCCTGCTCTAATTCCACCAGGGGAGACAGTCTTTTTCCTGAAGCAATAATTTGCCTCAGTTTAAAAAAACCCCACACAGTGGAGCTCTGCTCATGGCACATTAATGTGTATCAGCCATCGCCTGCCACCTCCTAATGATCCCACCTCCGATCCGTGCCCAAAACTGTGGGCTTTTTACCGCTACATTTAAAGCAAAGAACAAACATAAACCAGTTGCCTCCCAGCGTGGCTGCGATTTTCATTAGTCCAGGCGGGGAGAGGAAGGGGTTGTTGCTCTGCTCAGCCCTTACTGCCTTCAAAATTTATGGATTTTCTTTTTATTTTTTTCCTCTTCCCAGCAGCTCAGAAGAAACTTAATCATCACCTCTGAGGGGGAAGAAACCCCCCGTCGTATCCTTCAACTTGCAGGGTCACGTGATGCTGCTCTGGCCTTTCCTATGCAGTGTCTGAACGGAGCACACGGCCTGGCACTTGCAGCCCATGTTAATGTTCTAGCTGGGGTTTTAATTTCTATTCTATTCTATTCTATTCTATTCTATTCTATTCATTTACATAGTTATCAATTTTATATATGCATTTAGATTATAGACTGTGGATTATAGATATATCTCATGTGTGAGAAATAAAGCTTCTCTTCCACGGAAAGTGGCTGCTTGAGGACCCCCCCACATACCCCTGAAGATGTGGCAGATCCCTTTCCTGCAGGATTACAGAGCTCAGGGGGCAGTGAGGGACAGCCCAATTAGCCCAGCTGCTCTCTTCATTTCTGAGTCTCTGGGCCATGGGGCAGCAGCCTAAGGACCAGGACTGCCTGGGGTGATGGTGCAGAAGAGGAAGGGAAGGTGCAGGTGGCCATTGCTGGAATTTGGGGATGGTGGGCAAGGGAGATGTTCCTGCTGACCTTTAGGCTAAACCTGAAGAAGAGGATGAATCTAAAGTCATTTTTAGTGACTCTGGGTCTCTGAGCACGCCAGTGGTGACACCAGAAGCAAGCACACACTGGGACACATCAGTGGCAGGTCAAAGAGGTGTTAAAGCCCCAAGCCAAGCCCTCATTTCTTTCTGGAGCAAAGCTCATGAAAGGCAGGAGGAGCTTTACTGGTGACTGACACTCGCACCACCAGCATGTGGCTGTCCGTGGCTGTGCCTAGGGAGATGAGCGTGTCCCTGTGCTGCAGACCATGGGTCTCCCTGTCCCACGCCCACCACAGCCTGAGGTGACACGTGGCACTGAGCACACAGTTCTGCTCAGGAGCAGAGCTACCCTCTGCACGTCCTGGCCCTCACCGCATGTGCGAGGCAAACAAAGGATTATACAGAGACCCAAAGGCGGGACAGCACCATCTCCCAGGGCAGGAGGACAAGGAGGTGCGCAGGGAAAGTGGAAAACGACAGCGAAGGTGAGGGGAGAGAGAGTTTTGTACAAAGAGCCCAGGAGGAGACCTTCAGACCCCACACAGGTGCCCTGGGGTGAGCCACTCACCCGAAGCCCGAGTTTGGATGAGATGATGGCAAGGGGGTTTCCAAGAGCCCCAGGTCAGCCAGAGAGGCCACAGGGAGGGCTGCCTCCACCTCTGAACCCCGGGCAGCTCCAGACACACGGAGGCTGCTACAGATTTGCTGGATTAGAGCCGTCTCAGGCAGCAGCGGTGTATGTTATTGCTGGAAGGTTCACATTTTATCATTCAATCAAATAAAGTGCATTTGTGGATTACACAATCATTTGCAGGCCTTGATAATCTTTTTCTGGTTAGCTCTGCACTAGGACTGAGGAAGCAAACAAAGACATTTGTAGCTGTCGTTGGAGGCCCTGGCTTCCTGCCAGAAGCTCTTACTCCTTGGGAAAACTGGTGCAATTTGTATTGAAGAACATCCTGGCAATGGTGAAATACTATTTATTTATTTATTTATTTACTTGGTCAACCAGGAGTTTTTAAAGTTTTTGTTCCCTGGCAAAATAGTAGAACAAATTTTAAAGTAAAAATTCTGCTCACAAAGGGCTCAGAGTAAAGCAGCGAGGCCCAGCAAGGTCTCTTCAGAGAGAGATCCTCATCTCTATGCCTTGAAAAAAGCAATGAAAGCCCCACTATATGTTGGACTGACAACTTATTTAAATACAGTTTCTGTACCCACCACAGTGCTCACCTGTTTGATGCTCAGCTGCCACCTGCTCCCACGTGGCCATGAGGACGATGTTTGCAGCACAAAATTGGGGAAGATGAGGGTCTTTTTCCCATTGCCCGCAATTAAATCCTCCAGAAACCTGACCAAAATTCAGTTCAAATATGATCTTCTTAAGCATTTGAAAGGTTGGTAAAAGAAAACTTTATTTTTTTAAGATAGAAAAACAAGATCAAAACAATCTTTGTTTTAACGACACTATGGCAAAAATAGTGGATGTTTAATACCTGCTGATGATGTTCTTGCTGGACAGTAGGAAAACGGCAAGAGAGAACATGAAAAACATCCAGTTTATACACAGACTAAATGCAGAGAAAAGATGTATTCAGCATCCACAGAACAATCAACCTTGCCAGCCCAATCCCTCAGAGGATTGGTCCCAGGGCAGGAAGAGGCTAAGGAAACAATAAAAAACAAAAAAGTGGCTTAATTTGTGTGATTTTGGTCTGTGTGCTGGGCAGAGTCCTGGCCTTGACCCCACACCCCAGGGATTCACCCCCAAACTCACCCCCTCCTCTCTAGGAATGCCTCCCCACGCCTGCCATGGCCACCAGACACTGCTGAGGAAGGTGCCCCTGTGAGGAGGGTGCTGAGGCGACCAGCTGCTGCCCTGGGCTTCCTCTCCTGGTGCTTCACTTTGGGACCCTGCAGAGACTACAATGCAGCGTGGGGGTACCCAGAGTTACAGGATGACACAGCTTTAAAGACAATGATCTGGAGCTAGAAAAGATCAGGAACTGGAAGAGAAGGTGCTCTGCAGCGTGCAGAGCCTGCAGAGACTGCAGCATCACCTCACCACTGCGTACTTCCTCCCTAGCACTTGTGCTGTCACCCCACTACGTCCCTATGGGAGGAAGGGCTAGGATGTCTGAGAGGCAAAAGTGAAGCTGTCCCAGCCCTGGTCGGTTCCCGTGGATCCCAGTGAGTGGCAGAACAGTCAGGCAGGTATCTACCTCTCTGCGCTTGCAGCATTGCAGCTTCAGCTCCTCTAAGTCTGATCAGCAGCTTTGAACACTTTGAAAGGTGACGAGTGAAATCAAATGGTTTAAAGCAGTTTAACATGAGCCACCCAGGAAAGGGGCTGATGGGGAAGCCACCTAAATCCCCCTGCGAGAGTCTGGAGCTCCTTTGGGGGGTGTAAACAGCCAGAGCTGAGAACCCCCACATCCACATATGCACCGTGTTGCTGGCCCATCCTGATGCCATTTTGCATCATGTCCCCCTGGCACAGCCACGGATTTGCCCACTGCTCCCAAAGCTGCCTGCTCCACGCACCCACATCACCCCCAAAAACACAGGCAAAACACCAGCTTTAGCAAAAATGTTTAATCTCTCCTTGATGCATGTGTTTATTTACAAGTACTAAATCTGAAGAACATTAAAATAGGAAATAGCAGGATATTTACACGATCAAAGGGCGCTCGACCAGCCACGCTGGCCTGTTGCTTCAAGTCTGAAACAATCACAGAAAGGAAATCAGGACTCCGGAGTTTGATTTTTTTTTTTCCCCATTTAATTTTCTAAAACTATTAGAATTCTCTGCCTCTCGCCGGGTCCGCCTTAGGTTTCCCCCTGCTTTCTTAAAGGACAGCTTGTTGTGCGCTTTGGTCGGGAGCGGGTGAGCCTGGGGGGTCCTCCCACCCATCCCCCTGCTCCCTGTCCCCAGGCTGGGGGTGACACGGGGCTCCTGCTGAGGGGGACACTTCCAGGCTGAACTGTACATTTTTAAACCCCAAACTGAAGAGAAAGGCAATGAGAGCAGGGAGGGACCCCCTTGCCTGCAGTGGTGGGGGATCAGCCTGCACGGCCCAGCTGCCTCTGGTGGGGTCCAGAGCAGGAGTGCCCAGAAATGCAGGCTCACAGCAAGGGACACTTCTCCATCTCACCCCATCTGGGGCATGGGCTACATCAGCAGCAAGAGGAGTCCTGTGGATGCTTCCCAGCTTCTCCACACCTTTCTCTGTTCTGAGGCAGGGTCTGAGAGGGCCGGTTCTGACCCCGCCAGGCCGGTCGAGGGAGGGTGGGCAGCTGCCTGGCACGATTAAGGACGCTGGGCATCATGCGAAAGGCAAAGGTAGCACCAAGAAGCGCCAGAGGCTGCGGGCAGCACTGCAGTGCCCACCTCGCTGACCACCACCCTCCCCATTAGAGGCAGCAAGGGGACCCCCGAGCAGTGGGAAGGTGCTGGGGCATCCTTTGGTGGAGCAAACTGCAGACACCCCAAAGCTCTCCAGGAGGAAGCCAACGGGAACCCATCCCTAGGACCACACTACAGTCAGTCAGCATCACCAGGGGGCTGGAAGAGCCAGGTCGCAGCACAAGGGGAGCCCAGAAAGCAGAGCCACACCATGGCACTGCCAGTCTACCCAGATGACCTCCCCAGGAGCCTCTCTGCTGCCCAAATCCACCTCAGACCCACCATGGCCAAAAAACTCACCTGTCCCTCCAGCCCAGCTGAGGGAGCACCCGCAGCATTGCTGCTGGGAAAGCAACAGGCTAATAGACCTCAGCAATTAACAGTGCTTCCAGCCCTCTTTGCCAAAAGGGAAATGTTCAGGGAGATGCTCTTAGAGACACATCTCCAACCCCTCTCAACCACCACAAAACCCATGTGCTTGGCTCCCTCAACAGCAACCAAAGCTCCCCAAGACACTCTTACCACTGCAACGGGCAGGACCCACATCGGTCCTGGACAGAGACCTCAAAGCCATGGCTCCCCTTCCGTCACACCGCAGTGACCATCGATGCATTGCCGCCCTCCTCCAGGCGATTTCCAGGGCCTCCACCAGTACCACGCAGCCAGCAATGCCACAAGGAAGAAGTTTTGCACCAAAAGGAGCTGCAGGCACCCCTCCACCCCATCACAGCAGCAGTGAATTCTACAAAGGGACCCCGGGAGGGTTCTGTCCCACCAGAGCACCCAGGGAGATGCTGGCAGCCAGCAGTGGCCCCGGCACAGGGCACACAGCTGTCCTTTAAGGCTCTCCAAGTACCACATTTGAGATGTGAACCTCTAAAGTCTTTCATTTTGCTGCTTTTTTTTTTTCTTTTGGACCAGAAAGTGGCAAATTAATTTCAAATTTAAAAAAAAAAAACAGGTAACAGGTCTAAACAAACCTCTAATATTCAATACTTGCAGTTTCTTAGTTTTATGGGTTTTTTTCTTCTGTTTCTTAAAAAGATCAACTCAGACTAAAATCTAGCACAGTCATGCAACAGCCCACAGCTCTCAGAAATCCAGCGACAGCTCAGGATTCGTAGGTTTGGGAAACAATTATAAATTCTTTTTCAAACATAGTTTTGCTGTTGTGGTTGGATTCTTTTGTCGTCATTTTTTTCTATTTTTTTTTTTTTTTAATCAGCATCTTCTCTCCTTTCCCTCCTTATTAAAACAAAACAAAACCAAACTAAATTACAACATAATGAGAGATGTGCAGGCTTCAAACGATTGTTCTGCATGGTGAGAAAGGCTTGGAAGTTCCTTCCAGACCATTTGGTATCCTTTTTTAATTTTTCTTTTTTTCAGTTGTTGTTTGTTTTGTTTTAACTGGCTGTGTAAATTCATCTCATATTTATATCGGTTCGATTCTCCTTCAGTTAACTATACAGCACCCCACTGGGGCACAAGAATTAGATTGTAACCACATATATATATATACACACTTTTATTTTTTTTTTTTTTAATTAAAAACTTCATTATTTCTCCCTCTCCCCTCCTTAACTTGCAATTTAAGGGAATGGACAGAAAACAGTTGGGCTTCTCTCCACTTGGATTTCGACAGCCATCCGCTCCTGGCAGAGTGTGGCCCCGTGTGCCGTGGCCTGGGCAGTGACAGGAGCTCTCAGTACAGAACAGGAAAGGGTTTTGATCATTTTTTTGGAAGTTTTTGGTCACCTGCTGCCATTCAGGGCAGCATTCAGCACCTTTTCATCTCTGGAAAGCACAAACCCACAAGGAACTGGCGTTTCCAAGGGGGCAGCTGAGGGAGAGACCTCAGGTCTCCAGCGAAGCCCTGTCAGGGGGGAGACAGTGGAGGGGAGACGGGGCGACAGCAAGGAGAGAAAGGGGGAGAAAGAAGGAAAAGACAGAGAAAGAAAGGTCAGTCTTGGGTGGAAGGTCCTGCACACGTTTGGGGTCCCCAGGTAGAAGAGCAGGTGGCAGCCCCATGGCAGCCAGAGTGCCAGCCCCTCCACGGGCTGGGAACCCACTGGGGTTTGCCAGGGGGGATCCCAGTCAGGAGTGCAGATAAGCTGCCTTCCCTTTCACCGGGGATCTGGTCTCTTCCCCTGCATCGGCACAAGAAGATGATGGGGAAAAATAAACATAAAGGGGCTTTGTTAAGGCAGCTCCAGCGCCAGAGAATCTGCCACAAAACGCCAGGCTCTCCATCAACCCTCCTGACAGCCCTCAAGGCCCCACAACCATCCTCCACCCCGCATCATCCCAGGACAAGCAGAAGCAGGCAACGCTGCCCAAACCACCCCACGGCCACCGAACCGGGGAAACAAGGACAAGCTCAACAAAACACCGACCATCCCTCAGCAATCACCCAGGAAAAGAAAAACCAGCCTTGGGATCTCCCTTCCTCTCTGATTTTGACCTCCAGAACCACTCAGCAGCATTAAAATAACAGCATCTATCCATCTAACAAAACTCCCAACTTTTTTTTTTCTTCAATTTTTTTTTTTCGCACTAAACAACATTCAAATAAAACATGGCACAGGACGTATTTTAGAAATATCAAAGCTCAGGGATTTCTCCCTTTCCTGCCCACCCCTAAAGCCCCCACCCCAAATCTCCCCAGCATCAGTCCTTTAGCTTATCTCTTAAAATCATTTTTGTTAGTTCATTGCAAAAAATTTAGAATATTTTTTCCCCTCCCATTTTTTGTTACAATTTTTTTACCTTTAAATTAAAAATTTTGTTTGTCTCGTGTAAATTGTGCAAATATAGCAGTTAACACTAGTGGCAGAAGGCCAGAGAGAGAGAGAGAGAGAGAGAGAGAGAAAGAAGGGGGGAGAGACAGAAA
>VZTA01010769.1:818167-881941 GCA_013398855.1 Mohoua ochrocephala | reverse complement strand
ACCAAAGTAACAACAACATCCAAACGCCTTCCTAGAAAGCCCCGCGGTCCCGACCCTCTTTCCTTGTGGGCTCAGGGGCTCTGCCCAGGCAAGGGATGCCCAGCAGGTCCACGGGGCAGGCGGTCCCCATCTCCTCCGCCCGGCATCGCCTCTCTGCAAGGTCCCTGCTGCATCCCAGTTGGACTGGGGGGGTTGTCTGTGGGTCAGGGAGTTCTATTGACGCTGCTGCCGTCGTCGGGGTTTGTGGTTTTTTCCGCTAAAGCGCGAGGTTTCCGTGTTTGTCCGTGGGAAGCGTGCGGAGGCGCGGCGGCTCCCGCGGGCCCGGCCGGTCCCAGCCCCAAAGTCTTGTGCCCGTGGCTGCCGCTGGCCGGTCCTTCCTCCCTCCCTCCCTCCGTCCTGCCGCCCCCGCTGCCGGACGCTGGCGCCGCCGCCGCCTTCTCAGCTGCTTAAGGCCATTGTGTCGATCGCCTGCTCCAGCTTACTCCGCAGCCGCTGCCTCCGGGCCTGCTCGTCCTTCTCCAACGCAGCTAAAATCTGGGAAGAGAGGTGAGGAGAGAGGATGAGGAGATGCCTTCCTACCCAAAGCGGCTCCCTCTGGCCCGCCGGCTCTTTAATGGCATCAGGGCATGGGGATGTGGCCCCATGGGAAGTATTCTTGTCCCCCAAACGGGGCCAAAGGAAGTGCGATGTGGAAGACACCACTCTGAGTGGTGCCATCCACAAACCGAGCCCACTGGGACCCCCAAAGGGTCTGCAGTAACACCAGAGACCTGCCTGACGCTAACGAGAAGCCAACTTCCACATGCGGAAATAAAGAAAACACAGCCAAACAGAGGGTGAACCCCAAATCCAAGCCAACGACACCTTCCCACCACGTCTGTGACTACAACAATGCTGTAACACCTTAGGGAAGCAGGGGTTGTTTTTCAGAGACCACGATCAAACCATGAACTGGTTCCACAAGCACAAAAACACCAAATCCACAAGGCTTCAGCTGCCACCAGTGTTAAAACCTGTCTCGTTTCTCCCCACAGCGGACAACAGGGACAGTGGGGTGTTGGAAAGGGACATAGGCAGTGGGGTGTTGGAAAGGGACATCAGATAGATGCACCAGTGAAGCCGAGGAGCCCCCAGTCCTGTTCAAGGGGGGCACCCACAGACACCTGAGAATGACTTTCCTCCTTTGAAATCCTTTCTCTAAACAAGCTGCTGATCAGGATGACAGACTGCAGGCTGGAGGGACAGTCCCCTGCCCTGGGCTGTATGTGACCGCACCCCCAGGGCTGGGGAAGGACGGGCAGCAGCAGGAAGGTAGAGGACGAGGCTCAGGGTGGGGAAAAGGGAGTAACAAAGTGTAAAACAAAGGGGCAGTTGCCCTCCCAGCAGCCAGGAGTCCCGTCTCGCTATCATCATGCCAGCAGAGCAGAAAAGCCGATTTAAAAAAACAAACCTGACAGAAATCTCATCTCCTCGGGTGAGCTAGTTGAGAGAGCAAATTTTTTGCAATTATATATCAAGGCATCCGTCAAAGGGGACTTGATTAACCATTTCATTGGCTGCATAATTGGAAACAAACTGTTGTATAATTAATAGACTTACTAGGAGGCAGGCAAAGTCCATCAGGAGCCCTACAGGTAACTTCTTAATGGGGAATCAGCTCCCTTTGATTAAGAGCTGCTGCAGTGCCGGCGAGTTGTGGAGAGGCAGGCAGGGCGTGCGGAGGAGCATCCACCACACTGCCACAACCAGCCTCTGGCCACCAAGAGACTGGGTCTCCCCCAAGCTTTTTTGGGGCAGGACCAGGTTGGCCCCTGTCTCCTGGGGAAGTAAGAGGTGCCTGATGGGAAATCTCTTCCCAAAAGAAAAGGGAAAGCTACATCTGGGCACTGGTGTCAGCTCCCGAGGAGGGGAAAAATCACCAGCAAGAGCTGGACGCATCTGATTTACCTCCCCTGGCAGCAACAACCCAGGGCAGCAGCTGGACTGGCAAGAACTCATGGATTCTGCCACAAACCTGCTACTGGGGACACTCTCCCCCATCCATCTCCACAGATGCTCTCAGCCCTCATGCTGCACACAGAGTAAAATACCTATAGTGGCACACAGAAATCAAAATCCCACATGCCTGAAAGGTGCTTGAGCTGGAACCAAATGAGATTGGTCAGAGAGGTGAAAAGAGAAGCCTTTTCCACCCACCTGCCTCCTCTGCCTATCCCAATCAGACAGCTGTATATCCTGGAATGCTGAGGCGTCAAAAGATTCCCAAACTACCCATGCATTTATTTACTTCTCTCTTATCTCAGCTTTACGGAAACAGTGCAGTCAAAGGAAACCTGTGCTGAGCGTAGAGAGACCCAGGTTTGTCACCTGCTGTAAGGAGCCAGGACCACTGATTACCAAGATGCAAGTACCCAAATAAAAATTAATTATGATTTTCATTCACAGCCAATGACAGCATACTATTGCACTGAACAACAGGAAAAATTATTCTCTCCCATTTTGCATCAAAGAGGGTGCAATCGGGCTGCATATAATTGTGCTTAATGAATGAAAACAAACAAAGGGAACAGCTGCGATTTATTAATCCCATTACAAATAATAAAAGAAGTTCCTGAGAGCTGCGAACACACTTGTGATGCTCAGAGAGCAGGCAACAGCAAGACACTCAACAGATGTCAGGCTGCTGTTAGCGGGCAAGAAGAGAACCTGTGCCCCTAAAGAGCAGCTCATTAATGCCACGGGTTCATCTCACATGGTCCCCTCCATGCTCTCGCCCGGGGCTTGAAGGATTTATTTAAGGCTTGTGGGACTTTTAGCCTGGAAGAAACAAGCAGTGGATGATGGCTGAGGGATGATAGCTGGACCACAGCAAATCTAGATCTTCCAGGCTGCTCCACTTCCACCCTCGTGGTCGCCACAGAACTGTGTACGAAGCATAAAACCCCAAAACCCCTTCATGGCCAACCCATTACCCAGAGCAGCAGGGGCCTCGGGGATGTGCCATCGAAAGCCACCTAAGGAGTGGCATAGAGGTCCCACCAGCATGGTCATCAGTACATGGCCCCCAGCTGCATGGTGACCAGACCACCACACAGCATCTTCCCAAGAACCAGGAAAGCCAGGACCTCCTCCTCCCTCCTGTAAAGCACCACGTTCCATAGGATATTGGCCACCACAATCCCAGTGCTGACCTTAAACCCAGGGGCCAGGTCTGCTACAACCTGCCCGTGGACCCCTTAAATTCACACCTCAAAGAGGCACTGGGAGAAGTCTCTTGGGATTGCTGCATGGTATAACAGGCACCCCATTTCCTCTCCTGGCTCTGAGTGGGAAGATGTTCTGGCACTCTGTCACCTGAATGAGCCACTGTTCAAATATAGCCATCAAACCCCTTTATTGGGACGATAAAACCTGTACTATCATGCTTTGTGTATAGACCCGTATTTTACAGTAGTTACATATTTTATTGCTTTAATAAGATGTTGGCTGTGGATTTGAGCGGAGCTTTGAGAAATTAATTTGTATAAATTACAACAGAGGAGTTCTTAACCATCCTTACTGACATTCACAAAACAAGCACTGGAGAGGCCACCACATCCTCTAACATCCCTGGGGACTGGAGCCAAACACCACCTGTACAGTTCCACAACATTGGTACCACCATGGTGCAGGATTGGTGGCAGTGGATAGGGGAGGCACGCTGAGATAATGCCAAGAACTCTGCAGCCTCATGGAGCTCATGTGCCAAATGTGTAGAAAAATAGGTGTTTCCCCATTACTCACTGCAGAAAATATGAGGAATGAGCACTGCCCATTCCAGCTCCTGGCTTTATGCCTCCCAAACCTTTCCTTCTCCACTAGCCCAAGCACAGACATGGAATACGTTACTGTTCCACATTTCATGGTGTGTTTTTCTATAGGAAAAAGCAGGGGACTGCAGAAACCAGGACAAAAGGAATCAAGTGGCAGCACAGGCCTGACTCTGCCTCACCACGTCTTACCTCATCCTTATACTTGGTGATGTAGGAGTAGATCTCGTGCAGGGCGCTCATGCTGTTGAACTGGCTGAGGTGTAACCGCGACTGCTCCGCCAGGTACGCGCTCATGTCCTGGTCACTGATCGCTGGCATTTTAGCTATATCTGCATAATATCTGCCAGGGAGGAACAGGAGAGTGGGTCAGAAACAGGGACAGGCAGGAGGGGATGGGTCCCCACCATGATGCTCACAGAGAACAGCCACTAGAAAGGCAAGTGAAGAGCATCTTGCCTCCAAGCAGTGACATGCGACCACCCATTATAACACTGCTCATTAAGAGGTCTCTGAGCACTCCACAGAGCAGTCAGCACTGTTAGGAACATGGTCCTGATGGAACAGCACCCAGCTCAGTCCAATTCTGCTCACCATGCTGGGAAACCAAGACATGCTGCTCTGAGGGATTTTCTACCCTCTCCTAAACTACACGGTTTTTGTCCTTCCCATCCCATTGGCATGTTTTGCCACCAAACCACATGCACCAGGACCCTCCACACCTGCAGCAACGCACAAAGTTTTGCTACCACTCTCCTAAAGTCACCATGTCCCTAAAGCCATCAATGCCCCTTTGCATTCAATTACATACTTGAGATGTGAACATGAGACAAGGTGACATCCTGCCCCTGCAGTGATACACGTGCTGTGGTTGTGGAAAAACAGAATATCCAACAGGATGTTCATCAAAACCCTGAGAGGACAAAGCTGCAGCATCCCATTACAGCAGGAGAGTTACACCAAGCAGATGCACCAGTGGACTGGCTGCGGAGGACTTTTTGGAAACCAGGGTTGTGTCCGCAGGCCTCGTTTAAAAAGAAACCCTGCCCACAGCAAACGAGCTCTG
Source organism: Mohoua ochrocephala (assembly GCA_013398855.1). Taxonomy (NCBI): domain Eukaryota; kingdom Metazoa; phylum Chordata; class Aves; order Passeriformes; family Acanthizidae; genus Mohoua; species Mohoua ochrocephala. The sequence goes on along the minus strand of VZTA01010769.1, from coordinate 877,066 downwards.
GCTGCTCCCAGGGAGCAGTATTTACCAGCATTACCACCTGGAAATACAGAGTGCCAGCCTCTCCCAGGTTTGCTCTGCTCCTCATGACTCCTCACTCAGTGAAGTTTCTGGTACAGTGATTAGCATCATTAGTGTCATCAGCTGAACGCTGAGATGGAACACTGCTGAAGCACTTGGATAGGAGCAGATGGCAGCAAGACCACTTGAGGAGATGAATATGAGGATCCACTCCATCCCACAGCACTGAACTCAGCTAGTGATAAACTGCTTGGACAGTTTTTACAAAGAGGCTCATTCGCACCCAGAAAAAGATGCGAGAGAATTCCTGGATGCTGCCGGGAGAGCAGCGGTCTGAGGTGAGGACCTCTGACTAAACCAGGCATCTCCTACACCCCTAGAAAGATCACCCCAGAGTGATGTCTCCTAAAGCAGCAGTTTCACGTTCCAGATGTTATCATGACACATAGGATGGGAAGAAACCATCATTTTTCAATACAAGTGTGCACAGCTCATGTGGACCAAGATTCCAGTCACACCGACCATTTCCAGAGGACACCTAACATGTGACCCCAGCAGCAGGCCCCTTGGGTTTCCCCAGGTTCCCCACTTCCTAAGCCCTTCCCTGTGCTATTCCTGTCTCAGATTGGCAGGATGCCCTTTTTTCAGCTGGTGCCTGAGCCACAGCAGCAGACAGAGCTGCTGTTGGGACTGGCAGTCCCACTCAGCCACCCCCGCACCGCTCCCATCCCTCCTCTGCAAAGCTTTGCAACTATAACTGTGCCAAAAGCCAGAAATGCTGATCATGCCATAAATCCCTGCAGCAGACGAACAGTAGTAGACATAGTCACCCCCTGCACAGGACATCCCTGCCCCCTGCTCATCTGCCTCTGGGACCATACCGGAGGCAAGCGATGGCAGGAACATCTGTCACCACTGAGATCTCCCACCTCCTCCTCAGGGAGGCAGAATGTCTAGACCACTGTTTTAACTCTGAGATGGTTTTATACGTTTTTTCTTCCAGGCACATACACAGAGCTGAATATTTTTGTCATAGAGATGGCAAGGTCAGAGAAATTCACCTTATGAAGCTTGTGATGTTCCTACGGGACCCCACTCCAAAGCCCCATCCAGCCCCACGCAAAGAACTTCCTCCTATTACAATGCAGCTCATCTCTCAGCTCAGGCATCATATTTCAGGGGCACCTTCTCTTCTGATCCAAGCCCTACCTTCCTCCAGGGAAGAAGCCTGTCTTTGTACTTGCCTGCAAAACACCAGGCATGCCAATGGTGCAACAAAAACATCTGTGCACAAGCGAGTACCCAAGGTGATTTAGGCTACAAAGTTCCACCCTTACAAACTAGAGAATATTACATTTACTGTTGTCTGGGCATCCTTCATTTGGTTCATTCTGTGTTTGGTCAAGATGCTGAAAAAGGGCCCTCAGTTAAGAAAAAGCATCATCTTTAGCCCAGCACGTCACCACAAAGGAAAAGTTGCATCAGCAACCTGAAATCTGCCATTTTTTAAGTTTTAGGAAGCTCCACTTCACAAGATGGCAGCATTTTAACAGCAGCTCGATTTGGAGGGCTTTGGAGGACATCTCCTAGGTTTCTCTCCCAAAAGGATAAAGCTAAACACAGCATTATGCCTGAGTGCATCAATTTGCAATCAGTCTCATTCAAACCCTGAACCTTTAACACTACATTAATTCAGGGGGACAGAGGGACGTCTCTCCTCAGCTAACAGGGAAGGTGCAGGGTGTCAGGGGACCTGCTCCTCAGCACAGAGACAGCAGCCTGAGCACTGCCTCAGAGCATGTACTCTCACCAGGATCCCAGGCGACATGTGCTGAAGGATGAGATGGGAAATTATAATTTTCAAGCATTTCTGCAAAACCTGGGTGTATTGTTGTGGTACAAAAAAGGCACTTCTCTAGTCCAAGGCTGAGTTCTCACAGCTCTTCAAAAGCAATCAAGGGAGGTGTTAGTAATTCCCTAGTACAGACCAAGTTTTTACAACAGAAAACATCAGACAACCTAATAGTGGAGGTTGCTTTTAGCACCCCTTAAGCAAGTCATAAACGGCTCTTCTAAACAGTCATTGCAAACTCATTCCAGGAGATAATCATGAGAAAGCATCATCCCCCAAACAAGAGGATCACCTTCTGCAAGCATTCGTACAGTCCTGCTTCAGTCAGCTGCCAAGAGGAGCCCTCCCAACAACCCAAGTCCCCACATCCATGAGCATCCACTGCAAGTCTCCCAGGTGAAGCAAGGAGCTATTGCCAAGTCTACTCACCTTTCTACCCAGCTCTTGTAGTTGGGGATGTCCTTGGCGTACAGTAGTTTGTTGGAGGGAGAGTCCTTTCCTAGCTTGTGCTCAGAAGTTGAGCAGGAGTCCATGAATGTCTGAGCCACCACGGATAGGCAGGCATCAGTAATACTGTTCTTGTGAATGTCGAACACAAACTGGGGGTTCTTAATCACATTCACCCAAAAACGTAGAGGTAGACTGAGGGATGAAGGAAAAGAGGAGTCAGCACCTGAACCACACCCTGCAGGGCAGCTGGCACATACATGCACCTCTAGTTGGGGAGAAGGAGCTCCCCACTACCCAGAACTGGGTAGGTTGCTTTTCCCAGCATTCCAGAAATGCAAACATCTTGGGTAGATGGCCATTCCCCCCTGCCCACCCCCACAAGGCTGCAGCTGTCCGTGAAGAAATTCCTCAGCACTGCCAACATCTCCAAAGGCAAACCAGGGCAGTGCAGATCTGTGGTTTCTCCAAGGATCCACTCACACTGAAGAGACCTTGCTGAGCCCGTGGGTCAAACCAGGCACGGTCCCTTTCTCTCACATCAATAATCCCTTCGAAGGCGCTGTGTGGCATTTCACACATCTCCCGTGTGTGTCGGAGGAGGGAGTTAACTGGACTCCTCAAGGGACTCATTAGCGCATTTAACACCACAGGAAAATTTAGGCGGCCTCAGATGCTGGAAATAAAGCTCTCAGCTGTAGAGACAGCAGGTCTCCTGGCGAGCCATCGACTGGTAGTTTGCTGCATACTGACACACATGCCACCCTCCATGGCTCCACTTCCCAATCCTGCTGCCCCTCTCCTCTCCCAGGAGCGCCTCAGAGCCTCGCCCATCAGAAATCCTCCCTGCTCTATTATCCCCCAGCACCTACACTCAGTGAATGCTTTTATCTTAAACAAAACACACTTCGTTCCTCAGGACTTTCCTAATGAGGGTACTGGGTGCATGTACATATTTCATTTGTGAAGGGAATGGCCTGGAGAAATTAGCTCCACACGTCGAATTAGCGCCCAGAGATAAGCACAGGCATTAGTATGCAAGAGCCTGCATGCCCAGCCCCTGAAGAGTGGGGCTTTTTTCCTCCCTTGCCTTTCACTCCTTCTTTTAATATAGGAAGCGGAGTTATAAATCAGTTCCAAGCACTTCCGCGCTCTCACATCTCCATTTAAAAATGTTTCTTTTCCTGCCCTGCTAATTGCAAACAGTTACTGAACTACACAAAAGCAATTTGGCTGCCATTTAACAAATGCCAGACACGGGGAACGTAGGTACCCGTCTCCAGTCACGGCAAGATCAGAGAGATGGAATCAGTGAGGCAGCAGAAATGAAAAATGCCAAAGGGGGCTAAGGAGCCAACACCTGCCGGAGCCCCGGCCCCAGCACGGCACCCAGGAGGTCTCGTGAGCCGCCCCGCCCCAGCGTTCAGGCAGCGATTAGCAGAGCAGGGGCTGGCTCTGCGGGCACGGGCAGGGAGGGTGTGCACACGGATCTGTGCCGGCTTGGGTAGGGCACGGCTGAGTGACGCCAAGGAGTGTGGAAACACCTTCAGGACAGCAGAGATGAGAATTGGGGCTGGCATCCCTGGAGGAGCCCGGAGGATGGAGAGACCAAGGTGAGATGGGAACGGAGCCGCTGCGGCCCTCAGCGACTGCAGCCGTCAGGGGGAACGTGCTGCTTGGGATCTGGGGAAGGGCTGAGGGAGCATTGCATTCCTGGGATTTTTTCTGCGAAGGAAGGCATGCAAGGGATTTACCCACACCCGAAATACAGAGATACGGGCCTCTCTTGTCCTGGATCATTTCCAGGTACATATTTCTGCTCCCTGTGGGAGGGCTTGGAAGCTGTGCTATTGTTAGCCCACCCCCCCAGCCCACTGTTCTTCTCCATTACCAGTTACTCTTCCAGGTGTGCCTGACATCATAATCATTGATCTGATGCTTATCAGCTTGTTCATCCAGGAAATCAAACATGTATTTGATGGCGAGGGGCAGTGCACTCCCACGGTGAGCTGTGCTAAAGATGGTCTCAAACAGGTCATCCACAAATTTCTGCAGGGTGCCCTGAGGAGGAGAAAGAGAAAAGGGCTGCTCAGCAACACCCTGTGCCAGCAGAGAGGTGAGTTTTTAACTAATGGTCAGCCTCGAAACCAATTTCACTTCTATTCCTACACCTGGAAGAGCAGCACAGTACAGTCTGTGTAACCCTGCTGGTTCTCAGTGGTTTATACTGGGAAACAGACACTGCAAGTGATGAGGTATCTCCTTCACCGTATGATCTGGACTGCTAAAAGTATACAAAGAAAAACACCATACAAAACAAAGAGGTGTTGTATGTGCTGAGGGAAGTGGAACATGCTGCAATGCCAAATGCCTGGAGTAATCACCCTTCCCACGTCACCAATTCTGCAGCTTTATCCCAAACACCAAAGAGGCACCTATCCCCAGGGCATCTCTGCTTTGCAGACCAGCAGCTGCTCAAGGATACAGGGAACAGTAAAAACACCAAAAGGTGCAAAAAGCAAATAGGAACATCCACTCAGGGGATATTCGCTGAGGGTTTCAACACACAAACCCTTCACCTCCAGCTCAGAAAAGAGACCAGATGAGGAGCTCTTCCTGTGCTAGAGCAGGCGACTAACAAAAAAGCAGTGCTTACCAGTTTTGGACAACCCAAATCACAACCCTTCCCCACTCAGATTTCAAAAGCCAGGCATCAGCTCTGGGTCTCTTGGTCATACCTTGGTGGCTAACAGACGGGTCAGGTAGATTTCGGAGACCATCTTGCTGCCCCGGTCGCCCTCCCGCTGGTCCATGTGGTCGTGGTTTTTCACCAGGTGCCAGAGCTTGGTGCCGCTCTCCAGGTCGGGGGTGATCATGGGGGTCCGTGAGCGCAGGCTGTCAGGGCTGCTGGCTGTCCTCAGCATGCTCTCTGCAAGCACAGGGGGATGCTCCTACCCTGCCACCTCTGCCTCGCCACCAGCCCCATCCTTCCCCTCCCCTCCACAGGAGCTTTGGGATTCAGCCTCTGCAGCCACCACGGATTGGGAGCTCTGCTGTGACCATCCTCGCAGCCTGCTGGGTGGGCCACATGCAAGCCTGGCTGACGTACAGGGGCCAGGACCACTGTGGACGGAATTCTGCAGAGCCTGTCCTGCTCCCAGCACGCAAGTGCCAGGATCACAGATGCTTCCTGTGCCAGTCTGAGTTGATCACGCTATTCCCTTCCAAACCAAGGCTGAAGTACACCTGCCAGCACATTCATGGGAGTCTTCGACTCTGCTCTTTTAAGTGCTAAGTGCCTCTGTGCTTCTTTTAATTAGATTTCAGGGGAATAAAAGGGAAAGGATCCCTTAACAGCAGCCATCTAACATTTGCCTTTTTCCCCCGAGTCCAACACACTGCAAAGAAAGATGGCTCTGAGGGCACCTGCTCCCTCTCCAACACCAGAATAAATAGCATGGTGCAGGAGAGCTGAGTTCGGAAGACTTTGTTCACATGAGTTACAGTTACAGTCACCTGCCCTGTGCCTTGGTCCACATGCTCAGCCCAGTGCCACCTCCCCTGCCAGCCCAGAGGAGGATGCCCCTGTGCACTCACCGTATCTGCTGAGGGACTTGGTGAAGGTGGAGGAGTTGGAGATGTTGTATGCTGAGTTCTGCTTGGGCACGAGGGCGACCGAGGAGCCGTCCGTCACCTGCGGGTGGAGATGGGCTGAGAGGCTGCCACACCAGGGGGGCACAGGGGGAACAGCCCCGGCAGAAACCAGCCCCAGAGGGATGCAGCTACACTGCCACCGCCCCAGGGACATCATCTCCAGCAAAGGAGCCTGGCATAGCTCTGTGACAGCTGGGGGAAGGGGCAGAACAGGAACACACCAGAAAGCTCGGCATGAAAATGGCAGAGCAAGGTCAGAGTGGGAAACCGCCTCTATGAACCCTGGAAATGCCCCATTTAGAAGGACCATAAACACGAGGTGCAGGCAGGAAAGTGACTGCAGACCTCCTGGCCATGGCCCTGGAGAGCTGAACCCAGGCCCTGACCAAGCTGAGGAGGGAGAAAAGATGCTCAAGCTCAAAGCAGCTGGTGACTGCTCAGTGTTCTCCATCACGGACAGCCTTACCTGGTAGTGGGCCAGGGTGTTCAGCCTCTTCCAGTCATTGTCAATCTTTGTGGTGACATCTTCATCCTGCAGTATGATCCGGGCCATCCTGCCCTGCCGCCACTCTGTCCCCATGAGGGAGAAGGGCTCGTGGTTAGCAGATAATAGGAGCACAAAGCTTAGGCAAGGGTAGGAGCACAGTACCCAGGCATCAACTAAAGAGGCCTCCCACCGCTTTCTGAGCCCCTTTCTGAGGGCTAATGACCATCACTGTGTTGGGCAAATCCAAGTACTCGAGGAAAGACAGCATCGATTTGACCCTGGTGACTGTTACCTTCACTCCTCTCCATTCCCCTGTCCCCCCTTTAAGAACAGGACTATTAACACTGCTCTCAAATATTGCTGGCCTCCTTGGATCTCAAGACACCTCAAGCCAGCAATTCAGACCCCAGTCAGAGCCAAGGGGGCTCTTCTCCCCATCCCGTCTACTGTCAGGATCCACACTCTCTTGCCAGGGCTGCCCACACACAGTCAGTGCCACCAGCATGGCAAAAGTGGACTGAACAAGCACAAATGTTCTCCTGTAGGATATGTTGATTTTCCTGCCCTGCACAGATTTATTGGCACTTCTGCTCTTAGTCACATCCCTGTTCCCCACAGGGAAGTGCTTGGCCTCTCTCTTACCCAGGTCCATGTCTCCGGCTTTGGGTCGCTGGGAATAGGGCACACCCTTGTAGACAGCATCCAGCAGCTTCTCCTTCACCTGCGTGATGGTGTCGCAGTTCAGCACCTTGACAGGGATCTCTGGGGCATTCTCATTCTCAGGGTTCACGCAGTTGAGGGTCTGCACAGGGTTGGAAAGGCTCGAGTGAGAGGCTGTGACACACTGGCTACAAAGGCAGGTCCGAGGACACAAGGCTACAGCTGTCTACAGGCTGTGTCTTCTCACTTCCTGGGCTGTTGTGGAGTTGTAGCCACATGGCACATTCCTGCTCCCCTTTCCCTACCACTCTCAAATCTCCAATTCCCAGAAAGGGAGCACAGTGTCAGTGAAGGAATCCTGGGCCAGCAAACCATGCCCAGTGTACCAAAGCCTGTTGAGAACAAGCAATGCCCAGGCACACTCCACTCCCCTCCCAACCATCCCAGTGGAGACTGAGCTGCAGGTGAAGAACCAGCTGCAGGCTTAGCCACGGGAAGCGTCTGGCTTATCATTTAGCCGGACAGAGGAGAGGGCTCAGAAGGAAGAGGAGAAAGTATCTCTCCATCTCCTGCAGTAACCTCAAAGCTCTAACTTCGATCCCCACCCAACACAAGCTATGGGCTGCTCCATGCAGCACAAGCTCAACAGCGTCTCTCACCCAAACCTGCCACTGCCAGGGGGTTTGCTTGGAGAGAGATGGAGCAGGATTCAGTTCATGTTTGCCTTCCTTGGGCCCATGGCAAGAGCAAACCTTGCCAAGCAAAGGCCCGGTTTCTGACCCTGTCTGAGCTGGGCCCCACTCAGACAGGGCAAGAGGCACCCTCAGAATGCTGGAGAGAACAATGGACAAAACTCCCTCTAAAAGCATTTTGTGTGCCTCCAAGATCTTGTTAAAGAGCTGGACCTGGCAGTCCTGGAAAGCACCAGTACCACTGAGGCTTCTGCTTGCACTAACCAGCATTTTGTAGTCAATCTGCTGCCGGATGAGCTTGTCCTCACTGAGGGAGTAGCGAGCCTCTCCTGTGATGGCATCAATGGGTCCCTTCTCCATCTGCTGCTTGATGGCACAGTAGAGCATGAAGAGTGGTTCCCCGGCACATTCCTGTGGGACAGGGGGATGGAGGAGACGAGAGGAGAGAGAGGAGTTAGAAGGTACCAGGCACCAGCTTTGCCTTTCAAGAACCACCACCATGTCAGAAGTCTCCTGTAGTCCTGCAGCAGCAATCCCCACACACAGCATTATAAAGAGTCTCCATCCCTTGCTCAACGCTGCAGAGAAGGGGGTCCATGGTAAAATTCATCCTGTGAAGGAACTCACTCTCTCCCTCCAAGCCCACTGGAAGTTGTTTGTCTATCAACCTGTAGGCTCAGATTCCCAGAGCTTCCAGACACTTCCGGGTGAATTCTGCTCATTCTGCAAGCCAAAGATGAGCTAAAAAGGGTAAATTCAGGTCTACTGAAGAGCAGATTGAGTCTGGGGACCTTGAGTATGGGATACAGCCTGTCTTTTGAGCTGCTCCACACAAGAGAAGCACCTGAGGACTAGAAAGGGCATGCTGCAGTGGGACAGCCTGGGGGCTCTTGCTCAGGTATCACGATGCAGTTCTGACATTTGCCAGGAACCCAGTCTCACTTGAGAGAAGGTCAAAGGAGGTTTCTCCAAATGACAGCTGGGCACAGCCAGACAGATCCATTGGAAGGGAAAAGCAAGGGAGCAACCCACAGACGACCCTACCCTGAGTCTCCAAGTTATGGAGGGGACCAGGCAATGAGGTTTCCTGCAGCTAAATCATTTGCCATCTACGCATCTCCACTGCCAAAGCCTTGTAGTCAGAGCCAGCTTTAGCCACCAGACAGAGCCACATCAGCATCTATCTCACACATGTGAGTAAGGGAAAGGGAAACTGGACCAGACGCTTCCCCCTAAAATATGCTGGATGTTGGATTTGGGAACAGTAAAGGACCTGCCAAGGCTGGAAGCACCAACCAGCCTGGAGCCAGGATTTGGCATAGCAGGGCTGGGAGTGGACACCCATTCATCACCCAGGGCCCAAACATCTCCTCTGAGCTGCATCCCAATGAGCCCTTCCAGATACAGCCATTAGCCCTAAGGGAGAAAAAAGAGTACAATGGGAGCAGAGAGAATGGGAAGAAGTCCCAGCAGATTTTACCCCACTAGCCCTCATCCCTCCCTCCCGGACGCCTCACAAATAAATTGTACTTTGGTGCAAAGTGCGGCTGCTCTCCCTGTCACCATATGCTGTTAGCATCTCGTTAGCATCTGCGGTAATTAAAGAGACAGCTGCTAACGAGCAGGAACAGGCATACATCATCCCCAGACCTTCCGACAACATGCCTGTCTTTGAAATTATGTTTCATTTGCAAACTTGGCTTCATTAAGTCAGCTTGGAAAAGTGAGAGACCCAAGTGGGCGCTAGGCTGCGCATCACCGTCTGCCCAGCAAGGCGAGGCTGGCTGCAGAGTGGCGAGAGCCCAGGGGTCCCAGGGCACCCCAAGCCTACCCCTCTGGTTCTGGTGGAAAGACTCGAGTTGCCTTTTTTGGTTGCTTGCAAAAACTCCTTGTGAAACTTCCAACTCTGTAGAAGTGGTATGGGTGAAGGATAGCTTGGAGCGGGACTCTTGCTTCCATCTGCCGTGTCTCAGCCCACAGCTTTCACCTCTCCAGTAAGGCATGGCTGCTGCCCCGCATCTGCAGCTCTGCACCACCTCTGAGGATCCACACCAAGAGAGGTGGGCTGAGTCTTTCCCACATCGGCTTCTCCATCTGTTCCTAATGTGGATCCTACCCTTAAAATGCAACACCTCACTCCCAGCCTCGCTGTCGCCACCGGCTCTTGAAGACTAGAGCCAAGATGCTGCTGTGGGTCACAGCTCACTGAGACACTGCAGATGACGATGGTTTAGGGATCATCTTTGACAGAGACCGACAAAATGAACAGGGACCAAAGAAACCAGTGCTGGGCAGGTGACCTGAGATGAACTCCATCAGGTGAAATACAGGAGGAGACCACTGAGACGCGGCCAGGTGGTCCCTCAGGTTGGTGAAGGGCAGCCTGCCCCCCAAATGTGACTGTGCCCACGCTGCCAGCCCTTATGCAGTTTGCTCACTGCTGAGGACCTGACTGAGGGGAGCTTTGGGGGGCTCTCCGTGGGAGCTGAGCTGGAGGAGGGCAGCTGCAGACACCCTGTGCATGCCCGTGTTGATATGTTGGGAGCAGGCTGAGACAAGCCAGCTAATTCCCAAACTGTCTTACTGACTAGATCTAGCTCATCAGGCACCTAATATTGTGCATTTTTCAGCACTTGTCTTGATTTATCCATCTCCCTTTCCCTGAGGTGTCTCATTAAGAGTCTGATAAATGCTACTACAGGGTCCTCCTGAAAGCGCCAGCCCTCGCTGGCTCCCCACGCTGCTGGCCCTGGGCATGAGGGGCTGTCCTGTCCCCGTCCCCATCCCTCACCCCAGTGTATCTTGCCCTGCTCGGGGCAGGTTTGCTGAGAGCCGATCTGGCAGCTGGGCACGTGGCTGTCTGCCTCATTTACATGCACAATTACCGCAGTTTGGGGCACTTTCCCTGCTGGCAAACTGTCTGCTGTGATACTCTCCATCTAATCCATGGCCTTCTCCTGCTTTTGCTGCCACCTGTGATCCTCACTGCCCAGAGACAGGCGAGAACAGCCTCATGGGCATCCTCTGGCAGGACCGACCCAGAAGAGGGCATGAGCACATCCTCAAGTCTCTTCCAGTTTAACTCAAGTGACTCAAGCAGTGGAGTTTCAACCACTTCCCAAGGAGATGAATGCCAGCGTAACAAATTTCACAGCCAGCAAGTTCATCCAGGCCCTCTGTGTATGTTTCTCTTGTAATGGTGGGCTTAGATCAGACCTTTCTCCTGCTGCTACCACCCAGAGACTGGAGGTGTTTTCCCATGCCTAAGTCATGGTGTAGCCAAGGACTTTTTTATAAAGAGGCATTGCCCTGGTCCCACCATCCCCACATCTCTCACCTGCTACTCCTTATCCTCAGACCTGCTCCACACCTGGTGATGTGCCCAGAAGCCTCTCTGAAGGGGGACAAGGACAGATGCAGAACAACGGTGGTGCATGAGCTGATCCAAAGTAGCTTCTGAACACAGCCCAGTCCAGCCAGGGACAGGTAAAGGGTGTCAGGTCGCACACGCAAATACAATGTCCCCAAACACTGCTGCGGGTGTTTGTAGGCTGTGCACTGCAGTTTGCTCGGCCAAAGCATAACCCTGTTCACTTCAGGGAGCCTTGAGGGGAGCTCCCCCTGCCTGTCTCGCCAAGTTCACAGAGCCCAAAGAGCCTTCTGCCAGTGTTTTCTACCCGATCCCACTGGGCACTGCTGACGCAAGGGCCCTGCTGGGCAAAGCCCTGGCACAAAGGGGCAGTGGGATGTTTGACATCTCCCCATGACCAGCACAGCTCTTCTCTCCCACCCCTGGCAAGCAATCTCCAGCACGCTAGATAGATTTTTATAGATACAGGCTATTCCTCGACAGAGGCAAAAAGCCAAATGCATGTAAGTGATATTATAAATCACCTCTCGTTGACGATCACTTGAGTTCTGCTCAGACTCCTGCTCGCTCTCATCTCTTGGCTGGAAGTGGTTCAAATCCTCCTTATCTTAATGAGGGATGAAATCCCACAAAAACAGCTGTGTGCCACCCAGTCTCACTGCACTGACACCAGGCAGGATCCCAAGAAACAGCCCTGCTGCCTGACAAACCAGCGGCAGGATCGCGGGTGCCGTTCACTCATCGGAGTCATCCCAAAGTTGCAGCAGGACTGAGCCGAGGGTCCACGCACTGGAGCTGCTGCTGTGTATAATCTGCATGGAAACTGGTGCAGCTCTAGCAGGCGGAAGCACTGGTGCTGATGGAATAAATGTTCTCCATATGGGTAGATGCACCAGTGGTAAAAACAGAGCTTACACTGGGGCATCCTCTTCTGCTACCCCGATAAAATTGGGAAACAGGTGAATTCAAGCTAACAGGCTCTGCAGCCTCTTGCAGGTGCAGTGGAGAGCTCTGTTCCTGGCTGTCAACAAGCCCCTCAAGGCATCCACCCCCACCGGGGCATCTTTGGCAGGGGAAGCAGCAGCAGAAGTGGAGATGCCTGCAGGAAACAATTCCCCTACCACAGAACCTCAGAGTTGGAGAGGTGAAGGCAAAGCAGCGGCGTTACATGAAGAGCACGACTCATCAAACTACAACTCAAAGAGGCAGAAACAGCCTCCCATCACAGCCATGCCTACAGAAGGGTCAGCTCTCAGGGCTTTTTCCTTCTGAGTTACACAAGCAAAGGCAAGAAGAGAGGAATGGGGACCACTCCAAGATTCAGCTGAGCTGCTTCAGATTTATCTTTCCTCAGGGCACCATTGTTAAAATCTCAAACCCATTACGCATTAAGCAATCCCGATCTGCATTTCATTTCCCAGTCTCAGCTATTCCCCAAAAAGGAGACCAGAATCGCATCTCAGAAAACCAGGATGGGAACGGAGGCCTGGGAAGCAGTCTCTCCTCTGGGAGGGAGCAGCAATGCTCAGGAGCATGTCAGCCTGGGCTTTGGGTAGCACACTGCCTGGCCCAGCAAGGCAGGAACCACCTCCCTGTCCACACGGGGTTGCCATCCCTTCCCCAACTCACCTTCAGAAACTTGTACAGCAGAAACGTGAACCAATTTGTCAGCATCTTCTCTGCCACTGACTCCGTTCTGTAGGGAAGGTAGAGAGCAAAGCCATCAGCAGAGAATATTAAAGGTCTCTGATCTCACCCGTTGCCACCTCACCCTTAGACTGTGGCTAAATTATTTTTGGTTTTAAAAGGCTTTATCTGGAAAGGCAGGAGGCTCAAAGCAAGGGGCACAAGCAGACAGCACTAGCTCTAGTGGAAAGCTGCCCATCAAGAGTCCCCCAGGAGAGAAAAGCAAATTGGTCTCCAGTGTATTTGGAGAACTGCAACGAGTCAAGCTCAACCTTGTCCCACCGGGAGTCTCACCCGGGGATGAGCAGTTTTCTTCTTCTCCCTGGTACCGTCTACTTTGCTGAACTTTGTTTCTTCTACGATGTCCCATTGGAACCAGGCAGCTCCCTCCACAGGAGGATTGTATGAGGCACCTAAGCCAGGTACAACGTCCCCAAACCTACCTCAAGCTCCCCAGTTAAAGTACAACCCGAAGGAAGAGCTGAGGTTGCAAGGCAAAGACAGTTCTAGCTGGAAGCCCCTTTCCCCACCTGGGAGCTTCTGGTCTTGCAGTGCACTCAGTTCTGCCATTGCCCTGAGGCAGGCCACCGCTACTGGTGACATGGGACTTCCCTGCAACCCCTGAAGCAGCCCTTGATCTCTAAAGCCTCAAAGCCCAGGGCCCATGGTAGAGCAAGAGGACATTGACCGAAACCAGTCCACTGGTACATGGCCTTGGTTAAAGCCACAACCAGATTTAGGTCTGGAAACTTTGACCCAAACATGTTTTTGATCAAACTTATCCCTGCTACTAATTCACCTGAAAACAAGGGGATTAAAGAAGGAGGGAGTAAGAGCAGTGGTTGGAAGCTTAACCTGTTTTCCATGTACTTTTGGAACACAGACACTGTGCCAGGCTTGGAATTTAACCCTTCCATGTCTGCATGGTGGAAGTTCAGGGTTTCTGTGTGTCTCCTTGGAGTGGAGTGGTGATGGAGGAGTTTGCAAGTGTTCAGCGCTGCACCCACTTGCACCAAAAGGAATTTTAAAATGGAGCCACGCCTCTCGGCTTTTGGATATGCAGTTGAAGGAAGCGGCCAAAGCTGCCTTGAGAAAACCCATACATTGCCCCTAGTTTCCTAAAGCACAGTTCAAATCCAGATGCCACTGTGCTCCAAAGCAGTATAGCAGGGAAGGTCCAGGGGAGCTGCCTGTGTCTGCTGGGGACCATGCACGAGAGGGAGAGCAGGATCCCTCAGGATGGGTGTGAAACATGGTGGTTCCGAATAGAATGAGGGGACCTCAGGGTGCTGGTACTGCAGCCAGGATGTGCCACACCAGCAGAGAGAGGGACATGGAGGCGTGGAGGGAGCTGAGGGTGACACCAGACCCTGGTGAACAGAGCAGCACTACAGGTGCATCTTAACGTGCCTGTCTCTGCACCGCACCTTATCTCTCTGCCATAAGATTAAAACTCCTCTTAACATGTCTATTATTTTTAACATGGCCTTCACTCCTTCTAAAGCAAAAATGCCAGCCAGTCCCTCGACTCTCTCCAGTTAGGCTTCCTCAGCTTATCCACCCATTAATTATCAGATCAGCCACTTGCAAATGCAGACGGCCCTGAAAGCACAGGCAATACTAATAACCTCAGGACGTGGCTGCATTCCTCTCGCACCACGGAAACAAATACAAATGGTTGACTCAAGAAACAAAATCCAGAAGGAACCAAAATGTTTGAGCCATCGGAAGGAGTCCCACTGCCCAATTCCATGCACTGCCCAACGGCAACACCATGCCCAGCAGATGGGCCAGGAGCAGTTCCCAAAGACCAGATGGCTGGGGCAGGAAATCCACTTTCCCAGAGTTTATTCAAGCTGACTCAGAGTCATATGGTCCCTTCCAAGGTTTTCTCTTGTGCTAATGGGGCTTAGCCCTTTTTGCCCTCCCTGGAATAGCACAGCCCTCCTTAAACCATTTGAGCACAGCATTACCTGAAGGGTAAGGGAAGGTTTCATGCCCCCACCAGGATAGAACAATCCACCACGGGGAACAAAAAAGGGAGAAGGAAAGGGACATGGAGAGAAAGCCGAGGGAGGAGCGGACTGCAGCTATTCAGCAGACATCCTCCCTGGCCCTAGAAAGGACCTGACAAGCCCGTAACGCTTATCTGAAGTGCCACCACTCAGGCTCTGGCGGATGTTTGTCTTTATCCATGATAGAGCCAGATGCCACAGCAATGGGGGGATTATCCAACAACCAAATAAATAAATAACAGCTCTCCCCAGTTAGATCAATACTAATCCAGTTGCCCTGGGCAGTAAGCACACTCTCACGCCCAACAGCAGGGCTAATCAAACAGATAGAGAAGCACAGCCCTCAGCATCACTCGTGGCTTCAAGAACAGTGTCTCTTTGTTAAATATCACTCAGGGGGGCACAAGCAAGGTGCTGGCCAGGGGACCTTATCCCTGTCCTAACTGCAACGGCCCTCGAGCACTGTGGCTGAGGACTGACAGTCTTTGGACAGGCAGAGCTGTGCTCCTGTGCCGCTGCCACGGCTCAGCCACTGCTGCTGCCGGCCTCCTCATGATGCCTTTTATTTATATTTTATTGATTTACTCCAGGAGCTGGAAATGCATTCTAAATATTTCAGTGAAACCTGGTGTTACGGAGGAACGATCGGAAGGGAAGAGCCTAAGAATGCAGTCAGGGGAGAGGGATGGGGAACAGCAGTCGGCACCTCCGAGATCCATCCCACTCCCAGCCAGCCATCGGTCTGCACGACACACCCCCTCTGACACACTGCTAATGAGATGCTTTGTGACATTAAGGGCATCCTTGTAACGCGATAAATGAAGCAGAGAGAGTAAGAAAGCAATGTGCCTAACGAGATGGGCAACACGGATGTAATTGGGACCAGCTCACATCTGGGTCTTCTCCAGGTGTTACCGCAGGGCCACCCCCACAAAACCTGGCAGGCTTTGTCCAGTCTGGCCATGCCATGAACATCAGTTGATGTTTGAAAGATGCTCTGGGTTTCTTGAGCCTTTCTGGTAACGTGCCAGCCCTGTGCTTCTCAGCCATCCCTGCATCTCTGCCAAAGGCTGGTGGCACCAGGCTGCTGGAGGTGGAGATGGGGAGGCACCACATGGCATGCAAAGGGAGAAGATGGCACGGAGGGCCTCGAGCTCAACTAGTGGAGCTTATTAATAGTTTTTGTTCAGGACTTGGTGTATCTTTCAATATTCATCAGCCCGTGATGAAGGAGAGCTCAGAGCTATCGTTAAATATTGATGGGGCAGGCAGACTCACAGCAGGGCTTGGCAGGCTGCCTCCTGCTTGCACTTCCCCCGGCCCCGGCGAGACTCCCAGCTTGCAGAGATCTGAGTGACTTTCCCAGGAAAACCCCCGTGTGCCTGGCAAGGCAGGTAAGCCCCGAGGAGACAGTGGGGAAAGGAGGACTCCTGCCTGCTGCCAGCCCATGGAGGCACCCACACAGCCACCAGGCAAGGCAAGAGCTGCCCCACATGCCGAGAGATGTGGGGGACCACCTGGTCACCCTCCCTTCTCCAGGTGACCCTACAGCAACACGCCACAGTGCCTGACACCAGCATGTGCCCTCTCTGCACCAGCCTGCACAGCTGGCGAGCACCTTGTTCTCTCCTTCCCAGGCAACATGAGCCCACACAGGCCAAACTGGAGTGAGGACATCCCACGGGTGCCTCCTGAGTTGGCTGGGGCCAGGTGGTCCCACATCCCTCTCATACTTGCACACAGACAAGCAAGAAAATGCTTGACCACAGACTTCAGTGCTCTCACTGCCACAGCCAACACCAAAGCTATCTCTGATGGCATCCCCAAAGGACACCAGCTCATGTCACTGTGCTCAGAAGTGCCTGGGCGCTGTCCCACAGCTCCAGCCTCTCAGGGGGACACTCACCTCCGCAAGAGCAGCTTGGGGTGGTTCTTGCTCTCCAAGTTCTTCTCAATCAGGTCGGAGAGGAGCTGTTTCAGCACCCCCGTGGCGTACTCCATCTCACCCTGCAGCGCTGTCATGATGAGCGAGGCCACGTTGCCGCGGTCCCGCATGGAGAAGCTCCGCTGGGCCTCCAGAGTGCGGATGAAGGTCAGCAAGAAGTGCTTCTTGTTCAGGAGCTGACCAAAGAGGGTCAAGGACTTCTCCACATTGGCCTGGACCTGCAAGGATAGAGCAAAGCTGAGAGACAGGCATGATGGGGAGGCTGACGAGAAGGTGGCTGGATTGAACCACATCCTGAATTCACCCTCAATCCCACAAGAGGAAATGATGAAAAAGGGTCAAAAAGCAGCTGGACTTGGTCTCTCCCGACTGCCAAGCTTCCCCTTTGGTGATCAGTCTCAGTTCCCCCAGAAACGTCATCTAGTTTGTAAAATCCCAGGGCATCAATGCATATATATGTCTACATAGACACACCCTTCCATACAAAGACTCTCTCCCACTTGTGTGCAGACACATAAACACACTTCCCTCCCATAAACAAACACTCCTGCTCTCCCCCAAGCACACGCACAAATTATAATTTTCAATTTCAGCTAACAAGTAGCTCAATTCCCACCCAAGTCACTGCAACACGCGCTTTGGGTATTACACACAAAGCAAATAAAGCCACAACCCTGAGCTCCACCAGCAGCAAACCCGCCTGGTTTGGGGGGGATGGATTTCAGATAGGGAAGTAATAGCAGAAATCTGGCTCTGTCCCACTCCAGACACACCCTGAAACAGTCTCTTTACTCATGAGACGTTTGAAGGTGTATTTCTGGCCATACTTGGCCACGTAGGACCCAGCAGGGATTGGGCTGGGATGCTTTCACACCTGCATTGCCATCAGCAGCCCAGCTCTGGCCAGCCCTGACCACATTCGTTACCAGAAATGAGTATTTCTACAATACTCCGTTTTCCTATTAGACAAGATAGTTTCCTCTGAATAAAAGCCTTCCTGAAGTAAAAACATCCATTTTTCTTTAATTCTTCCCCTTGTCTTCCTGATTGGGAGAATGAGCATAAAATTTTGCTTCATGTCGGTATTTGGAGACAAAACAACACTTTTCATTTCAAAACACCAACTCAAAATGAAGAACAGAGTTTTGACACATCAAATCATTTCACTTCAATCAAAACTTTGGATTGGTGCTCTTCAGTTCGGTGAAATTCCTCGCAGTTGTAACTTCCCTCTCCAAAATATTTTTTCCTGCTGGACAAAAAACCCTGTTTCCCACCAAGTCCTTGTCAATTCTAAACCCCCACGTTCAACTTGCTGATCATTAACAGAAATAAATAAATGAACAATACTGAATTAAATATTTTGTCAGGCTTAAATTCTCACAAAGCAACCAGCCTGCCCCTAAACCCTGCAGAGGAAGGGAGCTGGTACCGGTGCTCACTGTGGATTAGCGTGTGCGTGAGCAAGCGCCGCTTCCTTCCGTCACTTGCAATAGCTAATGTTACACTCCGAGTAAAGAGACAAATAAAAGCAAATCTGATTAAATTAGATGAAGCTTACACAACTGTAGTTGCTTTATTTAATCTCTTTTGGGGATTTTTTTTTTTCCCCTTCGCAAATTTAACCCCTTGCTTCCCAGGCCAGGCTGAGCTGGTGTGCTCTCTCAAGCAGGATGTTTTGAGTTAGGAACTGGAAATGGACAAAGTCCACCCAGCCTGCCCCAGCAAATGCGAAATTCCTCCTCTGATACCCTTTTTGATAGCCTTTCCACTTTCCCTCTTTAGGGAAAATCTTTAAGAGCAAGAGCAGAGGTGAGAGGAGAGCCAGGCATCTGCACAGACAGGAAGGGCTGCGCCCCAGGGAGACCTACACACGCCTGCTTTGGCTCTGAGCATCCGGAAACCTGAGCTGCAAGGGGAAATCCATGGAAACAGGGTCCTCACCACCCTCCAGAGCTGGGATTAGGGACTGGGGAAACAGAGCAGGCAGAAGGCCAGGGCCCATGCCGTAGCCATGCTGGTGTACAACATCAGCACGTGCACTCGCAGTTGGTAAGAGCTTGTTGTGTTGTAATTAGCGACCGTGCATCTTGCACCAGGGCCAATTACTTCTCCTAAATACATTGTGAAGCCCACGTCGACATTAATTACTGTGCTGGGTCAGCAGTGAGGGGAAGCGAAGGTCACCCCCCTCCTTCCTCTAATCAAGAGTGGCCTCAGCAGCCCAGCACACGAGAAGCAATTGCTGTGCAATTGCATGCACTAAATTATACAGAGGTTCGGAGGCCGGGAGAGGAGAAGGAGCTGGTTTGGGGAGCAGAGGAAGGATGCCAAGGATGGGTTCTGCACGGGGAAATGGAGCCAAGCAAGCAGGCGATGTCAGACAACCCTGCTAAAAACGAGCGACCGGTCAGGCATCAAACAAACCCAATTGAATAAAGCAAGTGCTGTAGAAAATGACAGCAGCAATGATATTAATATAAATATTGATATTAATGTCAGAGAGCGCAGTAACCATTTGGCAGCCAGTCCACATCCGCGCCGGCTGCCACGCGGAGAGATGCACCACGCCGGGCCAGCATCCAACCAAAGCATCTCTCCAGCCCTGGGGCACAGGCACTCGTGCAGGGGACTGTGCAGGGCACATGCCCAATGTGAAACACTACAGAGACAGACAGACAGACCCACACCTCCATTTCCTTCAGCACGGGGTGGTCTTCTATCCCCGGGAAGAGAACCCGCATGGCGTAGGTGCGGTAATCCAGAAAGGGGATGCCAGCCCCATCCAGGTCGTTGGTCAGCTCGTTGATGTCTGTCTGCAGCTCAGCAAAGGCTGGGGTGGGAAAAGCAGAATTAAACAACACATCCTGGAGTCTCAGCACACAGCATTGGCACTCGGCCCCTCACCACACCCCCAGCACCCTACGGGTGGACCCCCCCAAGGCGTGAATATTCTCAGCATTCCTCTTCCTGGCAGGCTGTGATTGCTGTCCCCAACTCACAGATGGAGAAATTGAGCTGCAGAGTGTGGGGATGACATCCCCGGAATAAATCAAGTGGCAGATTTGGGAACAGAACTGCCAGGTCCCAGGGGGCTCAATTCCCCCCCTGCCCAGCACTTGCAGACTCCCAGGGATGCTGGGGGAAGGGGGGAACAGCAAGGCTTGAACAAAAACAGAGCTTCTTGGGGAAAACGTTAGCCTAAACCACAAGATTGTCCTCATTTCTTTTTGACCTAAATACTACTTGAGAGAAGAGCTTGAACACACCCACCCCGGAACCTCCCGATCCCAGCAGAGGCAGCTGTGACTCCGGGGAGAACACGATCCAGGGGGGTCCTGAACCTTTAATTGCACCTACAGGGAAAAGCTGATGGGAGAAGAGTCCTGGAGATGCACCAGAGAAGGGGGTTGGGGTGGGGGTAGAAAACCCTCAGAAAAATCAAATTAACAGCACTTTAAAGGGAGCTGAAAGCCAGGCAGAGGACTGCAGGCTCGTCAGCCTGATGAGAAAAAACAAACCGTCAGCTTGAAAGGCATGCTATCTTATCTGTAACTAGCGGGACTAGAAAAGAGAAAAGGCAGGGAAGAGATTGTGCCTTTTAATTAAAAGCAGATCCTTTTATCTGCCAGCTGTGGAAGACAAGACACCATCCCCTCCACCAGCTCCCTCTCCTCTCCCTGTCACCAGTGCCATCCGCAGGCATGTGGAGGGATGGGGACTTGGGGGAGCAAAGGGTTTGTCTTTCTTTCCCCTTTTTATTATCTTGTTTTTGGTGCCTGCTTCATTCGCAGCGTCCGGGCTGGTTGTGGCTGTGGCTGGCAGGGTCGGGGCCTCTGGAGCCAGCTCAGGGGGATAATGGGCAATTAGGTTTTATCAGCAGTATCATACAAGGAATTCTGTCCAATTTCACAGCATCTGTCTGTCACATAATGAGAGATCCACTGCCCACTCACAGGAAGCCTTCGCTACTCTCCTTGCTCTGTTTTCTCCCACTTGGAGAAACAGAGAACTTCTTAACTGGAAAAAAATCCCCAAATTCCACCTAAAATGAGTTCACTTCCACTGACAAAGCAGCTTTGCTCATTCCCATTCCCTCTCTGAAAGGCAGTAGGGAAAGGGTAGGAGCACACTGAGCCTTGGAGCAGTAAGAAACCCCCCAAGACCCCCATGCTGATGGCACAGGGATCCCTCACCCTCTTTGCACTCGAGGGCCACCCGGGACTCCAGGTTGTCCATCTGCAGCTGGAGGCGTTTCAGGGTCCGGTCAGCATCCCGAGACTTGCGCTTGTAGGCGATGAGGACGATGATGATGATGAGGAGAAGCAGGCCGCCACCGCCACCGATCCCAATGATGGCGGGCAGGGTGAGCAGGCTGTCTGAGTAGATCTGCAGCGTCCCCGGGGAGAACTCGAACCCTCCAGCCTTGATCTGCACCACAGTGAGGGGAAAAAATGGACCTACTGTCAGGGAATATGTGCCACAGGTAGCCCTCCCTGCTGTGCCCACCGTGCTGGGAACTGGGGCATGACTCCCAGCCCACGGCCCGAAGGATGTGGAAAAATGCGGGCATGGCAGGGGCTGGTCCGGAGCAGCGAGAGGCGCTTTAAAGGCGTGCAGCACACATGCTGCCAGTGCACGTGGAGCAGGCAGAGAGTTTGATGTCTCATTCAGACAACATTACAGTAACAGATGGGATGTAAAGCGAGTTCCCCCACGGATGGGGAGCCTGGGGAGGACTGTGCTGGGTCCCTTTTAACACGGCAGAGTCCTGGAGCGCAAGCACTGCTGTGCTACAACCCCACAAACAAAGGAGCCTGCCTTACAGCATGTGCCAGCACTAGGGGGAAGAGGTGGGAATCCCCCCTGCCTTGCACCCAGCGCCAGCCAGGGCACAGGAACACCAAGATGAGTGTGTGGGGGGGTGACAAAGTATTTGGTCCTACCGAACACGTAATTAGGAAGAAGGATGCCTAGGGAGGAGGAAGATGACTCCTGAGGACGCTCCTGCACGTACACCTACTATCCAGCCCTCATTCAAGGACGAGCACACAGCAGGGTAAAAGATGCTGGGATAAAGACTGAAATTCTGAGACGCGTGAGACACGAGGAGCAAAGGCACCAGTGTCAGCACTTACTGTGACTTTGTGTTGGCCAGTGAGGTTGGGGGACTCGCAGAGGAGCTGTGTCTCGGAGACCGTGAGGGTGCAGGGAGTGTCTCCGATCAGCACCGTGTAGTTGAGGCGGGAGTTACCAGCAGCTGGCGGGAGCAGGTTCCTGCCCTTTGAGGGAACAAGGAATGAGTCTGTCAGTTCTCGTGCAATGGGGAATGTTTAAAAAAACCCAACACGGCAAAATCTTTGCTCCAGGAGAGACAAAATGCCACCTCCACAGAGGGACATGTCCCTACCTCTGCTCCCAGGCGCAGGCTCTTTACCTTGAGGATGAGGGGAGAGCTGGGCTTCAGCTCCAGCATCCCTGTGGGGCTGAGCGGCTCAAAGACAGGGTCTGGGTAGTAGACGAAATTGGTGGTGTTGATAATCAGCAGGGCCTGGACGTTATCCATGACAAAGCCAATCTCATCCGGGCGGTCGCCAAGCTCCGGAGGGCTCCGCACGGGGTTGTCAATAGAGGGAGCGTAGCACACCATGGTGGTGTCGTTGTAGACGGTGCAATTCTGCAGGAGGCACGGAACGAGGTCAGACCCTCCCCCAACATGGAGGTCAGGGTCAAACCCCACAAGGACCCCCTGCAAGCAGCGGCTCTGGACACAGGGTTTAGATTTGGAATCTCCTGTTCTGTTCGATCAACAGGCATCACATCCCACCCCAGGGCCAACATAGACTCCTGTCTGCAAAGGATGTGCAAGGGGTGGCAGGCGAGATGTCAGTGGGGATGGGCTCTTTCTGTCAATATCCTAGAGATGTCCCATAAACCTCCCACCAGTTTTGAATGCTGAGATCTCAACCCTCTCCTGACAGCACGTGGCTGGAGGCTCTGCGGAGAGATCGATGCCTCTCTTTGGGGCAGTAGCCCCTGGGACCTCAGCCTCTCACACCATCACACCTGAAGGGCAAGGGATGCACTTTCTGCCCTGCATTGCACACAGCATCCCTCCTCCCTGTGCTCTGCCCCCAGCCCCAGCCAGCACCACTTACATTCTCCCTTTCAGAGCTGCAGTACTTGGCCCGGATCCTGGGCTCTTTGATGGTGGCCAGGTTGGTGCCAGTCACAGTCAGCAACGTCCCACCACTAGAGACATGGAGACAATGGGTTAGGAAAGGCAGCTTGGCACTGGATCCCCAGTTCTAGGAAGGAAGCAGCCATCGTCTCCAGCCAGATGCCCATCTGCCCCAGCCTGGGTGAGCCACCGTGCCCCAGGAATCTCTTATCCCACTCATATGTTGCATGGCTGGCAGGACCTGGCATGCACCAATGTCAAATCATTTCAGCTGACCCAAGGGCCAAATTGAGACATAAAACCTGGTAATTAACACTGACATCCCACCCTGTGTGCAGGTTTAGGGTCTGAAGATGGCTCCCAAGCTAAAGACAACTAAGCATTCATAACAGGAAAGCATCCCAGAAAGTGCAAGCTCCTCTCTGCCACCCTTTCTCCACCACAGAGGCAGCGGGTGACAGGACAGGCTGCACTCTGCCAGGTTTTCTCCATGGCTTGGTGTTAAAAGCCCCGTGGTCCGGGACACCTCAGCCATGCCTCTGGGAAGCTTGCTCCTCATCAACAGCCTGGGGAAGGTTTCCCTTGGCACTAGCTCTTAATGGATTCCTTCGCCTCCTCTCCAGCCAATTCAAACCTTTTAGAAAAATATGTAAACATTTCAAAAAATCCCCCGATGGGAAATATTTTAATTTTATTTGCCGCCGCCAAATGTCAAGCTGAAATTAAGCAGATCCAAAGCACTCTCTGCTCTTGCCCCCTGCCAGGCTGAGCACTGTAGGCCAGGAGTTAGCAGGGCCCTGGTGCCAAGCCATTGCTCACACTCCTCTTGCCACATCTCTGGAGTGCAGCCTGGCAGTTATCACAGCACTGAGATGTACCCATCGGGAGCAGGAAATCCGTGTGGGAAACAGTCCCCCATGCATCCCACAAGCTCCTTGCGATTCACCTGTTGATGCTCCATTCGGGATCAATCTTCTGGATGGTGGGGTCCTCTGTGTAGTTGTACTTCACCTCCGGGTTGCTCAGCTCTGCCCGGTTGATGTTGATGAGGATGGGGGAGCCACCGGGGGTGTGCCCTGGGGGGGTCCTGCACCGGATCTCACGGGCGCTTCTCCTGGGGCAGAAATGCACAACCGGTCAGTGCCTAGGCAGGAGGGAGGCCAGGGCAGCCAGGGGCAAGGGCTGCCCGGGAGCCCCCTGCCCCAGCCCCTCTCCCCTTCTGAAACAGCTGGGGGGTGAAGAGAGAAAGGAGGAAAAAAAAGAAAAAAACAAAAATCCAAGAAATGAAACAAAAGGCAGCCGGGAAAGACCGAGCAGCTCCTGAGCGTTCCCATCGTGCGACGGCTGCAAACAGCAGCGATTAGGGCTGATAACCAGTAATTACCGCAGGAAAATATTTAAAGAGCCGCTCCATTATCATCCCTAATCTAAAAATTATCTACTTCATGCCTCAGGGCTTTGTGCTTTTAGAGAAAAATCTCTGTTCTTAGGGCTCTTCCTGCAGCCTCTGACACACAGAGGTTTCAAGAGGAGACACCTTTGGCCACCCAGGGGGTTTGGCTCCCATGGTCCCTCCTGGCTTCCTAGCCCAGGCTTCTGGCTGCTGCTCTGTCTGGGGGTCCCAATGCCTTTGAAGGTGCCTGTTGCCCATCCTCCACCACCCTCTGTGCCCCTCACCATGAAAAAGCACAGGGCCGTCCCCCGATGGTCACAGAGACGTTGCTGCCGGCATTGAGGTGGGTGCCTTCGATGGCGATCCAGGTGCCACCAGAGAGAGGACCCCGGGCTGGGACAACACGGGAGAAAGTGGGCGTCTGTCAAAGGAAAAAAGCATCCCTGGAGTCAGGCAGGCCGGGAAGTGAAACCCACCTCCCCAGGCAGCTTCAACCGGGTGACAGGGCCACAGAGGGACCTGTGGGACAGCAGCCCGGCACAGCACTAGGGCCTGGCAGTGCCAGCAGGACGGTGGGGAGGCAGAGCAGTGGCAGCTTTGGAGAAATTCAATCGTCATGATTCAATGACTGACCAGAGAACCCCTGCCTGCCCCTCAGGAAAATGACAGCAAATTTTCCAACTCCAAAAACCAGAAAACCACCCAAAACCACCCAGCATCACCTCCCTCTCGAGGTGACAGACCTGTCCCCAGCACAGGGCTTACCACGAAGGTGAAGGTCTTGGGGGATATGGCCCGGTAGCTGGGCGTGCAGTCGCGGATGCACACTTCTACCCGTGCCTCATGTACCTTGCTCAGGCTGGCATCTCCAATTTCACACACGATCCTAAGAGGTGAGGGTAAGAAACTCTCAGTGTCCTGGCACCAAGACACTCCCTGTGCCAAGCAAAGGTCTCAAGTAATGGCAGCTCCATAAGAAACCAAGGTGGTGGCAGTTGACACTGCCAGCCCTTAGAGAAGCTTCCCCAAAGCCTTTGGGCTCCTCCCAGAGCAACCATAACCAGCAGGTACTTCTCTCCCAGTTCAGCCCAGTCAGCTCTATGTCTTTTGCAGCCGTGGGCAACATTTGAACACCATCACTACTGTCCCCGACCTGCTGAGGTGATTTGGAGCACACCCACCCCTCGCCAGGCACTTACTGCTCGGCACTGATGTACTCGCTCTCGATGGGGATGCACACCACTTTGCCCACTCGGACACCCCAGCGAACATCTTCAAACTTCAGGCCCAGGTTCTCACCAGTGATGGTCAGACGGGTCCCTCCTTGTCTGGGGCCGGTCTCAGGGAACAACTAGGAGAGAGCATGGCCTGTCACAAGGATGCAGAGCCACAGGGACACCTCACTCAGGCAGGCTGCAGCCCAGGCAGCTGCAGGGTGTATGTTACAAGCAGCAAGGAGCAGACAGGTGATAAGAAAGGCCAGCACATCTGTAAGTTGCCCACAGAGTGGGAAAGACCTCCACAGTGACAGCTGTATCCACAAAATCCCCCCAGGAACAAGCCAGGAGATAAGAAAGGTGTCCAAGTAGAGGGCTGGGATATGGACACCCTGCGGCAGACACGGCCATCTCCGAGGTGACAAGGACACAGAGTTGAAGGAGACAGGCCAGCATCAGCCATGGCTCCAGCTGAACTGGCAAGGAAGCACCTTGGATGTGCCTGACTTTTGGCCAGATCCCAGATGCCCAGGGATGAGATTCCCATGTCCAAGATGTCCTCAAAGGAGAAAGCATCTCCACCAGGTCCCTGCAGAAGGGAAATGGCAGGCAGGGGGGAAATGCATTTCTCTTCACTGGCAAACCCTGTGCCAAGGCCAGCTGGGAGGGGAGGGGACCTCACCACAGCACCACGCCTCATTTACCAGGATGATGCCCAATAAAGCAGACAGGTGTGGCCTGACAGACAGTGGCAGGATGAGGGATGAACAGAGGTGTGGGCCCTGTTCCAAGGTATGTGGGGACGCTGCCTCCAACCAGGCAATTACAGGCAGTTTTACATCAGCGATTGCTGGCCCCGAGGTCAAGCGCCCACCTGCAGCACTAACTGGGATGAATGGCAGAGCTGCATGCCCCGAGTGGGCCCAGGGACGCAGCTGGGTTCCCAGTGACACGAAGACACAGCAGGGGAGAAGGCAGCTGCAGGCAGCAAGAGAGAGAGAGAGGAATGCAGGCTGGGTCAGTCCAGGAAGAAATCACACCCTGACCCAGGGGAAGGGATGGTTCTGTTGCAGGTGATGGCCTCCTCTGCTCTCCTGGCTGAGATCCCCTCTAGCGCTGGCAGGCACCTCTGCCTGCACTAAGCCCAGCTCCTGGACAGGCTCAAGCCTCGACCAAGCACGTGTAAGCTCTTTGCATTCTTGGCAAATCTGGGCAGCTGCAACCCTGGGACCTGAAGGAAATGGATCCTCCTCCTCCTCCTCCTTGTGAATGGCTCACTCCTGAACATCATCTCCACAGCAAGGCAAAGCGGATGACCTGAGGGCGGGAAACATGCAGCAGCAGACACTGTCCACATCCCCAACCCTGAGGGACTGCATGGAGCCAGGGGCTGTTTCTGCACAGTCCCACTACAGCCATCACCACTGGGATTGACTTCTGCCCTCTGGATTCGCGCTGGGCTGGTCGCCTTCAGCACACACGAACTCAGACGGGAGCACCCGGTCCCCTTGCACACAGGCATCCTGCGGGACATGTCCCAGGCCAGCATCAGAGCTAGGACTGGTGCCTGAGCCCTGGGTCACGCCGAGGCAGTCACAGCTCACTTATTTACACAGCAACAAAACCCTCCGGTGCTGTGGGGAACCACTGTTTGCCTAAACCTTGTTCAGCCCCTGCCCAAGTCTGGGATTGGAGCTCGTTCTAGCAGCTGCAGCCAGCATCAGGTTGGGTCTTCCCCTCAAATAAAGCTCTGGCGGGGCGGCTGGCAAGAAGCGGCTGTTTGTTTGGTGTTTCTAAACGAGCGTTAAAAGCTGCTCCAGCATGTTCGATTCCGCAGCAGCAGCAGCAAAGCTGACAAGGGCCACGCGTTCGGGGAGGAAGGAGCCCGGGAATGAAATGACATTGTTGGCCACCCAGCACAGGGAGGTCACAGCTAAACAAGGTGTGTGGGAGGGGGGAGCTGCCGAGGACAGCAGAAGCTGCTCAACGCTCCCCTTTCCCCCCTCCACCTCCGCACCCCTGGCCCCAACAAACACTGCTGCTTTTCTCCTAATTGGTTTCATAGGGTCTTTTTACATCAACGAGCGAACTGCTCCAGCGGGTACATGCAGTTGGCTTGCTCCCAGCTCCAGGGGCCACAGCATGGCCAGGAGGTGCTGGGGGCAAGGGGCACCCCCTTCCCAAGGGAAAGGATGTCACTCTGAGGGTCACAGCAAGCACTAGACGAGACACCACAGAGGTTTGGAAGGGGCTCGTCCCCACCACTGAACAATGGGTAAGTGATTCCTCATTCCAAGGGTGAAGAATCATGATCATCTCCCAGCCCAGCCCCACCACCCATTAAGACATCTGCACTCTGGTGGGCTGGGCGGGAAGGAGGCTCCAGCTCCTCACAAAACCACTGTAGGAGGCCCTTCTCCCCCATCAGCCCATGCTGCCCTCTCTGCACTAGGCTTTTCTCCGGACCATTTGCAAGCATGCCCACAGCCCAGATGCGGGACCGGGGTATTGGGAGGCAGCAGGCAACAGGCAGGCTACAGGAAGAGCATCGCACCAACAGCTCCTGCACATCCACACCGACTGCCACCTCCCAGGGCACTAACGCAGAGCAGCGCCAAGGTCAAGCCCACCTGCTAACAGATCTGTTCCTGCTGCACCTGCAATTACTGTAACATTTCATAATGATTCGGGGCGGGAGAGCTGTTACCATCAGCTCTGGACCAACTGCTGTTACCAACGCTGGGCACCATCAGCTGCTGGGAAGCTGCTGTGAGTGGTGTGTGTGTAAATGCCTGCAGCCCTGGTCACCTGAACACAAGAGGACAAGAGCACAGCCTACAGCGAGGCCACCCTGGCCATGACCTGCCCACTGCATTCTCCACTCCCATCATCCCTAGGGGTCTGGATTTGGGAAGTTCAGCCTGAGTACAGTGGGAAACTGACAGGAAACCCTGCAGCTCGGCACACAATAGACCTCCATGTAGGGATGCAGGCTCTGAGGCTCGATCCCACTTCCCCAGGAATGGATCCCTTCTCTTGCCAGCACTCCACCAGCCCCAGGCAACTCTGCAGGCAGTACTTCTTGCAGGCAGGGCTCTTTGCAGGCAGGGGCATGCCCAGCAGGGCTGCTCCCCCCTCTCTCCACATGGCTGCCACCCAGCACACTGCAGAGTCCATCCATGTGAGAGGCAGGCAGCACGCACTGGGAAAAGCCAAGACTCTCATTTCCAGCCTCCATCAGATAAGGCACTGAAACCCAAACAGATCAGATCCTGTGCTAAGACTCCAGTAATTAACACCATTGAGGCCTGGCCAGCCATGGGTAAGCAGAAGGTATCCAGTTGAAATACCCACCAGTCCTTCCTTGTGAACCTGGATCCCAGCCCAAGAGCCATGTGAATATTAATATACCCAATCTTATAAGCGAAGGTCATAAAAGCTGTCAGGGAAATGCGATGATGATGATGAACTGGCACACATGGCAACACAAGGAGAAGCAACCTAGAGCTTTCCTGGATCCCTCAGTCATGTGCAGGCAGGGTTGGAATTTTGGAAATGAGCCAGAAAGCCCAGTGCATGGGGGTGGTGGAGAGGATTTTAGCCTTGGAAATGAAAGTGGTGACAAAAAACATTCAAGTACTACACACCGAGTAGACCTGGCTGCTGTGAGCTGCCACTGGAGAGCCCCATCCACATCCCCATCTCCACCCCCGACTGCAGTCCCTCAGCACAGGACATCACCACCCGCCCTGTCCCCACATACCTTGGTGATCTTGGGGTCGGTGCAGCGGCTGTTGCCACTGCTGGCGTGCATCCAGCTGCTCTCGTAGGCCAGGCAGTGCTGGCGCAGGGAGCAGCGCCGCTCCGACACGCACCAGCCGCACTCGAAGCGCGGGTCGGCCTTGAGGCACAGCCCGCAGCTCTCCCGCAGCGCCGAGCACTTGTACAGGTGGGCTGCAATGGCAGGAGCAGGGTGGGGTCAGCACGGGCCCCCCAACCCATGGGCAAAGGTTTTGAGGGGAAAAAGGCACCTGCTCTCGCCCCCTCCCACCAATTCCCAGTGGGACAAACCCCCGCAGGCAGGAGACATCAGCACCCGGGACTCAATGCCAAAGGTGGCTCCCAAAGCATCTTGGGAAAAGCGTCTTGTTTAGAAACCCATCATGGTGCAAACTGTGGTCAGAGCCAGGGTGGGCTGGAGGCTGAGGGGGCACTGGGCCAGGTCCTGTCCCATCCCTCACTCACCCTGGATGTTCTGGGGGTTGTCAATGACAAAGTTCCCATTCCAGACCACAGACAAGTTGACGGGCAGGTCACTGATGTCATTCCCTTCGTAGAAATACTGCAGGAGGAAACAGAAAGGAGGCAGAGCCGGTTAATTTTTGAGGCAAAATGTCCTGGTGAGGGGCATAGAGAGCCATACAATCCCGTTACATGGATGTCTCCCATCAGCCCAGAGGAGAGGGATGGGGTCCTGCCTGGGACTGCTGGCTAGGAACAAACAGGTCTGACAGCCACTCGTCAAAGCATTGGTCACAGCACATGAAACCAGTGGGCTGGACTGACAAAAAAAGATAAAGTAGCACAACAAAGGGTTTCTAAATAGACCCAAAACCCATCAACTCAAAGGTCTGAAGCTGCTGCTGCTGGAAGAGGAAGAAACAGATGGTGCCTCTGCAGCACAGATGTACTTCTCCCCACAAGGCTCCTGAGCCCTTCCCCATGTCATCCCCACTCCAGGGATGCTCAGTTGGATATTTGGGATTATGGCCATCGCTAGTGAAGCTTGGGGAGGACAGGCTGGGCACATCACAGGAGTGGATTCAGTAGAGTCACCCCTGACAGCCAGTGGGAGAATGTCCCTCGCAGTCCCCTCCAGCCCCATCACCCATAACAAAATGACATAAAGCTGTGGCCACATGGCTGTGGGTGGGACAGAGCCAAGGACCACTGCAGTGCCACAGCAGCCCTCAGGAAGATCTCAGGAGATAGCACTCCTCCCCTCCAAACCACACCCCCAGTTGCCCCACTCCCAGCTCCACGCTGGGCTCGGACACCGGCTGCACTCCATTTCAGGACCGGCACCACCACCCTGAGCTCCCATGTAGGGAGGTGACACCAGGGAATCCTACCCCGCCAGCTTTAGGGGACCTGAAACTCAGGCCCTAGGACCTGCTGCTGTCCAGACATATCCACCTCCATTTCTCCTTCCAGCCTGGTCAGCTCCTTCTCCCCACCCAGACCCCTCTCCCCTGCCTCAACAACCTGAGTCCCAGCCCCAGCAGCACCATCAATATTCCCTGCAAAGCCCCTGCATGCAGACAGAGAGGTTTAATCGATACGGAGGCAGGAAGGCAGTTGGAACCATCCCTGACAGCTAATGACCTCCTTCGGCAAGAGATTCCCCGCTCCTCGCCTGAGAAAATGACAGGCGTGTCAGGAGAGATTAAATGAATGATTCATGGGTTGCTGGAGTTTGTTAGAGAGCAGTGGATGCGCCGGCAGTGGTTCACCCGGCCATGGGCTGGCCACAGCCCTGCCACCACCCCCAGCCAGTCCCAGCATCACCTTTCGCAGCCCCAGGCTGTACCAGGAAGAGGTGGCCTCAGCATCTCCTCCAGCACTGCCCCAGCTGCTGCCCCACATGGGACCCTCTGCAGTGGGTCTGTTCTACTCGAGCCCTCCACAGGGGACAAGGATGTGGCCCATGAAGGAAGCCAGCGTGCCCAGGAAAACAATACCTCGGTCTTCTTGCCTGACCATCGAAACTGGTCCCTTCTGTGTTGAGTCTCTCCCAGCCAGGCAGCACCACCAGTCCAGCATCAGACACGGCACCAAAATGGGGCACACGCCTAGTGTGAGACCTGACTACGGCAGCGCACCCCTCCCTCAGCCCCACAGGGTGCCAATGAGAGCCAAGCCTGGTCCTCCATTACAACTTTTGGTTAGTGATCCTTTGTCCACGAGCCACCCCACCCAAACACAGGGTGGAGGACTCCAAAATGCAGCCCTACCCAGGGAGGAAGGCTGCTGCTGGTCAGCCGTACACAGCAGCTGTCAGGCATAACATATCCAGCTGCAAATCCAACAGCTCCATCACCATCTCCTCTCTACAGGCAGAGCCCTGTCACCTCCCAACACAGCCCCCAGACAGGGCACCTCTCGTTGTGTTTTGCCCAGATGACCTTCACCGTGTCTCCACCATGGACCATCTACCACCAGAGCCTCTCAGCAACATTCCTGTCACCAGGCTTGGGAAGATGAAGCCAGAACTTGGCTAGGAGTCCAGATCTGTTCACCTTGCCCTATCCTAGTCCCACCCAAGCATATCCTCAACAGAACCACAACGAGGAGCTGGCCAGACCCATGGCAGTGAGCAGAGACCATTCCCTGGCAGCAGGAGGGAGCACATGCTGGGGAGGGTGGTGGCAGCGCCGGAGCAGAATTTAGCTGTGACGAGCCACGTGGCAGCGTAAGTGAAATTGGCATTTTCAATTTGTACTCTGACATGTCTCATTTGGGGCCCTGGCATCTCGGGAAGGCATCCAGCCTGCAGCTGTCCAAAACACTTATTTGCATCTCTCTGCCCTGGCTGCTTTTGGAAATTAGTTCTTCTGGGAGGTGGGTTGGAGGAAGAAGAATAGGGGGAGAGGGAGGGAGAACATTAACTCTTCATGCACCGGTTCCAAGACAGCAAGAGGCCAATTGCACGAGAGACTGCCTCCCTCTGGGAAAGGACACATGCTGAGGATGCTGACTTTGCTGTGGCAGGGAGCTGGAGGGGACAGCGGGGAGCAGCGGGAGCACAGGACTGCGTGAAGGGAAGTGGCAGAGCAGGAATCCTTGCGTCAGCTGGTGTTCAAAGTGTGGGATCACCAAGGGAACATGGATATCAATGAAAAATGCGTCCTCGGTGTCTGCGTGTCTGTCAGCAGCCTCTCACCTGCCCTGCAGAGACAGCAGTGGGTCTGTGTCTCGGATGCTGGTCCCTGTAGGATGCTGGAGCTGGAGTCAGGACTTGGCTGTGCACGGGCAGGAGCTGCAGCTGCAGGGGCTCTGAGCTCAGCTTCCTGGGACTTGGAGATCCATCAGATCCCTCTCTAATTTCCAAAGCATCTTGTATTTTGAAAGGAGTTTCCAAAAGGCCTCCTCACAGCTGCTCTTGCCATAGTGTAAGCACAAAAGTGGCCTCTCCACCCACGGGCACAGCCACAGCCGGGGAGGCGGCAGCATCCAAGTAAAGCAGGAGCCACCTTCCAGCCCTGAAGGCCCCACAGCTGGTGGGGATCAGGCAGGGGTTCTTACCAATCTGTCCATCCTATGGGACCCAAAAAAGAGCTCACAGACAGCCAAGAGGTCCCATCATGTTGGCTCCTCCCTGCTCGGAGCTAGCATGGTGTTAAACATCCATTAAACACTCAACTGTTATTAACTTCCCAGTTAATCAATCCCTGCGGCTGGCAGCAGACTGGGATGAGCGGCAGGAGAGTAGGCCAGGATGGGCGTGAGTGGGTGGTAGGTGCATCCTACCCAGGCAGTCCTGCTATCAGACCATCTTTCACTCTACAGAGGTGCCCGGGACCCCCAGCTGTGCCAAAGGATGATTTGGTTTGGCAGCTGCTATGAGGACAAGCCATGGGAAAGGGATGTTTGCTCTGGGAGCAAAAAACAACAGGCACAGCCTGAGAGCAAACCAACGGCGCCCAAAAGTGATGTGTTCTGATGCAGCACAGCCCACAGAAGGGGATGGGAGAAAAGATGTCATCAAGTGAGTCAGCAACCGAGATGAGAACTGCCTGGCTCCTTACCTGACCCAGCCAGCCTCCCTGTCCCTCCATCAAGAGCTTACAACACGAATGTGGAAGAGAGGACAGAGGATGTTTCAGCCCCACCCACCTGGATACTGGTCTTCCCAGCAAGGTCTCCTTCTGCAGAGATGCAGTTCAGGCAAGAGAACTCCTCACTAAGCCTTTCTCAAGGCCCTTTATCCAAAACTTATCTCAGGCATCTTCCCAAGTAACAACCACCGACCTCATGTTCTCACATCTTCAATTCTCGCATCCACCCTGCCCCCATGCGGGGAATTCCACCAGCCCTGCGCACAAGGGCTGTGGCTGTCACCTGCTCTGAAAGTCCCACTTTTGATTCTAGCAAGCCCACTGCTCACCCACTCACCAGCTAGCAGCAACAGGCACTGAGAGCTACCCAGCCTCCCTTGGGATGAGAGATTCAGCACTCTGAGAAGGTGCCTGCAGGGAGCCACATAGGGGACACAGCTGCAGCTAGCAGGAAACACCCCAAATCTGTGGGCAGATTGCACTGAGATGCACTTGGGGATGTTCCTGCAAATGTCATGCCATCTAGACAAGGCACTAGCCCTTCCCAGCCCAGAGGTGGCAGGGCAGCCCCACAGCCATCACGCCCCTTTCCACAGGGCATCCATTCCACTCCAGCCACAACCTGCCCAGCCCATCCCTGGGGAAGGCAGCAGAGGGGCTGCTCCTCTGCAAGCAAACCCACACATCCAAATTTCCTGTGCAACCCCCCTCACTCCCACATGCGCCATCCCCCTGGGCTGCATTTCTGGAGGAGCGCTTGGGCTGCAGCTGTGTCCTATTTTTCTGTAGTTGATGACCTCAACTCCTTCCCCGCGCTACGGGGACGGCAGTAATGTACATCGCGTCTCGCCAGGGCTCAACTGCAATTCATCATTATTTTATCTGCTGGAATTTAATTGGATCCTATCAAACTCTCCTGATACTCCCTTTTCACTTTAAACACTGCTGCAGGAAAGATAAATGTAGGCACCGCTAGGACGGAGAGCGCGGCTTTGTTGGCGGACGGAGCTGGGGCTGTGGGCTCCAATCCTGCTTCCCTCTCCATGGCTGGTTAATTAGAGATACATATACTGGAGGTGTGCAGTGCTCAGAACAGGGCATGTGTGTATGATTTATGTTCCTCTATAAATATACCCTGGGCCGAGTAAAATACCGTCATCCGCACAACAGCACAACTTGACAGTAACGCTCAGCCTCTGATTCTGGATCTCCTTTTGCTCTTTTCACATGGATCTCCTCCTTTCCTCCCCCATCGCACACAAGCTTCTTCACCTGGATTCCTCTTGCCTCAAATCCAGCAGGGTGTGAGAACCTGAGACCCTGGGAATATGTCAGAGCATCACCCGGGTTCTACAGCCACAAAAAAATACCCAGAAAACCTAAGTCTGACAGGTCTTACTTCACTCCCCAGCATCCACACTTGGGGCAGGGCTTCAGCGTCCACACTGAGGGACCACACATGTGCCCACCCTGCCAGCCCAGCTTGCTCTGCACCCACGTCGCTTTGTCCCAGCAATAATGCTCACTCCAGGGTGAACATCCCAACCCGAGTCTGGCCAGAGGGCAGGAACCTCCGCAGCCACAGCAGAAACAGTGGGCAAGGTGGGCTCTCCATGCCAGGGCCACTGGCAAGAAAGGAGCCAAAAGGGAGCCAGGGAGGTGACACAGCTGCTCCTCGCCACGCGGGGCTTTGGTTAAAAGGAAAGGGAAATAACTGAGGCATGAGGCTTAATTTAAAGTGCTGAGACAACAAGCTCATGAAAAGGAAATCAGGGGTTCTTCCTATTTATACATTTAAAGGGAAAGAGCAGCTCTGGGGCTATTTCAGCCTTAAGAGTAACATTTCAGAGAGAAAAAGCCAAACCCCTGACAGCGAGAAACACCTGTAGCCATTTTGCAAAGGCCAGGACTAAATCAGGTCAAGTCCAAGGTTACAAGTATTAGTGCAGATTCGGGACTGTGGTGCTTTTCAACAGCAAAACTGTTTCATTTTTGCAGCAATCAGGAGGATGAGCCCTGTTGAGGGATGTCAGATGGGAAAGAATAGGCAAAGGCAGGGATATTTGGAAAATGAATCTCAGTGGCATCAACCTTATGCATTAAGACAGGTGACCACTTCTCCATCCTCTGCTGCAAAAAGCAAGCCTGGAAAGTCTGCCTCCAGAAGATTAAAAGCAATCAATTGGCAAAAAAATAGTTTATTGGCAAAGATCTTCATTTTCTTAGTTAGGCTTGTCTTTCCTTTTTGCATCTTTACAATACGCGAGGAAAACCATTAGGGTGGCTTTCTTTTCGAAGAGCAGAAAGAGACCAAAATGAGGAGGCAGAAAAGGTTCTTCCGGCTTGGTTTATGCCCTGGGATGCTGGGGAATACCAGAGCTGGTGTCCCTTGAGTTTGCCAAAGATCTATTGGGTGTTTCAAACGATGTTTATAGTCAACACTCAGACCTTAATGAATGGACTGCTGAATATTTAACCAAGATGTCCTTTCTTCAAAGTGCTAACAAGTCATTGGAGTTTGACAAGCACTAAAACAAAAGACGAAGAGTTTTAAGGGGCTTGACTTATTATCCCTTTCATTCACCAGTGATTCAGGAAAGCATCCCTAATTCCACAGAGTATTTAACCTCTTGTTTAGATCCCACTGAACTCCTGGAAACAATGCGCGCTTAAATGCCTTTTGGCATCCATCCTTCACTTGCTGACTGGGAAGATGTCATCCTTTTCCTATTTCTCCACTCGCCAGTGTTCTCCACACCAAAATCCTAACCCAAAGGATGAAGTGCAATGGAAGAAGCCGTTGGGCCATGGCTGGGAGAGCCTGAAGCACTATCAAGCAGCCAGATGGACTGCAAAAAGGCACGAAGGAGACAAACACCACACAAGTGTGAATCTGAATCCCCCACACCATAATGCAGCCTGGCTCAATGCCCTCAAATGTTAAAGCAGGCAAGCAGACCTTGAAAGCAAAGTGGCTTTTTTCAAGTTAAAACTCTCTTTTTCTCTTCGTGAAGCCACCCTGCACCTGAAAGCCGCATCTCCTGCCCCAGACTGCAGCTCCATGGAGCTGCTGCTACCTGCTCCCCATGCACCTCACAACACCTCACACATGCTCTTCTGACAATTTGTGCTGTTTTCACAGCATCCCTGGCAACTTCCAGGTCACACATCCACCACTGTTGGCCCAGGATAAGGTGCTGGTTCCAGCTGTCCTATCCCTTTGGAGAAGAGCTGCAGAGGCCGTGCAGCTCATGACACCAATCCTGGCAGCCACGGCATCCCTTGGGAAACACAGGGAACGCATTCTGCTTTAGACTCTCCCTCC
This sequence comes from Mohoua ochrocephala, assembly GCA_013398855.1. Lineage (NCBI taxonomy): Eukaryota > Metazoa > Chordata > Aves > Passeriformes > Acanthizidae > Mohoua > Mohoua ochrocephala. The sequence goes on along the minus strand of VZTA01010769.1, from coordinate 840,286 downwards.
TTGACAAATTGAAACTTACTGGGGAGAAATGAGTCCACATCGTTCAGAGCCTCTCTGCAAGCTCCACCTCCGTTATGTAAAGGCTCCCCTCTGGCACAGGCACCTCTCCCCAACACCCCACAGGAGCCATCAGGCTGCTGCTGTCAGCACTGTGCAGCCACAGCACTTCCCTACAGGGAGCATCCTACAGCACACATGTCCCAAACTGCTTTGGAATAAACTCAGCCAAACCCCATACTACAGAACTGGGCGGGAGGCAGCTGCCAGCTCCAAGCAGAGGAGACCTGGCAGGAGGCTGGACTGGCTGAACAGCATCCCCCCAGGACTGCTGCCCAGGGCAGGAGCCAACGACTCAGGATGCTCCTCCTGTCCAAAGGCTCTGCAGCCCTGGGATCACTGGAGGAGGGAGGGAGCCAGTGCTCATCTTCAATGGCCTCTAAATGTCACTTGTGCCACCAAAGGGAGCAGGGATCGGCGCTGGTGTTAGGCTGCAAATGAGCTTTCACAGTATGAGAGATGAAAAACAAATTTTAAAAGGATTAAATGGGAGAGCAAAGGGAGGGGCTGGCTCCATTCCGATGAGGGCAGGTCGGTGCAGAGCACAGCGGGCAGCTGAGGAGCTGGGCAACAGCAGCTCCCGGTGGGGCTATTAGCACCTAGAGTGGCTTTGTTCATGGGCCTGATGCACAGCGACAGGCACACACACAGCTCACCCAGGGCTGCAAAACCCCCTCCCACTTAGGGGATAAGGTGCCTGGAGAGGGCAGAGATGCCTGCAGGAGAGAGCTGAAGTGACAGTGCTGCAGGAGACAAGGACACAGAGGCAGGGAACGATGCAGGGAGCGATGCAGGGAGCATGGGACGGAGGGCAGGCAGGCAGGGGAAGGAGGCAGCTGCTGGTCGGATCAGGGATGGAGTCAGGGATGGACAGAGGCTGCAGGGGAGGAGGGAAAGTGCTTGCAGGGCTGACGAGCACAGCTGCATGTGGAGGACTCCATGTGTGCAATGGGACACAGAGGTGTTAGCTCCATCCTGCCTGTAAAGTGGGATAGCTTGGAGGGGGTGGGGGGGCTCCAGCACATATGGGCCCAGCTGGCTCCAGTCCAGGCAACTTTCATCAGCTTTGCAAACCCAATTTCCTTGGAAGTGCTCCTAAAGCCTGGTGGCTTCAGCATTGATCCTATCTGGAACAACCCCAAGCAGCCTCCCAACGCACCTGGGGGAAGTGGCGGGGAGCCCGCCTCACATCCCACAAGCAACAGAAACCCCCAATACCTGCTCACGAGAGAGCAAAACTGCCCATGCAACGAGCCGGGATGGTCCTGGGGCAGGCAGGAAGGAGCAGCCCACAGACAGGGCCCCTGCCAAGGACAGCTCCCGTCACACTCACCGAGGTGTTCTGGCACTGGATGCTGGTGCTGTTGAAGCGCAGGGCGGTGACGCGGGTGGTGCTGCCGGGGATGTGGAAGATGCACTCGTAGTTGCGCTGGCCTGACTGTGGCTGGGGCAGGTTCTTGGCCGTCAGGGTGATGGGTTTCACCACGCCCACAGGGATGTAGATCTGGGTGGAAGGCAGGATCTGGGGGCAGTCCTGCAAGGGGAACAAAAGGCAGCCGATGAGAAGGGAACACTGTGCAGCCTCCCCCAGCACGCCTGTGACCCTCTCCTGGCTGGCAGGCTTGGAAATGTGCTGCAAAAACACCACCCTGAGCTCATGCTTGAGAAAATCCTCATGTGCAGCAACCCCAAACCAGAATCCTATGCCTGCTTCGCCCAAAGCCCTGAAGACAGCAAAGAAGAGCACAAAGGAATCTGGTGGCAGGGCAGATGTAGAGTGTTTTCTAGAGCTCAGGTTGATCTAGGTGGGAGGTGGGGAGAGGATCCGTCTAAGGAATCTGTAACCTGGCACTGCAACAGCAACACGTGTTTGGGCTGACTGGTAACAACACGGACTTCAATGCCATCATTGCAGCCAGTAGGTTTCAGAGTTAATGCCCACTGGGCTGTGCATTGTCAAGCTACCTGCTCAGCCCTCCTGTTTCCCTTACAGCCTCCATCCCCCTTCCTTCACAAGTGGACAGAAAAGCCTTTTCCCTCTTTGATACAGCAGTGTGCTCCTGCAGTGTGGCAGAGAACCTGCTCTGCAGCAAATTTTGCTGCTGCTGCTGCTTCTATCCGCACCAGCTCAAAGCAGTGTCACCCCACCCAGCCCGGCTGCAGGCTGCCCAGCGGGCAGTGCCTCCAGCCAGGGGATGCTGCTGAGTCCGAGGTGGAGAGGAAAGCACCTCCGTGCCAGCCCCTGGGGAAGGAGACATTGGGAGGGCAAAGCACTCCACTTTTAATAGCCACGGGCTCCCAGCTGCTCCAGGGAAGCTGGTGACTCTTGTGTGCAAAGCACAGGGGAGCAGGAGGGAGCAAAAATAAATGAGCTCAGGCAGCAAAACAGCTCTGCAGCCCCGGCGGGTGACACTTCAGCAACAACAGCCTGATGCAATCCCACGCCGGCTTTGCTGAGCCGGGCAAAGGTCTCACACCTATAGCAGCTACTCCTGGGAGTGTTGGCTTGAAATAACATCAGAAGGGAATAACATGTGAGCTGCTTTAAAAACAGAAGTGCGGTGGACGCAGCTGCTCCACTGCTCTCACAAAGCTTCCGATGGCCACAGTGCGGCTGCAGGGGCAGCTCTGGCCCCAAGGCCAGCAGCAGCCATGTGTGACCAAGCCTGCCCAGCCGCCTCCTGCCACCCCGCAGCAAGCCAGGCCGGACCTTGCAAAGTGCCAGGCTTTATCTCAGCCGGTATGATTAATTAACTTTCAAACAATGCAGAGAAAAGAAAAAGAAATTGTTTCATTCAGCAAATATTGACAGAAAAACCCAACTAGTTTTACTCTTTGGGTTTTCTATTCTTCACAAGTCTGTATTCCCCAAAAGCACAATTTTCAAGGGAAGAAACTATTTATCTCCAAAACATACTAAACAAAATAAAAGCAGAGAGGAACAGTAGCGTTAGCCCCAACATGGAGGTGGCAACAGGGCTGGGGCAGTCTGGGGATCCTCGGCACTGCTCTGCCACCTCCCTCCTCCGTATCACGGCTGCCACTCTGCACGGGGGGGCTTCAGTTTCCCCCCCCTTCCAGAATCAGCTCGACTCACAGTGGGGAGACACCTCACGCCTGCTGCCATTTCCATGGAGTGTCCCCACGACTGCATGGTGGTTGTTCCCCACCAGTTCCCAGCTTGGAAGTGCTGTCAGAGGAAGCAGCCCCCGCCAGCTTGATCCCCCGTCCACATTGCAGGGGGACCCCATGGGTGGCACAAGCCTTCCCCACGGGGCACACACACACTTGGCAAGTATTAACTCCTGGCTCACTCTCCAACGCTTCCATCTCCTCTTTTTTCGGTAATTATTGCCGCAGCCCAGCTGGGCTGGTGGGTTAGTCCATGCCCCCCCAGGCTGGGCTCACCACGGCTTGCAGGCTGGTGCCCAGGGAGCACAGCAGGCACGTGTGTCCCTCTCTCCACACAGGCAGGTGGGCTCATTCTGCCGATTCGCAGTTTGAGCCAAATCCCCCCATGATGTCACACGCTCCACATCTGCCAGCAGAAGTGTCTCATCCAGCAAAAATGTCAGCCTGTGCCCAAACAGGAAGCACCTGGTGCTGGTGGGCGCCCAGGGTGCCCGGAGGGGTGGGGGTACAAGGACAACTCATTTCCCCTATGAGCAAGTCCAACCGCTGACACAACTGGCTCTGGCATTGCCCAGCGCTTCCATCCCTTGGGAACACACTGCACAGCCCACAAAGCTCTGTGTCCTGCCAAAAACAGCCCCTCCCAGCAGAGCCCCACGCCTCAGGAGGACGCAGCTACGAAGGCATGGGACAAGCAGAAAAGCAAGACCCCAATTCACAGAAATTCCCAAACATCACACAACTCAGATTTGCTCCATTAAAACCATTTTTCTAGCTGGATGAGAACATGACACGGTTGTCCAGGTTTGTCTGGAGAGGTAAGAGCTTTAGAATCACACTGCAAATGCTGCCATTGGGGCTTCTCTGGCAGCTCTCAGCTCCAGCTGCAAGGCTGTGCATCAGCAGAGATAGGATGAAGGCAGTCTAGGACTGGGCCTGACCCCAGCTTTGAGGTTCCTTCACAAAGTCCTCAGCCATTCCCACTGATGGGGAATGAAGAACAAACACAAGCTGAAGCTGCTTAATCTGAACAAACACACTTGGTCCCCACAGTCCAGGAGCCTTTCACCCTCCACAGCAGCTCTGCATCAGCAGGGGCTCTTGCAGAAGAGCAGCCTTCTGGGATGGGATGCTCCAGTGTCCATCACTGACCACACTTTGGTCACCACTGCACACCATGAGTGGAAAAAAATGAACAGCAGATTGTGCTGCCTCATCACCTCTTCCCCAGCCCTGCACCCCCTCCAGCAAAGCCGCAGAGGAGGGCAATCTCCAGAGCCCAGGCATTAAAGCTTCCACAGCAGTGGACAGGGACATCCTTCCTGCTGTCACCGTTTCCAGGCACGTTTATGTGAGTAGTGGCTCCTACCCAGGCCCCATTCCAGCCCTGCCACCCCCAGAAATCCAGACAAACATTCCTGGCATGTCCAGGACAGAGTGCCATGGGTCACTCTGCTTTCCTACAAAACAACCACTTTCCCACCCAGGAAATTGTGGCGAATGACCCGTGGGACGGAGCAGAGACAGAGTTACCCTCTGTCCCTGCATTTCCTGACCAGTACCCACCACGCTTCAGCCAATACAGACAGACCAAATCCTGCTTAAAATAACCCTCCTGCAGAGAAGATGGGGCTGAGTGTCTACCATTAACTTGCCCAGTGGTGCCACGGGATTGGCAGCAAGCCCCCCCCCCACCCACCACACCACCCTGCTGGGGACGAGGATGGCCAAGGATGGGGACAGGATGTCTCATCCCAGCCCGGTCGCACAGCCCACAGCAGCAGCTGGTCTGAGGGTGTCTCACCATCCCTGCTGGGAACTGCTGAGGCCACACCAATGTGCAAACAGGCTGAGCCAGGCGATCCAAACCTCAAACCAGGCACTGGTCCATTTCCCAGTGCGGCCAAAAGGTCTGCTGGGGGACACCCTGTTCACACTGGGGAGTGACACACGTTCCTGAGCAGCCAGTCCGTGGGAGAGCTGCACATGTCCCAAAGACAACACCACTGTGGGGTACAGCCAGATGCTTTGGGGTTGGCCTGGCAGGGAGGGGGGCAGATCCCATGGCCTCAGTGTGGGGAATGGGCAGACGAGAGCTGCTGCGCTCCAGTGGCCTGGACACCATGTGCTGCATTTGCGGAAGCAACGCCAGGGCTGGCTAGAAGCGTCACCTCAGGAGCAGGCTGCCGGGATGCCTGACACAGGCAGATCGCTCACTGGATTTCTTCACAGCACAAGCTAGGAGAAAATAGCTTTTTCCAACTTTCTCAGGTTAGCAAATTCCCCTGGAGACAGCAGGACCCTTCCCACTGGGCCCATGTACAGGCAATGGGAAACCCAGATAAGTTCAACGGGAGCCCCCTTCCAGAATAGGGACAGAGGAGAAACTTTCCTTCCCGTAACTCTCCCTTCAGGATCCAAATCCGCATTTACTGTAGAACCAACAGCGGCTTGCCAGACCTCTAGACCCAACCCACACAGCCAGTGACGCCACCACAGGCTGGGGACAGCAGGGCATCCTGCAAACACCCCACCAGTTTCAGGCAGTGTTCCCCAGTGGGTGGCACGGATGCTGCACAGGATGAACCCCCACAAAAGAACATGTTCCTTAGCAAAGCAGTTGAGATGAAGAAGGCGTGAGGTGCAGCAAAACAGTTTGTTTTACAGATTTCAACCTTCCCCTCTCCGAAAACAAGTTGTTCTGCAATGACAGTTCAAGCTTGCTCCCTTCACAAACATCAAAGGAAAATGCTTTAGCGTCTCTGCCTTTGTTTTTCCTTTCATTCAGCCTAAAGTGCTCCGGGCTTCACCCGACTTCCCAAGCAGCCTCTCCGCAGCCACACGGCCTCTCCCCACCAGCACAGGGTCCCATCAGCATTTCCCTTTCCTCCCTCACTGCTTCTCAGGCAGTCCCAGCACTCCAGGAGAGGCAGTGGGCACGGTTTCTGAAGCAGTTTGCCTTCTTCTAAACCCTTCCCCAGAGGGCAGGGGGCCATGACAGGACCCGAACAGGCAAGGGGAGCAGTCTCATACTGTCTTACCTCGGAGAGCTTGACACGTCCCTCCAGGAAAGAGCAGTCGGCAGCGTTGTGGGTGCAGATGTGGCGGTACTTGCACCAGTGGCAGGGGAAGGAGCCGTTCACACAGGACAGGCAGCTGCAGGAGAGAGAGAAGTGGGCAGCGTCAGGGCAGCACCGAGGCAGAGTCCACAGGGACATTTCTTGGGGTGCTTCAGCAGGACAGCATCCGTAGGCGATCCTGTACCTCGGGGTGGAAAGGATCCCTTATCCGTGAGGCACGGACCATGCACTGGGAGGGAGATGCCTGCACAACCCAAAGCCCCAGGCTTTGCCCACGGCAGGGTGGGGGGATACAGCCTTTCAGGCACTGCAGGATTTGTGTCCCAGCCGAAGAGGCCACGCTCCCTCCTCCTCTTGGCAGGCTGACCCTGCCCGCCCCGCTCCAGCAGGGGCCGAGCTCCAGACTTTGGGAGCTTTATTTGGGTTCACTGAAAGGCAATTTTAGCAAGAGGCAGCAGAACAAGGGCTCTGCACCGCAGGGGAACAGGGGAGAAAGGGCCAGATTAATGCATGCTCATTGAGAGGAAAATTATAACTGGCGAAAGGTTGGGTCAGATTAACATTTCGGGACTGTAGCGCCTTTCAGCCGCTCACAATAGGTTGTGTGTGACCCCCCTCCCTCAGCCCCCTCAGCCGAGCCCTCCACAGCCGCGCGTGCGTTGTGTCTGCGGCTTCCACCCCCCCTCAGCCCCAGACGCTTCCATCTCCCTCCCCAGCCTCCTCTCAGGGCTCTTTGTGCACAGGGATCACTCCTGCTCCCCTCTCCCCATCTCTTCTGGGGGTATGCTCAGGACTCAGGGATGCCAGGAGCCCCCCACGCTCTGCTTTCCATTCCTCTTAGCAAAGAAAGCAGCCCCAGGGACCTGATGACTCTCCCCAAAGCAGGAGGGGACACAGAGTCCCACAACCATTCACAGGAGTGGCACCTCGACAGCCTGTCCCCTTGCTAACCCCCTCCCAGGCATCCCTGTTTGCAGGCACGGGGCATCCCACAGCTGGAGGGAGGCTTTTGGGGGTTTCACCCCTGTGAGGAGTGAAGGGGCTGAGCCCCCCTGCCACGCTGTCTGGGGGGAAAATAGCAGGCAGGTCCCACATTTAGTGCACGAGCCTTCATGGGGCGGGTCTGCACCAGGCATGTCCGTGCAGCCCAAGCTGTTCTCCCGAGGAGGAGATGGGAGAGCTGCTGAGGCATAAGCTAAAAGGCAGTAAAAATAATCAGCCTGGCTTAAAAAAAAAAAAAAAGAGAAAAAAGAAAAAAAAAGAAAAAAGCAGCAGCACTAGTTTTCTCCCTAGAAGGCTCATACCTGCTCCTCACTGATCCGAGCATCAAAAGGATCAGGCCCAAAGCAATTATATTTAAACAAAGACAGGCTCTTTCCCTGAACACAGCTCTGGCAGGAGGCAGGCAGCCCTGCCCAGCCCAATCCTGCTCCTAATCACAGCTACCTCTCTGCCTCTACCCCTGGGAAACAACAGGAAAACACAGCATCGCCCTGTGAGACGGCAGAAAGACAATCTTCCTGGAGAAGAGATCCTTGGTGGCAGAGCCTGGCATGCCAAATCCCTCGCCCTCCAGCAGAATTGTCACTTTGGAGGTGTGGGGACCTGAGGGAGCCACAGGGTGAGGGCAGCCCAGGGTGCAAAGGCATACCCAAGGCTTTGCAGGCCCAGGGCTCCCGGCCCGCCCTGGGGTTTCACACACCATTACATATACAGCAAGAGCTTCCCAAATCCATGCGCACACACTAAGGAAATATTTAATTAAGCTGCTTGCAAAGGGGGCTGGAAGTCATTTCCATGTTTCGCTCACATTTTCACTTCCAAATGAACAGCCCTTTTAGCTTTACCCACAAATATGCTAATTGAGATGCTCCTTATGCAAATATATGCAATTTTATTTCAGCTGCAGAGATTCAACTTAAAAGCAGAGCCACAGCCTCCTATCTCTGGTTGCTTTGATGGAGGGAGGTGCAGAGGGTGGGGGGACTAGGGAACACAAACAAAGCCAAAGGATAGCTCCTGCCCTCCTGCTAAGGGTTCAAGCAGGACCAGTGGATAGATAAATTCAGGATATGGAGGGGCGGGACAGGGAACACACAGATTAATCCTCGTGAGAGTAGCACAGCCCCACAGAGGTCACGTAAGAGAGAAGCACAAGCAGCCACAAGCCACATGCTGGGGACACAACTACCAAGATGGGGCACAACCTCCCATGAATCACACATACCCCCACCCCTCCCATCTTCAAAAGAAGAGATTTTCCAGTCACCAGGTCCTTCAGGGTCTGCAAAAAGACTCCCCAGTCCTCTTTCCACCACCCCACAAGGTATCTCAAAGCAGCTGGGTGAAGCTCCCGATGCAGCCCTGCCCTGGGCACCCCAGCCCTGACAGCTCCACTTTGGAGTTCTTCAGGGTCAAACCCAAATCTTGGCTATTTCAAGAACCTCCTCACCTGAGGGTCTCCTTTGCCATTTAATTCCTGGAGGTCCCAGCTGGCCTCCTGGCCTCCACTTGTCAAAGGATCTCAGGTTATCCTCCACGTGCGCCCTGAGTTGCATGGTTCCCCCTTCCTACTTTAGCCCTCCCAGTTGCTTCTAACTCAACTGAACCACTCCTAAAGTCCCATCCTTGGAGATGGTTTCCACACTCTCCCTTCTCCCAAGGTTCTCTTTCTGCCACAAGGACATCAAATGCCACCATGAGAGCACTCACCACGCACACCTTGCTCTGCAGCATCTCCGCTGCGTTTAGAGCCTGTCTGGGTGAAAGCGGTGAGTAAGTCAGCACCTGGGTGCCAGTAACATGGTGAAACCCTGTTCACAGCCTGCCTCGGTCCTGCTAGCCTCAGCACAGCTGTCTGGCCACCACAGCACCCTGCAAGGCTGCCCAAAGTCCAGGACAGGAGGTGAGGCAGGGATTCCCGGCTGCTGGTCAGGCTGGGCGGCATGGCCAGGGCTGTGTCCCAGAGTGCCCGTATCCCGATGTGTCCGTGTGCCCCTGCTGTCTGTTCTGGCACAGGAGCAGGCTGCTCGGCAGCATGATGCCATCTGTGCCGTCTCTCTCCTTCCCACGGTCAGGCACTCTTCCCTCATCACTTCTTGCCTAAGAGGCTTTCATCACTCCTGATAATTAGAGGGAGGCTCTCCTTCATGTGTTGAAGTGTTCCCCCTCCCCAAAGCGTGCCAGGAGAGCAAGAAGCCCAGTGAGGCAGAAAACCGATGGTGGGGGTGCAGCACTGATATGGACCCACAGCTTGTTCCCCCATCTGCCTCCTCCCCAGACCTGCCAGGCGCTGGTGGAGATGAAGCCCAGGCGAGGCAGGGGAAGGGGGCCAGACCCACTGGCAGTGCCCTCCTTGGCTCCTGATGACCTCATGAGAGAGGCGTGGCACCAGCCTCAGAGCAGCATTTCAGGGTCACTCTGTGCCAAGTGCCCCATCCCAAAACAAGTCCAGGCTCACTGCTGGCCTGAAACCACCCCCAGCCAGAGCAGGCACCCTTGCAGGCAACAAAGCAGCTCTGCCCAACTTTGAGTGCCCCAGGGTCAAAGCCAGAGCCTCCCCACAGCCCCCACGCTTGCCCACATCTCACCCCACAGCTGGGCCAAAAACTGCCAGCGCTGCTCCCCTTCACTTCCATAAACGATCCCAAACTTGGTAAGGCCATGCTAGGGAAACACCTGGCAGGGCTGCAGAGAAGCAGAGGTGCAGACAGGGCAGAAGGACAGCAAAGATGCCTCTCCAGGGTGGGTGCAGAGCCAAAAGCATCACTGCAGGATGAGCCCAGACCCAGGGGCGGCTTCAGGGACTGACTCCTCCCTGGGTGTGCAGGCACCTCCAGTGACCATGGAGAGGTCACAGCTGTCTCCACACATGACCCAAAGCAATGCTGTAGCGTGGAGAGCCAGCAGTGCTGGATCCAGGCTTCTCACTCACTCTCCTTCCTGCACTCCCAGCCCCAGGCATGCCACGTGCCCAAAGGAGCACAAAGCTCTTCATCACACTGAACAGCGAGGGCAGAAAACAAAAACAGCATCCACAGGAGTGAGATAAGCCTGAGCAGCAAACGTGAGCGGGACAGGAGGTGGGAGCACCGCACACGCACAACAGACACTGAGGCTATTTCTATGGCGCAGCACGTCCCTGAAGGAAGGAAGGACATGGAGTGAAGGGCAGGGAGGAGGGACAGGGGGAAGTTGAACGGCACCAAGAGCAGAGCAGGGGAGGTCCATTAAGAAGGGAAATCATAAACACAGTGTTGATGAAAACAGCATCTGTGCAGGCACAGTACAGCCGCCTGTGAGCCCCCCGACTGCTCCTCAGATCTCCTCTTGGCAGGAGGATGCATCCTTAGTGAATACTCAGCTCCAGCACAGCCTGCATCTGGAGCAGCAGCTGTCAGGGCTGAGGGGCTGAACTGCAGTGCTTTGGGCTTTATATCCATCTCTCTACCCTAGGGAGAAGGGAAGATCCTGAAGAGCAGTGGAACCAGACGGTCAGTGTCCCTCCAGCCCCTACATGGACCTACAGGCAGCTTCCTCACTGGTGCCCAGGAAGGGTGTAGGGTGGGAGTCAGCTCCCACCTCCCTCCACCCCTGCCCATCTCAATCCATTTCTGCCTTTCCTTTCACACCAACCCAATGCTTTTCCATCCCTGCTGGGTTTTGCCAAGGTCCTTACCCACAGGGTGGCCCAGAGCATCCACCATCACGCTGGAGGATGCAGAATCATGCCCTGGGTTTTAAGACAATTCCCTTGAAACACACTCAGCTGCTTCCCATTACTGAAACACAAGACCAGGCTGTACCAGCCCTCCTCATTCACAACATACATGGCAGAAACCGGGTTATCCTGAGCTGCCTCTGGGGCCATCCTACAGGATTTTCCACCTGCCCCAGCCCAGGAACACACAGGGATCTGTTACCACCACGCAGCTCAGCCATGCAAACTCAGATACACTCACTCGACTGCTTGCAGCCATCTGTCCATGCCTTTGAAAAGAAAGCATCTGTAAGCATCTGGAAACGAGCAGCAGTGGGCCAACAGAGAAGCAGCCATGCCATGTGCAGGCAGACAGAAAGGCTGCAGAGAGGAGCCCAGTGGCACAAGGGCTGGCATTGTCCCACGGGTGCCAATGGGTGCTTCGGCCACCAGAACAGCCCAGCCCTGCCTTACCGGTACAACCCCGCTGCTCCCAGCTCTTGGGACATGCATTAACATCCCATTTACTAAATGGAAGCTTTCAGGGAAAGCCTGACCTGTGGGATAGAGACACAGCAGAGTCACATCTCTCCAGCCTGGAGGAGTTAGAGCCATTTGGCATGCCTGCCCTTGCTCTAGCCTCAGAGAAATTCAGCACCCTGCAGCTGATGGGACATGGGTGTCACAGCTGTCACTACAGTGAAGCATGACCACAAGGCTGGTAGCATCATGACCACCTCCCAGACTGGAGACAGGTTTCCAGGATGCTCAGACCCCCTCCTGGAATCAGACTTGCTGACATGATTTCCCCCCTTTCCCTATGCCACCACCTGGATTTTTGCTTCCACGTTGCAGTGGCAGGACATGCTGGCGATACGCTGGGCACGTTGGTGCTTGAAAAACCAGCAGCTCTGCAAAACCTGCCCACAGAATTGAAGGAAGCACCAAAGGCTCTCATCTTCTTCCCCGTCCCACTCCACTTGCCAGCTCCCTTCCCACAGCCACACACTCCAAAAAGCCAAACCACAGCAGGATTTATGAAACAGAGTTTCCAGAGGAGAAATCCAGTGAGGAAACATGGAAACAGCGGGAAGAAATAAATACATCTTAGTATTCCCTGGAATTGCTCGCTAGCTTTCCGTGAGGATTCCCTACTCACCCACCTCGCCGGCAAGCTCTGCCAGAGGCAGGCAGGGAGCCTGGTGTTACATCTTTATCTTGAAAGGGGACTCATTTCCCCACAAATGCTTTGAAGAAGGCGTTTAACTCTGACAAAGACGACCTCAACATCTGCCCGTGCACGCGCTGGACTCGGGCTGATTCATTACACGATCAAAGGTGCCGAGCGGCCTTTAAATGCCTGCACTCGATCGGTGTCCCATCGGAAACCCCCACGGGAATCCACCCAGTCCCTGCCGGGGGGGTTTTCATCTCATCCTCCACTGCAGGAACCAGAGCTCGTCCCCAGGAGCTGCAGACAAGCCTGTGGGCAGCCCTGCTCCCCTGCTGTGGGCTGGCAGAGACGCTCAGCCACCCACATCCCTCTTTGCAAGGGCCCCATTTCCCTGCATCGAGCTCTTGGTTTCCACTCCCCTGTTCAGTGCATCTCCCACAGCTCAGCCAGAAGCATCCCCTGCCTCATGCACAAGCCTTTACGAGCAGGATGCCCAAAAAATGCCACTGCCTGAAAACACTTGCCTGAGCCCCACAGGAGCCCTGAGTACACAAAGCTGGGACCTCCAGAAGCCTCCCAGGTGACTCCTGGAAAGGAATGAAGCCCCAGAGGCGATGCAAATTCCAGGCCAGGGCTCTCAGGGACCCTGCACAAAGTACCCCAGGAGCCCCTGATGCTGGCCTGTGATGGAGACAGTTCCATCACACAGGCACAAAGCCCTGCATTAACAGATGGGATGGCTTTGGAGCTCTCCCTGGAAGGCACCCCCTCAGCCCAGAACATCGCAGCCAAACATACAGGCAGCACAACCCCCCCTGTACCCTCCTCTCCTGTAGAAGTGATCAGAAGCATCTTCCCTTCTGCAAATCCCTCCCTTGACCAGGCACTTGAAAATGCATGGGAAGAAGATTGCCAAGGTGGTGGGAAATAAGAGAGCCGGGATGCTCATGCAGCGGCAGGACCAGCCCCACAGCCCGCATTTTGCTGATGCCTTTCCAGATGTCTGCTGAAAATAAGAAGGGTCAGACTCTCCCTGGTGCACACGGTGGAGCTGCGTTGGTTTCCCTTGGAGATACCCCAGCTGACATCAGCAAAGAGCTGCCTCGCAAGCCTCTCATCTCTCCACAACCATCTGAAAAATCTCACCCAAACGCTTTGTCCTCAGCTGAGAAATGACTCAACACGCAGAACTCTGCCTTCCAAACCTAAGCAAAGCCGCCCAAATATAAAAAGAAAACATAACGCACAGTGATCAGAGATCTCCACAGGAAAAACATTAGCCTCGTGGAAAAGCATATTGTTCCTAATACAGAATTTATCAGCCTGACGTATAGATTTTCCTCCACAAAATATGAAACCTGGATCTGAAAGGCTATTAACTCCAGAGAGATCCATTAAAGACGCCTGTCTGCAAATGGTATTTAAAAGTATTGCATCATCCCAGGAGGTACTGTCATGCTCTTTGGCTACGATTCGACTGCAGGTCACATAGTTAAAACTACCTGCAAACCCTAAAACTCTTAACGTAAAAAAAATAATAATGTTCACCAGCTCAGAACATGGACTTTTCTATCAGCTTCAACTGGAGCCCATAAATATTAATGCATCCATAATTAGCCTTTTTAAATAATGCATCCAAAATTAAACATCAACGCAGTAATAAATCAGTCAGGCTCTTTGTTGTAGGTTTGTTTCGGGGGGGGTAGGGTTTTTTTCCCCTCCTGTGTCAGGCACATAAAATAAAATGCCAATTCCCTCACCACCTCTTCCCACCGGACCGCTGATTGGACCAAATCTGATGCCATTTGTACTTAAAAGTCATCTTTCTTTCATTTAGAAAAATAAAAGTCATATCTGCTTTTTGATTTGCAAAATAATGACATGCAGCCAGCCCGAGCCAAAGCTGAGCTAATGTTATTGAAACCACAGGATGTGAAGGGAGACAAAGCTCATCTCAGAGTCAAGGTGAGGGAGAAAGTCAAGTTTGCAAAGTCTCCTCCCTCACCGGCACAGTGCTCCCAGGAGGAGCCCTGCTCCCTGTGCAAAGAGCAGGAGGGAAGGAATCCCTGCGATGCAGGAGCTTTGCAGGGGCTCTCCTCTGACACATCCCTCCTGGAGCTCACTGCGGGTGGGTTCCCAGCCAGGGCACCTGCATCTCACCTGCTCTTCCCTGATCAAAGTGGAAACTCTGAACAGGCTTTGGAGGAGCAAACTCCAGCAGAGCCCCCAAGCCAGGCTCAACACTTTGCAAAAAGACATCCAAAAGAGATCACTTGGCATTTGCTTATCTATAATTACTGATCAGCTGGAGCGCCACCATCCATGGGAGGTTTCTGGCGGAGTAATGAAATCTCTTGCATTCTTGAGCTGCAAATTCTTTGCCCAAACACACCCCAGCATCAGCTCTGATGGTCCCACAGCACAACCATCCCCCACTGCTCAAGAACACTGTCTGCAGCTCCTCATCAGGAGTTGTGGTTTGAGACTTCAGACACCTTGCTTAGACAGCACATCAATAATCCACACCTCCTCTATTTTATCAAACGCATATCTCAAGCTGTCTAAAAACCCTTGCAGGAGTAGATTTCACGGCAGCCTGACAAGAAAGCAAATTCGCAATTACTTCCAGTTAGGAAATTCTTGGGTGAATGCCCCGGGACATGTGGCATGTTCCATCCCATGTTGCTGTAACTTTCCAGCTCCCTCTCCAGCAAGCCTGGGAAGCAGGTACTGTGGCAGGAAAGTACAGGCTTCTCCTTCTGCACAGCCAAGTCACTCCTATTAACTGTTTCCAGGAATAACAAGACGCTTGGCGTTTTCGGTCACATGGATTGATTTCCACAGTCTGCAGTGCAGTAAACTCACTTTTTCTTCCAAAGTTTTGCCAAACCCAAAGCCCTGTTTTGACGTGAGGTTCTGTCCTGACGCTACATGTTCCAACACACCCAAACCAACTGTGGGTGCTCTGGTCACCGTCCCAGTTTACACGGGCAAAAGAAGGAGGTTTCTCACTGTAAACACCCCTGTACTCAACTGCCCTTTCCTCTTGCAACATCAGCACCCACAAAGCTGAGAACTCTCTCTCCCGGTCTCACGCCATCCCACCAATCTGCTCCTGGAGCCCTCCCACAAAGTCCAGGCCACTTACGACTGATGGACGCTGCAGTTGTAGAAAACAAAATCCACAGAGGCAAATTTCTTCCCCGTCTCCTTGGATTTCAGGTAGAGCTTCACCACTCGCTTGTCCCCTGCAAGAGGCCCAGGCAAAAAAAGACATCAGAAAGGACAAAGTGCATGGCCCAGCATTCAGCCCAAGGCTTGTGATGGGCTGGAGGGGGCTGGGCATCACCACTCAGTCCGGTTAATTAACAAAATCCTCCAAGTGTGGCAATAAAAAGTGAGTGTTCGCCCACCCCCATTTAGACACCAAAAAGGCCAGCAGAGCCCAGGTACAGCTCTGAGCCCCTACAGCTAAACACAACCTGCTGGCATGGAGACTGGGGCCTTGGGTTATACTGGGCATACTGAAGGAAGGTTTAATAGTTCTGGGGTCAGGAGAATGTCCTAGAGCCCATGGCCACATCTGCCTGGGAATGGTCCACAGACGGAAACAGGGCCAGGGTGCCCAGGAGCAGTCAGCAAGTAAAATCACAAAGTGGTTTGGGTTGGAAGGGACCTTAAGGATTATCTAGTTCCAAGCCCACTGCCACAGGCTGTGCCCAGGCAGCTGTGTCTGTGGCTTGGAGAAGACTAAAGGACCAACCTCCCATGAGCAGCAATCCCTTTTCCTCCCATACCCCAAGAACCCAAGTGGGGTCCAGATCCCGAGACTGCGATCACTGTCACGGGAGGACTGTCCTCCTCCACATCTGCCTGTGGGGTAACACACGGGACAACATTTGTCTCAGGCTTTTTTCCCGCTCTGGGCACAAGCTCACCGCGGCCCCTGGTGATGGGGATGACGTCCTTGGCAGAGGGAGAGCTGCAGTAGATCTTCCCATCCTCAATGCGGCTCTCTGACTCGGTGAAGTCTTCAAAGGAGCAGTTAACTCCTGCCGAGAGGTCTGGGACGTTCCAGGCCTGTAGGACCAGCTAGGGAGGAAAGGCAAGCGCATCAACACAGAAAACTAGGAAAATAGGCTCCTCTGTGTCTGCTACATGTAAATCTAGCCAACAGAAAAGACCAGGGGGTGCAATCCCTCCTCTGCCACCCACACATGGCAGGGAGACCACTCTGGGCTTTTGCAAGGGAGCCCCATCCATGTACCTCTCTGCTCAAGCAAGGAGCACGGGTTTAAATGGGTTAAGAGCTGGAATGACTCACAGCCTCTGTCCTCTGCCCTCAACACACCACAAGCCATTATGCCTCACTTCTCTACAGAGAACGAGAACAGCATCAGGGCTGAAGTGTGTTTCACAGAAAGGCAGAAAGGCACCCACTCCGGCAGAGGCGAGGAGGGGAAGAATCCACCTCTTCCTTCACAAAGTCATCCCCAGGGTCAGCAGTTCTCACTTTACAAAACGCTTGCCTTATTTCTAATTTGAATTTTTCACAGCTTCCAGCCATTAGTTCTTGTTATGCTCTTCCTTGATAGATTAAAAAGCCCTTTAGTCCCTGATATTTGCTCCTTGTAAAGGCACTTATACTCTGTAATCAAGTCACCTCTTAATCTTCTTTTTGATAAGCTAAGCAGATTGAGCTCTGGAAGTCTCTCACTGCAAGGCATTTTCTCCAGCCTTCAGTTCATTTACATGATGTTTACGGAAGTTTTTCAGTCCCTCCCTTTGAAAGCTGCACTCCAACCCAAGCAGAGCATCCCCGTGTCATCCACCGATGTGCAACATCCTGACGTTGGTATGGAGATAATTACCCCAGGAGTGAAAGCACTGCCCAGCCCCTGGCTTCATCCCGGGAGCATCAAGAGCCCGCAGTGAGGGCTCAGCCCCAGCACCACTTTCCAGGACACCAGGTGAACCTCCATCCGTGTTTAACTTTAGACTTGGCAATACCAAACCTCGATTTCTCTGCAAAACAGCCCCACTCAAACCCAGTCGCTTCAAAGGAATTCTCACCCATACCACCCTCCAGCCCCGGGATCCCAGCAGGTCCCATCTGCAGCCATATCACATTTATCTCCACATTACCAAAGAACGTTTACCACTGCAGAAATGCTTTCCACACTGTTTCCATCCAGTGACAATTCCCCTCTGATGAGGACTTTTTGAGATCTGTCACGGAGCCAGTTCTTAATCCACTTAACACGTGCTTTATCAATATTGTATAATGCTAATTTTTAATCAGAACGTTGTGTTGTACCAAGTCAAATGCCTTGTAGGAGCCTAAAGACATCACATCCCCACAGTCCCTCTTCTAATTCAAGTCATAAATTCATCAAAGAGCAAAATGGGGTTTGTCAGACACAAACCCACGTTGACTGGCATAAATTATATTCCCATCCTGAAATCATTATCAGGTGTATCCTGCACCTGTTCTTTTTCTTTTCTTTTCTTCTTCTAATTCTGAAATAAAACTAAGCAGTCTCTGACCATTTGGTTCTTTATAGATTTGAGAAAAAAAATTAGCACCTTTTCTGTTTCTGGGGCTTTCCTCAACATTCCGTTATTTACTACAAAGTCTCATTATTACATATATCCCCAGGCCACAGAACTCCTTGGCCAACTTTTTTAGGATTCCTGAGTGCGGAATAACCAGACCTGGCAGTTTATTGCTAGTATATGCTGGTTTTTATTCTCTTCATGGTGCTAATGGCCTGAAAAATACTTCAGGGAAGTCCATCATCCTTTCTGCCTGCACAGAGAGAGAGCAGCGAGTTGTGCATCAAAGTCTCATCCCAAAATATCTACTGCAGGCTGGAATCAGAGACAGGCTATTGAACTAGAGGTAGATCGCTGGCCTATGAATGGCATTTCTGATGGTCGTGCTGTCATTATGGAGAAATACTTATTACTCAGTTGTGTCTTTTCTGAATAATCATCAACTGGTTCATTATCTCCATCAATATGGAGCAAATGGCCCACCCTCATCGATGCCCTGCACTTTGCTCTGTTTTGTCTCAGGCCTCTCTTTCTCTTTCTCCCTATTCATCGTATAGTCATCAGTTATTTTTAATTGCGTTCTCCCCGGCCGTTGCCTCCAGAGGGTCAGGAGGTGGCTGGGGAGGAGTGTGAGGGAGCAGAGGTGTCTTACCGGGACCTCGGACATGGTGACCGAGATGTTCTTGGGCTGCACGGTGAGCCGGACGCACTGCTGCAGGTCGGAGGCGAAGCGCTGGGGCTCGTCCGCCCGCTCGCACCGGTCCTTGCGGGAGCAGCTGCAAGGGGATGGAAGCACCATGGTGAGGAGGAGAATGCCCCGGGGTCCTGCAGGGCTTTGGGCTGGCACCACGGCAAACAGATTCTTTAGCATGGAGATGATGCCCAGGTAGGGACCTCGGGTGACCGAGGCCTGTACCGGAGCTCTGCTCTCCCCTGAGACTTCAGGGGTATTTTATATTCGGTTTTTTTTACTGGCACAAGAATGCTAAACTCAGGAGCCCATGGGCAGGATGAGCAGGCCCTGGCAGCAGCTTCACCATGCAGGGATGCTCCTAAGCACAGCCAGGGCACCACAGGAGGGGATGACTGACCCCTTGGGCCATTCCATCCCTCAGCATTTTGGGGCCAAAGTCCAGGAGGGATGCCCCCAAGGAGACCAGCAGTGGGGATGGACACATTTTGTCAGCCGTAGGTCACTGGCACAGCTCCAGGGACAATCCTGCTGTACTCACATGTTGTGCAGGACACACCAGCCGCAGTGGGGGTCCCGGGAGCCCAGGCACAGCTCACAGCTCTCGTACTGCTCACAGCTCTCCACCGGCACACGTGTCACCTGTGGGGAACAGGCACGGAGTGAAGGGGGCCGGGCTGCTGTGCCCGCCCGCACCTTGGCATGGCAGAGACAGACCCAGCACAGACTCCCCCTGGCCTGTTAGTGGGGAGGCAGGAGAGGGAGCAGGCTGAGCCCCTTGCCATCACCCACTCCTCTCCCAGGCCCAGGCAGCGCATCTGCAGGCAACACCTCCACCCCAGAGACTTCTACTCCAAACAAGCTCCTTTCATGGTTGCACCTTTGCAGGATTTGGGAGTGGGCTGTGCCAGCTCAGCCCCACACCGGCTCCCAGCGCCAGCCAGGCACCCCGTGGCTGCCGCAGCCCTGTTCCGAAAGGGTTACCAGTCCTTTATTAATTGCTCCTCCAGATTTGATTAAAATCCCCTCATCCCTTGAGCCTTTTGAGCTCAGTTACAACTATTCATTTAATTATTTTCCACCAGCACTCTGATAACATTGAGCATACTAGGGAAGAGAGTGGGCTTTATTAAGGAGAGGGGAGGAGAAGAGGGGGTGCAGGGAGGGGGTTTCTGCTCACCTGCCATGAGGAATTGGCAGCACCGAGCAGCTGCCCATGCCTGCTGTGCTTGTGCCTCAGTTTCCCCACTGCTCCCGCGAGGCAGCACTCACTCATTGATTAAAATTTGCAAACCTCTACTGAGGCTAAACCTTGGGTGTTCTCCCTCCTCACAGCCTAGCAGGGCACAGGCTCGGCATGATGTCTGCAGGGCTGAGATACTTTGGCCAACCAGACCCCCCCGGGGTGGTGAGGACACCTGTAATGTTCCCATTTGTTTGTCCCTGGCATTGCTTTAGGCAGGTGGTGGCAGAGGGTACCCCCCAGGCAGACCCTGCCCCAGGCAAGTCTCAGGTCCCCGCAACTGTGGTGGTCCCTGGAGGAGATCCCCAGTCCAGGTCAACGCAACTGTTCCCCTGGCATCCCCTTCTCCAACATCTCCCCCGCAGAGGGGAGGCTTGGCTGAGCAAGTTCGGGGACAGAAACAGAGCCAGGGATGGAAACACAGCCCAGGACAGCTGCATGGAGGAGCCCAAATGCAGTTTCTGCCCCAGCTGGAAAGCTGCATGTTTCCTGCAGCAGACCAGAAATCAGAAACAGCCACTGGGAGGAGGGGGAAAAGAGCTCTGCTGTCCCCACAGGGCTGTCTAGACAAACCCACGGCCCTGCTCCAGCGTCCTTCCCCCTCCCAAGCCCTCAGGCTGGTGGCCAGGAGACTGTGAGGCTCCCAGCTCTGCTTGCAGTCCTGCTCACATGCACACACCTCTGGCTGGGCAGAGGAGCGGAGGTGCTGCGAGACACAGGCACAACACGTCCCAGCACGGCCACCCTGTGTCACCCACCAGGCATGGTGTGCTGACACCAGATCCAGAAAGCGTCACCACCGTGACAGAGACCTGCTTCCCTCCCTCCAATTCAGCCCATGGATGGATGAACACACACCAGCAGCCCTCCCACAGGTCATGAATCAAGCAAACGCTCACTAAGACAATCAAAACCTCCTATCGTGAGCCCAGACCACGCTGCAAGGGTGACAGCACCAGATCCAGACTGGGTCTGTACCTCCAGTTAGCTCAGCACAAGCAGAGGCAGGGACCAAGGGGTGCACACCAGGAGCCTGGGGTTCACCAGCCCTACGTCCTCTCTGCCCTGTCATGCAAGAGCAACTGCTCCAGAGGACAAAAAGTTGTTTAGAGCAAGGAGCTCCTGCTGACCTGCAAAACCCTTGCTCAGGAGGGGATGGCCAAAACAGGGAGGAGGTTTATGGCCAGCCACTCACAGCAAGGCAGGGTCAGGAAGCCCTTGGTCCCCAGGGACCATGGGAATTTCAAGCAGCTGCTGCTAACAATTAAAGCCGAAGGACAGTGTTTCTGCAGGGAGGAGCTGCCCCAGGGTCCCTAGGCAGCTCCAGTACCAGGAAGCAAAGGGCAGACCCCACTAAGGAGCTGCCCAAAAGGCTTCTCAGCACACAGGACTGCAGGCTGGGGCTGCAGTGTGGGCTGCCAAGTCAGGAGAGCAGAGGGCTGCTGACCCCTCCCCTTACCTGTTTCTCAGTCATGGCATAGATGTGCTGACGGTCGGGGCTCAGCACCAGGTCTCGCAGGATGGAGCTGCCTTCGTGGGCCACAACGTTCTCGTACTGCAGAGCTTGGTGCTTCCTCTCAGCTGGCAAGTCCACCAAGATCTGTGGGGAGAGCAAGGGGGATGAGCATGATCCCTTACACACCTCAGCCCCCACCCAGGATGTGGGATACTGAATGTGCCCCATTAGGGACACCAGCCTCCATCCCACAACAATGTGGTGACTCCCCAGCCCCTGCAGCACAGCAAAGTATCAGCTGCTCTGCAAGCATCCCGGCCCTTTCCAGAAGACCAAACTGCAATGCCTCCTTCACTCTGCTACACTTGCATGGTGAATGCTGATGGCATTCATCTCCCTCCAGGGAGGGAGGACACATCTCACGCTGCACCCCACTACGTGCTGCTGCTCAGCCCCAAAGCCCTTCCAACTCATAGCATGGAGCAAATGAGCCCCCAGCTTGCAGCAAAGCATCAAACCCCATCTTGCCCCAGCGGTGCCGGCAGCAGCTCGCACATCGCCCCGCTCCGAGCCCTGCCAGGCAGGATGCTGCGGCGCACGCAGGCACGGCTCCCGTCAGCCCATCCATCAGAGGAAACACTTGGACTCGTGACTGGGGAAGTCAAGAGGGTCTCAAGGAAGTTGGAGGTCAACAGAGGTTCAGAAAGCGCCTTTGTTCCCTGAGCAGGAACATGACGAAGGCTTTAATCTCCTTATGGCTCACAATTACGTTAAAGCTCTTCCTAAGCACACTGGTTCCTGCCTGTCCCGGCCATCAGCACATCAGGAGGCACCATGGGGCTGGAGGCACACACCACACAGGGCTAAACCCAGCTCTGCCACTTGGCATAACCCGATTGGCACCTCCACAAAGCGGAGGTACTTCCTGCTCATGTCATCAGTTGTGATACCCCAGATTCAGGCTGACCCTGGCATGAAACAGCCTCAAGGGAGGCAGTGCCAGAGAAATGGCTCAGAGGGTCTGGTGGGAT
>VZTA01010769.1:803203-818080 GCA_013398855.1 Mohoua ochrocephala | reverse complement strand
ATGGGATGGGAGCCACACCAGCCATGCATTCTGCAAAAATCCCAGTGGTAGGCAGCGAAGCATCGTGCCCAGCAAGATGGAGCAAACTCTGCCTGGGGTCATCTCCACGCTGGTGCTGGCACACGCAGGGACCTGGTCCAGCATCCCCCTCTGCAAGACTCAGGATCCCCCCACAGCAGAGGGGCAAATTGGCTGCTTGGAAGCACCCCCCAAATGCATCCCACAGCCCTGCCCCAATTATCACACCCACTCCCACTGCCCAGCACAGCCATGACCACCCCTCATGCCCCCACCGCAGCCCCAGCATCCCGGCCACCTCGCCCCCTCCTGCAATAAACTGCCGCCGGCATTTGCACAGTTCCCAATCAGGAGGATACGGGCCGGGAAAGCAGGATCCCGGTGTGCAGCTGATTAGCATGGAAATGTATGCGGCTCACAAACAAACCGGGGCCCGTTTAATTAGAGCGGCGCCTTTGATTCACTGCCAGCCTCCTGCATGCACCAGCCCAGGATTATTTTTAGGCAGTTTTACAAAACAAATGTATTTAATTAAGAAAGAGACCCCTGAGCAACCAGAGAGAGATGAGTCCTGCATAGCAGTGAGCAAAAGGGCCACCCTCTCCCCAGGGATGTGACAACTGGGCTTGCAGGGCCAGGCTAACTCCTGGGAGCTCATGGCACAGCCAAAAACCCCCTGTATATTCTGCCCCAGGACTGAAGAGCCTTCACCGTAACCCAAAATGGGCCTGGTATTCACCCACCTTCTCAGGACCCTTTGCTAGACCCCTACACAGACTCTGCTCCCCACTAGCCCACACTTGGTACCACTGTAGGCTGGGGAGCCCAGAGGTGCTAAAGCCTCTGCCCAGGGTATCTGCCCAGGGCATCTGCCCAGGTCCAGGACCATGTTTCTTCCTACTCCAAACATCAGAGGAGGTCAAGCCCTAGGCACCTGTAGTACAGGGCCACATGGCACCCCTGCCCTGCAGTGTCCCTCGCTTGGTGGTACCCAGCATCACCCCCAGAGCACAACCCTGCCTCCCCACATCTCCTCACAAGTTGCTCCCCTTCCAGCTCTCAGTTTCTCCCCTACAAAGTCCTGCCCAAGCCAGCTCTCTGGAGAAGGGTAAGGGAGCACCCCTTCCACTCCGCAGCAAGGCACCATCTCCCCACCTCCCTATGGCAAAGTGACAAACGCACCTTTCCAATCCTTTTATGGGCCGCAGTTGCGGCACAGAATAATCGATACAGTTTTACCCTGGTTCTAAAATAGATCTATGGCTGGATGTCGCGCTGGCAGTAATTTTTAACTAGCGGGGTAATTTCCCCATTACATTATTGCACTGCGCAGTGCTGGGAAAGAGAAAGAGATGTATTAAAAAAACAACAGACATGAAGCACTTCCAGTTAATTTGAGGCTCCAGGAAGAACCTAAAAATACTCTCAGTAGTCAAACGGGGCTGGAACCCAGCCTGACACACGTCAGGATGTTCTGGTGGGGCCACGCACACACAGGAACCCTTCCCTCTAGCACCTCTCCCCCTGTTAAGGATAATCTGTAGGTGTGTTTGGGATTCAGGAAAACGGAATTTGGAAGACTTGGTAATCAAGTTGTTTTCTGGTTGGCCAAAGTGCAGGGCACAGAGTGAGATTTTGAGTTAGCTCATGGTAG
The DNA here is from genome assembly GCA_013398855.1 of Mohoua ochrocephala. Classification (NCBI taxonomy): domain Eukaryota; kingdom Metazoa; phylum Chordata; class Aves; order Passeriformes; family Acanthizidae; genus Mohoua; species Mohoua ochrocephala. The sequence continues at coordinate 816,408 of VZTA01010769.1, read as the reverse complement.
GAAAATGCATCCTAACACTCCTCTCCAGCATGAGGACACCATAGACTCAAAGAAAGGTTTGCGTGGAAGGAAGCTTATAGATCATCTAGTTCTAACGCCTCCGTTCCAGCTCCCTGGTTCCGTTATACCAGGTTGCTCAAAGCCCCATCCGACCTGGCTTGAACACTCCTGGGGATGGGGCATCCACAACTTCCATGAGCAGCCTGTGTCAGCAGATAGACCCCAGGCTGCCTCCCCGCCAAGCAGGACCCAACTGCCCACAGCACCCACTGCTGTGCAGACAGAGGTGGGAACCCAGCATCAGGGCCTTTCCAGCAGGATTAACCCAACATGAACCTACCCATCCTGGCTACAAGGATGAGGATGGGCTGTTTGGAATATAGTGGAGCAGCACAAGGAATGCACAAGGAGCCTCCCATCTCTTACAGACACTGGAAGGGACCGCTTTCCTCCCCCTCCCTGCACCCGCAGGGTAGCTGGGAGCAGGGAAAGGGGGAGAGGATGCAGTTTAATCAGAGCAGACCCCCTCAGAAACACACTCCTTCCTGCCCACCCTGCCTGCCTTCCCGCCCAGGGGAAAAGACATTTACCATAAATAAATAAATAAATAAACATATTAACCTTTCTCCTCATCCTGACGCTGATATAATTACCCAATACTAATAATTACTCACACTAATTTCTTGCTCAGGATTCCTGCCCTCGCTCCTGCCTGCCTCGGGCTGGCTTCAGGCAGCAGCTTGGCAGTGCTGCCTCCTCCCAGGAGCTCCAGGAGCCCCAAGGGGCAACTGGCTCCTGGGGCTGTACTGAGGCACAGGAGCAGGAGTGAGGGTCGGCTTGAAGGGCTGCTGCCTTGTGACGTACATGGGGAAGACCAGAGGCATGAAACTGTAAACTCCCTGCTTGGGTGAATCATCTCAAAGCAAGCCCAGAGGCCGCTCTGCCAGAAACCCTTGTGCACACCCTCCCCACTCAAACAAGGAGCCCACCCCATGGGACCAGCACCCAGCACCACTTCACTCTGAAGAGGGAAGGGTTTAAGACCTGCACCTCCAGAAGCTGATAACCCTGGCAAAGGAAGGATGAGGGAAAGGATGAGGTGCAATGCTCCAACCCCTGGGGACCCTGGTGTAATGAGTGACTGCACACTGCACAGCCCAGCTGGGCATATGCAAAGTCCTCTCCCAAGAGACCCAGAGAGGGTTCCTGGGGATGGCTTTGTCTTGGCTGGAGAAAGGAGTTGCCATCCCATATATAAGGCTTTGGAGAAGGCGAGCACATCACCTTGCTAAGGAACAGCTCCTTCCATGGCAGCACACTTCTCCCCTGGGCAAGGTGCCCTTCAGGCTTGTCCAGGTGAGGAGGCACCTCCCCACTGCCTTAACCACCAGGAGAAAAATCTCCCACCATCCTTACGGCACCAGCAATGGGCACGAGGCAGAGAGGAGCATCTCCCCAGAGCCGACTTCTGGAAAGACAGGCAATGAGAGGAATGCAGGGCAGCAGCCATGACCTGGCACCCACCCAGCGCTGGCAGCGGGTCCAGAGGAGGACGGCACTGGAGGACAGGGCTTTACAGCTCAGCCTGGGCCAGGGACACCAGGTGGAGAGGGAGGAAGCACAGCCGGAGAGGGAAGGCAGCTGCAGACATGCCAAGGCTGCTTTCGGATTTAACACGTGCCAGCAGAGGTCTGTGCGGGGTCTGGGAGGTGTTTGGGTGGGCCACTGGCCCCTCTCAGGACGAAAACCACGTCTTTGGGGTCCCACAGAGAAGGTCCCCAAGAGACCCGATCTCACAGGGGACACCCCCAAGCCCACCCCCAGGAAGAGGGGGCTCTTCACTGCCCCACGGCCGGTCCTCCCGCGGGCCCTCCCATCCCAGCCTTACACCTCCCCACCTCCAGGCTCTCAAGCCTCCATCCTGGGTCCCAAGCGGTCCCCCGCAGACCCCTCCTCCGGGCAGGAGAAGTGCTCAGCCAGGCTTTGTACTCTTATCTGTGCAGGGCTGTGATTAATTCGCAGCGGCTGGCAGCAGCTACAAGAGGAGGGCGCTTTTGCCCGCCTGCCACACTTCAAAGGCAGGGACTTATCTGCCTGAAACACACTCCGCAGCCTTTTCACGGGGACCCTTTCCAGTTCCACAGGGCTCGCACGGTGCTGACGGGCAATGCGAAAGAAAGGCTTATTTATGGGAGTGCATTTCAAAGCCTCCCCTCTTCCCTCTCAACACACGCTGAGGGAAGCAGAGAGTTCCCCAGCCCCAAGGATCTCCACTGGGGACAGAGATTAAACAGGCGGGGAAAAGACGAGGCTGTGAGGAGAGGATGCTGGAAAGAGGTCCCTGCCCTACCTGTGCCCATGTCCCGATCCCCTCCTGCCCTGTCATCTCACCGGTAAGCAGCTCTGTGACACATCCCTGAGCATCTTCCTCCCTCCTCCTGGGAGGAGGAAGATGCTTTGTCATGGGTGGAGGGCAGAGTCTAGCCCCAGAAGTGAAATCTTCCCCTCCTCAGGCCATTGGTGCTCACAGCTCAGGCACCATGGAAGCCCCAGGCTCCCACACCCAAATCAGCAGGTGCACATGTCCCTTCCCTGAGAGCGGGGCCGTGCAAACATCCACAGCATTCTGCTTTGATTTTGGCACCATCCACCTAAAAGGCGTAGGACAGGCCAAACATAACCAGAAGAGGAGTGGGTCCTGGCAGAGCTGCCCCCCCCAAGCCATGGGGCCACCTCCCAGAGGCAACAGGGGGTCTGTGCAGCCTGGCCACCCCGGGGCAGAGGTGACAGCTGCTGCAGAGTGTCACACAACGCCAGGCTGACAAGCCTACAGCTGGAAAAGGCACATCCCACGTCCAGCCAGGGGGGCTCGTGGGGAAAAGGATCACCTTGGGGGGTCAGCCTGCACAGCCCCTCCTGGCACATGGCCTGGGGTCATCCCAAGGCAATAAGACAGTGTGGGGACAGGGACACCAGCTGCCCCTCCTCATGCCTTTCCCCAGGACCAGCAGCTGCCACAAACACGCCCCTCTCCAGTTTCCAAAGGAAGGGAAAGGGTTTAAATTAAACTCCTGGATCAGCTGCTCCAAGGAGACACACACTCCTCTTCACCCAGAAAGGTGCAGTGAAAGGCAGAGACGGGAGCAGCTGCAGGGCCATGGCATCATCTGTCCCATGGGCACAGCCCTGGGAGCTGGGTACTGCTGGAGAGGGGGGCACTGGCATGCTGGGGGTCAAAAGCAGGGAGGAGAAGGCAGTGGCCCCTGCTCCCTCCTGCTATATTGCAGGTTACCAAACTTTGGTGTCCAGGATGGTGAGGATCTGCCTCCAGCTTTGCTCAGATAACCAGGAAATTGCCTCCAGGAGTGCCTCAGCCACCCTTTACCAGGGCTCACCCCACGGCTGCTCTGTGCCACGGGGCAGGAGCCAGGCACCCAGTGGAAGGGTACAGACAGCCGGCAGCAGGGCCATGGGCAGGGCTGTGGGGATGCATCTCACAGGGGCTGATGACAGGCTGGGCCCTGCAGAAACATCCCAGCTATGCGGGGCAGGCTGGCAGCCGGCACCCCAGCTCCCACTGTTCCCTGGCCACCCTCCCTGCCGTGCCGCCAGCTGCCTGCGCAGGAATGCACCAGGATCAGCCACACGCCTCCTGCCAGACAGGCAGGCAGCTGCGGGCTGCTGGAACCTGGCGGAGCTGGGTCTTGTCCTCCCGGCCTCCTCTGCAGGAGAAGGTGTCACTGGCCTCTCGCACAGGGCTGGGATGCTCCTGCCTCGTCACTAACCCACCCAGGAGCAAGGTAAGCGGCCCAATTCCACTCTGTGAAACCCACTCACTTTGTAAAGATGAGTACAAGCCAGGCTTTTGTCCTGGGCCCAACATCACCCTGAGCTGGAGGATATTGGGGCTTTAATCATACTGGTACAATAAAGCAAGAAACGAGGAGATACTTAATCTAAATCAATGCTCAGCAACAAATCCAGCACCTCACCAACACTGGCAGATGTGACACAGGTTCACCCAGCTGGTTTCGAAGCTCGTGTTACTGCCAGTGTGTCATCCTCAGGCAGGATCCTGAGCTCAGACATGTGGGCTGAGGACAGATGCACTCGCTGCACCTCTCTGGGGAGGTGGGGTGGGAACTGGGTGAAGGCACTGGGGTTTGCCACAGGAGAGAGAAGAGAGAAGGAGGCTGGGCGGCAACCTAGCCCAGCAGGCCCCCAAAACGTGGCAACACCTTCCCCAAAACTTCTCAACTGCCTTTTTCTTTCATTTAAACTCATTTCCATCTTTTCTTCTTGTTCAGCCACCCACACAAGTGGTGCTCCACCATGCTAAGTGGGCTTAGCAGAGCCAGTTACACCGGCCCCAGCCCACGTGGCACAGCACAGGACTGACCAGCCCCGTGCTCACCATCTGCAAACCTTCCCAAAATCTCTCCTGACCAGGTCTGCCAGCATTACTCCATCAGCAGGATGGGAAGTACAGCCCAACCCACTGTTCCAGCAATTCTGACAGAATTAAGACACTGTCAGAAAAATCCTTCCCATCTTTCAGTACCAAAACTGAACTGCTGGAAAGAGGGACCAAGTGCCAGAGTAATGCATAGGAGAAGGAGCTTTGGCAGAGTCAAACCCAGGTGCAGGAGGGACTGATGGATACAATGAAGTGGTAGGAGGAATTACAGGCACCCCCCCTCACCGGGAGCCACACACAGTGTGGGATGGGTTAAGGCAGTTGCCCTACTTCCATCCCGAATAAAGCCCCAGGTCCCATCCCCGTCCCTGCCAGCCCCCAGCCCCACGGCAGCTCCGTCAGTCTTGAGCCATTGATTTCTCAGCTTTGCCCTTCAAAACCCTCTTGGCTCAGAGCCCAGTTCATATCGTCTAGTCACTCAGGAGCAAAATATCTCTATTATTATTGCAATTATTTCCCAATCAGCATCACTCAGGGCTGAGGTGGTCAGAGGGGGCCCCCAACAAGCAAATCAATGGGCAGGCGCTGCCCTGGGGCTGCCAGGGACCAGGCAGGAGGCGCTGGCAGCTGTCGAGTGACACAAGGGAAGGGGGATGGGGGACCCCAGGGACCCTCCGTGTGATGCTATGACCTGGCAAGGTGGCAGTGCTTGGTCTTTGCTGATCCTTGGCCAAGCAACAGTGATGCAACTTAACCTCTGCACAGAGCGTGCGCGCAGCCACCAACCCTGCACGATCTGGGTGCCACGCAGGGGCTCTGCCTCCGAGGTTAAAGAGAACTGACAGGAATTCCAGGGTGTCCCTGAGGGCAGCACGGCAGCTGCCAGGGCATCGGTTCCCTTAGGAGGGAGCCACAGAGCGTCTCAAAACTATGCCTCCAGCAACACAGTGCCTGTGCCCATTCCAGCGTAAATATCCAGTGAAACCCCAGCACCGCATCCCACCACAGAAATGTCCCTCTCAAGGGAGAGGAACACAGGCAGGTAAGACAATCCTGCTTTTTTCTCGAGCCTTGGGAAGAAAGGAGGGAGATGTGGAGGTAGGAAAGCCCAGTAACAGATGGAGAAGGAATTTTAGCCTTGCAAAATGGAAGGTAAGGGCTGGAAGTACACAAAGCAAAATGCAACAGGGATCTCCTCTCTGCATCCCACTGTTCTTCTCCATGTAAAAATAAAGCCCTGGGTGACAGCAGTGAAGGGCAGAGCACATCACAGAAATACTGGATTATTTTTTCTCCTGTTCATTAATTACTGTAGGCATCCCAAGAGTCCCAGCAGGCCTCAGGCATGAAAGGCATGAATGAAGCCATGGCAATGTGTCACCCTCCCAGCTCCCTCAGGACTCAGGCTGCATGTGACCAGCCTGGGGCGAGTTAATACCTAAACCTTACAGAGAAGGCCCTGGGGAGAAAGCTCTCACCTGAAGGACTCAATACTGAGTTTTCAAGACAAAAGCCATCTCTTCCACTGCCAAGGCACTGGCTCCTCCAAAGAGATCACACAGGGACCAGCCTTGGCTACTGGTCCCCCCTGACACACAGCCCATCACAGCAAGCAGAGCAGACCCAGAGCCACCATCCCCAGCCTCTCCATAGCTTAGAAATTGCTATCTATTCTGCAAATCCAAAGCACCACTTATTTACCTCTTAATGACGCTGCTCAGCTCAACAGGGCAGCATAAACCTTCTTTCCTGAGCTTCCCTCAGCTTCTGCCCAGATATGCAACCAGACCAGGATATCCCCAACACGAATGCCAAAGGCTTATCCCACCACCTTCACCCTCCTGCCACTTGGGACATTGAGCAATGATCAAGCAAAAGTCTGCCTGTGGCCAGGGACTCAAAGCCCTTCTGCCTGAGAACAGGAATGGGGACCGCCCCATTTCCAGGGAAAAAAGGCAGGGAGGGGGTAGCAGGCCTTCAACAGGGACATGTCAGTGAGGAAGTATGAGCTCCCAGGGCTGCAGCACAGCTGGAGATCAGCTGGATCCCTCCTCCTCTCTCGGCTCCAGGAAAATAGCTGTTTCCTTCCTGGTCCCTAAACAACACAGCAGTGAGAGAGGAGCTGCCTGAGGACTAGGCAGGGGCTGTTGGCCTTGCAAACAGAGGAGCCAGTGGCAGGAAAAGCCCACAGAGCGGGGGCTGTGGAGGGACATACCCCAAGGCAGGATCTGTTTCAGGGTACTCCCCCTGGTCAGGTCCCCTCCCACCCCAGTGCCCACCCCAGCAGCCCCACACACAGATTCAGCACCAGTCAAGCCCGTTCCAGTGGGGCTGCCTGCGCAGGACATGATGGCTCGTGTCTGGATTTACCAACGCCTTCTGCACCCCCGTCTCAGCCTCCCACTCACTCAGCTCCAACCACGTAAGTGTACCAGCCACTATTTCCATGAGAGCCAAAAGCCATTTCCTGCAGCAAGGTGGTTGTAATAGGAACAAAATCCACTGCTCATTCACCTCCACACAGGCAGAAGGACAACACCAACAGCATGGGGGGGTTCAGCTTCACCCATTTAACACCAGTTTTGATCCTTTCCTACCCATCAGTCCTCTTTTTACTGCAGCTCTGAGCTGTCCTGGTGTTTTATCTCCACGGACAAATCACACCAGACTGCCCAGGAGAAGCTGATAAGCAATAAACAATCAGGGTCTAAATATCGCAGGGCACAGTGGCATTAAATATTAAGAGCCAGCACAGGCAGCAGGACTGAGCATGCAGAATCTCTTACAGATTCAATGACAAAATCATACATTACGTGATGGACTTCATGGGAATGATACCCATGTCATCAGGAGAAGACACCAAGTTACAGCCACACTTTTTTTTTTTATCCTTTTCTGATCAACAGCTCCACTATCAACATGCCACAATCAAAACTCCAGGTCCTGCCTTTCCTCATAAAACAGTCCCTGCTCCAAACACAAACACCTTCAAGATTAGAGAAGAAATCCTCCAACATTCCATGGCCAGTGATCCTGGTGATAACAGCCAGCTAAGCCTGGCTTCACACTGAGCACACCAGAGTGCCTGCAAATATTTTGCTTGCAATAGACTTAGACCCTCTCGCTCACTCCAGCTTGAGCTCTTGCTGCTAAATTCCCTGCTCTTCCTTTTTGTTCACATTTTAAAAGTTCATTCCCATAGTCTAAACTTCTGGCCCTCCTACAGCATTTCCAACCCAGAGAGCCACATACATCCCTGGCTACACCAGACCCTTCCAGACATCGCCAAAAGGCCAGGGGAAAGCTATGGGGCCGTGGCTCCCCACCATGCAGAACTCGGAGCGGAGAAAACCACTTGTCTGCAGTGGGCTCCCTGCTCAAAACCAGGATGGAAATTAGGCCCTTCAGTCTGTGCATTGGAGCAATTTCGAAGGAGAGATTGAGAAGATTTAAATATAGAGATTGCTTTCCCCAAGGATGCTGCTCAAGATATTTAAGAGCTCAGGTTTTACGCAGCGTGGATTTCCTTTGGCACCGATGCAGAACTCCCTGCCCTGCTTCTGCAGGCAGCAATCCCTTCTACAGGCTCTCAGGGGGCACAGGGTCCTGCTGGCCAACACAGAGCCCATCACTGACCACAGGGCTCACCCAGGGGGGTAAAATGGGGCACAGAGGGGCTGGAGCCCACCCTGAGCTTTCCAGGTGTGATAGCACTCAGCCACAAATCATTGTGACCTCCGCTCTTGCAGGTCCATGCAATGGGAAATGAAGAGCCTGGCTACCTCCTTAATAAATTCCTCCCGGGAATGCAGGGCTGCTCTCTGAAAGCCCGGCTCTTCCTAAGAACCAAACCAGACGACACGCCACATTCAAAACCAAGTTCTGAGAAGATCTTTAAGGAACACCTACCACCCTCCCTACCATTCCCAGTGCATCCAGGGGACCTCAAGTGGAGCTGCTGCCCATCAGGACTTGCCAGCACCTTGGCCATGGAGCATTCCCACATGGGAATGCAGTTGACACTTGGCAGCCTGGAGAGAGCTGGGCCAGGGTCAGGAACAGCTGGACCTTACCAGCCTGGTGCTGGAGGGAGCGGAGATGGGGACAGGCAGACAACTCCCGGATAAACAGCTTTATCCCAAGGTGCAACCCTGGCAGACACCCATCACATGCCTGAATATCTGTAAAGGGAGGCCAAGGGGTGGGAAATGATGTTAATTAAAGTTTTAATTACTGTAACCAAACGAGTAGTATAATTACTTTATTCTCATAGAGACTTCAAACTGATTAAGGACCACGTGCACAATCTTCGGGTTGATGCAGTTTTTAATTAAACGTGCCAACGAGGATGGTGAGGGGGTGGGCAGGACGATGGCTCAGCCCTTTCTGGACCTCCAGGGACCTCATGTGAGGAGGGAGCCCAGGCTGGCAGAGACACATGGGTCAGCAGCAGCCAGTGCCAAAGGCAGCTGCTCTGGGAGGACTGAAGCTGCAGGGTGCACAGTGGTGTCTTGAAGGAAAAGCTCCTTTCCCGTGCATCAGCCCTCAGCTTCACATTCCCCCCAAAACATCTACCTTTACAAACATTTCCAAAACAGCCCCACATGGGCACTGAAAATATTAATAAACTGGTGCTGCCAACTGGAGGGAATGATTAAAAAACAATTTTGCAAAGGTATCCTTTTCAAATAATAATAATACTAAAAGACAAAGCAGTAGAAATTAAATTCCCAGTCCCCTACCTCAAATAAATAGTATCAGAATTTGAAATGAGACATAATTACCCCGGCAAGGTTAAAGCCGCTAATGCACACGGAATACAGAATCACCATCCATCATAATCATATCTCATATCGCAGCCATTATTTATAATTAGGAGGCACAGTTTAAAAAACACATAAAGACGCCCATGCAATGCAGTAATTCTTCTGTTATTGCTCCTGGTGGGCCAATCCTGCTCCAATTTGTGGAGTCCAGGATCAGGCAAAAGTAATTCCCCAAAAGTCATTCCCAAAAATCTCCTCTCTGGGAAGGGGAACCCACCTCAGCCCACCCGCAAGCCCTGCTGGCAGCAGTAGGGCACAGCCAAGCCGCACTGGGTTCCTCCCAGCCATTTCAAACCCAAGTGGGCTCACAAAGCATCCAGACATGAATTTACGATTTTTTTCCCCAAATGTCAGTGCAGGAAGAGTGGAGCTGAGCAAACAGTAGAGCCAGAGCCTGGCTCAGCAAGGCAGGGACATGCAGGCCTGGTGGGCTTTGCCTGGGCTTTCTCCTCTGCTGGGTGGTTGCTTTTTTTTTTTTTTCCTACCTATTTTCAAAACCACAGAACGAGTTATAGCAAGAGCTGGGAAAACCAAAAGCTAACCCCAGAGCTGCTGAAAGCTGCCCTCCTTTGAAGCGTGGGCTTTGCAGTCTGCCCCCGTGCCCCAGTGAAATATTAACAAGCTTCCGGCGAAGCAGGAGGAAATTACGCTTAATATATTCTGGGGAAGTCCGCAGACAGCGGTGCCTAAGCAGCAGAGCTTGGCTCTAGAGGGACCTGCCTCCAAATCCCCTCTCCTGCCAGCAACAAGGAGCAGCCAGCCTGCAGCCCTGCAGGGACGTGCAGCAGCTCCATCGCACACACAGGCGCTGAGCAAAGCCTTGCACAGAAAAGCGCAAAGCCCTTGCTCAGAAAAGCACAAACCCCTGGACGTGGTGGGGTACACAGCTGGTTCTGAGCCCCAGGAGTCTGGCAGAAGTGGATTTACACCCTTTGATGAAATAGAAAAAAATAGAAAAAGTAGAAAGCAGCAGTGGTTGGAGAGGATGTCCTGGGGACATAGAGCCATGATGGCAGAGGTAACAGCGAAAGCCCAGGGATGAGAAAATTTAAGCTACAGTGTTTTTGTGGGTAGAAAAGCAAACTGGGAGAAGGACAGGGAAGAGCTGAGGTCCAAGTCTCCTGCTCAAGCAGCCCCAAGAAGGAGCTCAACCCTCAGCAGCCCAAGGGGAACAGCCAAAGCCAGCTCGCCCCACCAGTCTCATGACTCTTACTCACAGTAGAGCTGCACTTTCTCAGAAGTTTCATTAAGCTGTAAAACAAGAAAAAAATAACAAAGAAGGGGGAAAAAAAGCCAGCTTGCAGATGCACATACAGACACACACTCCCCAGAACGCAGGAAACACTTTTCAAATGAAAGTTGCCATAAAGAGAGCAAAACCTCAGCCAAATTTTCCGCCCAGGTCCCCTTACTGGGGTTGCTGTGCTCCTGCAGCACAAGAGGATAACAGGCACGGGGAGAAGTTGGAAGGAGGGCACAGTCAGAAAGAGGGGCTCTGTGCAGAGCAGCACTGCCCCACTGCCACCATGAAATGGGGGGAGTAAGCCTTTTTGAGGTTCAGACACTGTGCCCACCTGGCCATCAGCTCTCTGGGGCAGGTTGTCTTCCTGCGTGGTGAGTACCAGCACCTCATCGGGAGTGAGGACTCTGACCTCCAGGGCTGCACGCAGAGAGTGTAGGGCACCTCTTGGGCCTGCCTTGAGCATTTTCCAGCTCCTCCTCTATTTCAGACAGCCAGTGCACTGCCCAGCATGCCAAGGATCTGCAGGCTTGCAGGAATCGGTAAGTTTGGGGAAGACTACTTTGTGAATGCCAGAGAGGGGATACTCCCCACAAGACTATGGAAGAGGAATACTGCAAAGTCAAAGGGGAGTGGGTCATCCCCCTGCAGCCAGTGCTTCCCCAAGCCCTGAAATGGTCATCAGCAGATCACCAGGCTGTGTCTGACATCCTTCAGCCATCTCAGCCCCGATAGCACACACCAGAAGGACTTTTAACATCAGCGGAGGCTGAGTTTACCACAAGCAAAAGAAGCAGAGAGAGGAGGAGGTGCTTTGCAGGCTTGGGCAGAGGATCACTATTTGCCCTTCCAAGTGCTGAAAACTAATCCCCCCTTCCCCCTTTTTATCCCATTGAAAACTTGACAGAACCTCCTAGCGCTTTGCAGTTGAAATTGGCAGGTCTTAAATTAATTGACTGCAATTTTACACAACAACATGTTTAGCTGCGAGCTGGCCCGCAGCCCGCTTGGCTCGCCACCGCTCCCCAGACACTTTTCAAGCAACCTCCAAAACTTCATAACACATCGAAGGCAAGGCGAGCAGGCTGCCAACGTGACCCTCTCCCTGCCAAAAGCCAGCCCTGCCTCCCCTCGCCCCCACCCCGACCCTGCTCCAGCTCCTCCGGTGTTTTCCCCCACTCTCGTTAATGGCTCATTAAATTATTCTTGTCATCTCCGAGGATTTTTGCTCCTCCAAACGCCGAGGAGCACGGGGCGGGCTGGGTTACGGGCCCGCTGCTTTACCATGGAAACGGCAGCCATGGGACCAATGCACGCAACAGGAGTGAGAAAAGTCAGGGTGGGTTTTTTTTATTTCAATCCACCCTGATGCATTCCTGTTCTCCTTCTGCTTAATACCCCGAAGGACAAAGCCCAAAGTGAAAGATGACGATGCAGTGGCAGGTTTGTAATGTCTCCATCCAGGACTGAGTACTCGGGGTAATGCAAAAATACACAACCCCAGCGTCCCAGGAATGAGAAGATGCCTGCAACCCACCTCCCACCCACCCAAAAAAACAACCATGCTCCTCTTAGGAGAGGGCTTGGGGGGGGCACCGTGGCTCATGTGGAGCCTGCCTGCAACCGAGCCCCCAGAATTCAGGGCTGGTCCCGGCTCGAGGTCTCCCAGCCTTTCTGCCAGCTCCCGCGAGATGCTGCCGCTGCCTCGGCCAAGCGCCCCAGCGATGAGTCAGCCCCAGCTCCCAACCCTAATGTAATCCCGTCCCCAGTGCCGGGCGGCTTTCCAGGGCATGTCCACAACATGAAAGGCGCGCTCTCGCCGCACTGCTGGGTCGAGAGCTGAAGGAGGAGAGAGGAGGATTGCTCCGGCTCTGCCGAGGACTTGGGTCGAGCAGCTGATGCTCTGCGAAAGCCAAACTGGGGGTGGGTTGTTTGTGTGATTTCATTGCTTGAACAAACAGAAACATCCTGTATGTGATTAAGAGCCTTTATGAAAAACACACCAGCGCTGAGCCCCGCAGCTGGGGCCAAAGGTATGGCTGTGGCTGGAAGGCAGCGCGCAGCAGGGCTCGGCTGCTGCGGGGTGAGCAGAGCGCCCTGGCAGGTTCACACAGCCGCAGCACCCCAGGGATGTTTCAGACCACGCACAGAAACAGACATCCCCACTAGGAAATCACCTCCCCCATGAAATGTCAGTTTTTCCATGCCAAGCTCCCCAAGCTCTAGGGAGCAAGAGGCACAGCAGGGTTACCGACAGCCCACAAGCCGCAGGCGATGGCTGCTCCGGGAGAGGCAGCCAAGGCTCTAACATCATTCTGAAGCTTTAATTCTTTCCTTTATCACCTTCTGCCCCAGGATATCAAAGTACTCCACACATGCCTCAGGATTGCTCCTCCTTTTGGCTGCAGGCATCACCACCCGCAGCTGGCACAGAGGAGAACTGGGCAATGTAGGCAGGAGAAGGGAACTGACCACAATCCTCCATCACCTCCCTTCCCCCCCTCCCCGAAAAAGGGAGAACTCAAGCTCCTGCCAAAAACCAGGACTTGCCTGGACTTGTGCAGCCATCACCTCCGCAGCCCCTGCCCTCCACTCCAACAGAGCTGCCTCGAGGGAGCCACGCCAGGAAAACACATGCTTTTGTTTAAGGAGCACAGGCTGAGCAGGGAAAAAAGCACTTAAACGTTACACACTCACACACACACACACAAAAAAAAAAAAA
>VZTA01010769.1:769900-803198 GCA_013398855.1 Mohoua ochrocephala | reverse complement strand
AAAAAAAAAAAAAAATATTGAAGTTTTGTAGTTGTTTCTCTTTGGCAAGATTCAAAATAGGGTAAGGCTTTTGTTTTTGCTGGGAGGCTTTAAAAAAAAGTGTATTTTATCCAAACCATCCTTGAAACATTCTTGACATTTATTACCAGAAACTTTTCCTCCAATTAATTGCTTCTATATAACTATCATTTTCCTGATGAAAAACAACACCAGAAACTCGCAAGCTATTTAAAAAACATTTGCTCTCTCTCTGTTTCTCCCTGCTCTCGAGCATAAATAGAATTAGGGAGGTTAGAGGGGTCAAAAACAACAGTTTTGACTCAACAGCCTTGACCAGTGAGAGCTGCCACCCATGGCAGGGACTGAGGGCAAGACTTGGAGCTCAGTAGATGCTGCAAAAATACCTCAGGTCCTCAGGTATGAGGTATCACCTCTGGCTCCGGCTCAGAAACGCACAGTGGGCCAAGTCTCAGCCGAAAAATCATGTACTCGGAGATTTGGGCTGGGTTTCTAGCCAAGGCTTTCACAGCACAGCGGTGAGGATGCTCACACAAGTGTGACAGCACATGAAAGGGGGAACCGAAGCTGAGCAGAGGCGAGTGAAGATGCTTCCATCCCAGGAGGGAGGCATCGACAGCCACCTGGGCAGATATGGTCTCGGGAGTATCAGAGCTGTTTGCATGCTCTTTATCACTTCCATTTCCAAAATAAAGCCCAGGCTCATTCCAGTATCTCAGCTGAGCAGGCAGTGGGCAGAAGGACAACCTCAACTGCACGCGGTCTGGAAAGGTGAGGCTGCAGAGGGGAAGGCAAGTTGTGATGCCGGGCTCCGTGAAGGGTGGGACACAAATGTGCTCCATCTCTGAGATAAGTGGCTAAAGAGCGGGGGGACCTGCTCAAGGCACGCCAAGCAGCACAACCAGCAGGGACCACAGGTGGTGGGTGCCAACCCGGGCTGTGCCAGCCCTGCCACAGCCTCCAGCCAGAAATGCTGATGCTGCCATACAACCAAGTTACCACAATTTAAGGAGCACACCTGCAGATGGGCAGCAGCACCGCATCGTCACACGGTGTGCCCTTAGTCACCAAGGTGAACCACACTTTGAAGCTCGAGTAGGCACATTTACCCCTTCCCATTCCCTGCTCCTCCATCCCCACACTGAAGGCAGCAATTTTTTGCCCTCTTTTAAAATAAGAAGCCACTGGAGGAAGAAGCTAAAGCTCACACATCCTGCATTGAAGCTGACTCATCCCCCTGGGAGAGCCCAGGAATCTCATTCCCAGGTTATGTGCTCCAGCCACAGGCTCACACTTTCCCACCGGCAGATTCAAGGAGGGAAGGAGAGGCAGGAAGGAAACCCCCAGCTGAGACAGAGAGTGTTTATCTCACCTACTAGAAACACGTCTTTAATTTTAAATGTTGAGCGTGAAAACAAGATCCCTTGAGGCTCATAAACATACCAGAAAGAGAGGGAGAGCAGCACGGAATAACCCTGGAGAAATAAAGGGAGAATTCAGTTTGGAAAGTTCCCATCCCTCGCACGGGGTGGGGATCAGCTGGCACGGGCCGTGCTTGCAAGGTGCAGTTTTCAGGGGTTTGGGTCTTTTTAAAGGACTTTGCTTAGGTCTCAAATAAACCATCACAAGCATCACCCTCCCCCTGTCGCCAAGCCACCCACTTTCCTTAGCTAATTACAGATGCAGTCACCCTGGCCAAGACACGGACCTATTTTTGGAAACTTTCAAAGAAAAATAAATACATATGTAGAGAGAGAGACACACATGCACGCACATATCAAACTGCATCATATTTTCCTCCATTAATTTTTTCAGTTGCATTCTGCTCAACAACTACCAATTAATTTTTGACCACTGTTAAGGGAAGCAAAAAGTCAAGGGAACCAGAGAACAGCCAGGCGCTGACCCAGCCTCCAAGACCAGCAGGACTGCAAACTGCTCTACAGACCTCAAGCTTGCCCACAAGCACCTCTGCTGAGCCCAAAATCCATCCTCAGAAGGATTTGCCTGTCTTTCAGTAAAAATTTAGTTTTAAGTCCTGGCTGAGAAGAGCATCAACAGTGACACGAGTTTGGTGCTCAGGTTTTGATAGGGGTTGCTGCTGGGAGGGTTGGGAAGATGCAAGAGGGACAGGGGTGAGAAAAGCCCTGCTGGAGACATATGGATACTGTGTCCTTTAAGGTGGGAAAGGTGACCAGGGGTTCTCCAAGGAAGTTATATCCACGTGTCTCCAGCTCCCTCCTCCCTGAGCTCCACTGAAGAACAGCCACACGTGTACATTTAACATTATCCCTTCACCTGTCACTACTCCAGCTCCCACTCACACAGCTCCAGAGGTCCATCATATCCAGCAAGGACTGCAAGTTGTCCCTAAAAGGGCAAGGAAACCCCTCACCTTGGGAACTGCCAGCCCATGGGGCGGCATTACCAGCATAAAGCCTCCAGCTATAGCAGCGCCAGGTTTGCTCTGCGGATGCCGGCACATAATTAAGATCTACAGGGCTCTGTCAATCAAGGGGAGAAAGAAACGGCAGGGAACCCTCTCCTGGGACACAGCAGAAGCCCACGCATTGCTGGTGCCAGGATGCCCAGGGGATGCTGGTGGGATGGCACAAATCCAACCCACCCCTGGAGCAAGCAGACAGACTCTCCACCCTCCAAACTGCCTCTTCTCACCTGCTTTATGAACTGTAAACCCCCCCAAAGCCAAGCCTGTGCTCTCCCAGTGCAGCATCATTCCTAACTCTTGCTCCAAAGGGAATAGCCTCTTAACAGCCCGTGGGATATTGCAACCCAGGGCGGCCCTGGAGGGAAGAGCCGGCACTGCATGCATGGGAGATAGGGTGCTACAGGGTTTGAGGCTTCGACCTGGCCCACTAAGGAGGCTGGGGTGGCAAAGAACCTTTCCAGGGCTCCAGATAAAGGGAGAAAAAGTCCAAGGAAAGCAGAGGGCTGCAGAGAACAAGTCTCCTCCTGCTCCAAAACATTCTCATCAACCCTTCCCTTCGGGCCAAACCACGGAGCTTGGACCCACCAGCTCTCAGCCCACACTGCAGCGGCATCAGAGAGCAGCACGGGAAAGCTGCACCATAAGAGCACGCACAGCCTGGAGGGCAGCGGGACAACCCCCCTCTTTTACCCTGGAGCACCAACCATTCCCAATCTGTTCCCAAAGAGGGACTGCCCAGCAGGGTGGAGCGGCATCCCCACTACTCCAGAGCCACGCACAGCCACGTTAGCGCACAAATTGCTTCATTAAATGTCATCGCATTAAGCCAGTTTCATGAATTTAACATTGTCCCCGGACTATTGTTTGCCTGAAAATTAAATTATGGCAACATTTGTTGTTTCAACGAGTCTGTCTGTCAGGGACGGGGCTGGAGGAGGAGATGCAGGCACAGGCAGGGGATTCCACTTCAGCAGTGGGGCTCCTGTGGACATGTGGCTTCAGTGAAGATGGACAACACAGCCACGGCTTCCTTCATGGGGGCAGGAGAAGGGAAGACTCAAGCCAACACGCTGTTTTGACAAAAGCCAACCGTGCCAGATGTGGAGACGTGAGCCAAGCTGCCTGGAAAGGGAAACCATCTCTGTTTTGGAGCAAATAAAGGCTCTGTTCAGCCCCAGCAGCCACTGGCCAGCACGGTAAAGCATCACCCCACATCCCTCAAGGCACCACGGACCCTGGCTACCTCCACACAAGGAGCTCAGGTTGGCAGTCCAGGGCTTTTTGATCTTTCCAGATTACAAAGCTTTGCCGCATACAGGAACACTCTGAGAAATTTCTCATTTATTCTTCCTTTTCCCTAGAGCAGCTCCTCTCTGCAGTATCAGAAACAAAGGTGACAACCTTTCGCTTTGTAAAGAAAACCACCAAACGAAGCGGACTATAAATAGCACCCAAAACTGACCCGCATCCCCAGCCAAGGGGAATGAAATGAAGACAAGTGAACGAACAGCTTCAAGGTCAGAGAGACTTTTTTATTTCCCCTTTGTTCAAGGACTGGTAATTTTTATCCACGCAGGAGAGCAATCCAAAATACATCATTAGGGTTGTAGCTAATAAAAACCACGCTGGCGTTTTTCAGCCCAGCGTTGCTTGCTTTGCCCATACAGGGATTATGGTGGGAGGGAGATGCTTCCCCCAGCACCTGCTCTACCAGCAGAACCCTTCCTTGCATCCCTCTCCTTGCATCCCAAGGCTGAGCACCCCGGCCATGCCAGATCTGTCCCAGCACACAGCTACCAACTGATGCTGCCCTCAAGAGCACAAAGCGTGGACAAATTAAAGCACTATCACATAATCCTGCCCTTCTCTGCCAGACTGTAGGGATGCTCCCCACTACTTCAGCCCATTCTCCGTCTGCAGAGAGCTGGCTTGTCACACAGCACTGGCTCTCTTCCTTCTCTCCAGCTGCTAAATGGCATTAAAAGAACTAAGCATCCATTAAATAAAACTTTCCCACTTGCTTCCCATGTAGACAATTGCTCTCACTGCCACGGGGAGGTTTTGTGCTGGCAGCTGGTCCATGGGTACACAAAGAGCAGGGAGGTGGCCAGGATCAGCTCAGGTAGCACAGGTCATCCAAGGAAAGCACCGGAGAGAAACAGGGACGTGCTCCCAGGGGTCTGCATCCTCACTACCACCCAACACCCACCCCAGCTCCTCTATTCCTATTTCATCCCACAATGCCGACCCCACGGGGCACCTTTCTGCTGCCTTCCCCATCGGTACCAGCCTGCCATTAGCATCCTTTCTCCTGCTCCACTACAGAAAAGCCCATAATTAACAAGGGACAACAGGAGGCCAAACAGCAGCTCTTCCAAGCAGCCTGGGACTGACACCATCCCCCCTTGGACCTGGAGACAAATGACCCCCCCATGTATCAAAGTCTCAGAGATGGATTACAGGATCCAGCAGGCACTAAGGGGCAGCTGGAGTCCACATCCCGCATCCCCAAGTGTCATACCACACCTCCACCTTGCTCTTGATGATAGATTTTCCTCCCAGCCCAGAAGGGAAAAGCAGGGAGGTCAGCCCATGGGGATGTCTGACCTTCCCTGCGGTCATGTCTCTACCTGAGGCAGGGCTAGGACATGCAGAGACCCAGACAACACTGGAGCTGCCTGAGCTCCTGCTAAGCATACATCCTCCCTCCTCCAGAAGGCCAGGGGCTGAGGGCAAATTCCTCAGGCACCATTAAATCTGGGTTAATGGGGCTGCACAAAGGCGAAGCAGGACACCAGCACTGCCCCTTCACACCAGGCATACCGACAGTCCCTGCCTCCCAAACCGCTGCCTTCCTGATGAGCCAAGCCATCCCCCCTTTTCTCAGCTGCCTTTGGTGGGAGGTAGGGGCCATTCTCCCACCTGAAAAGCCAAAATTAGTCAGTGTTTGTGAAAGTTAGCCAGTGAATAGGCACAATGGCTCCAACAGGAGGGATCCAACTGAGCTGGGCCCTCCCAGCTCATTTCCATCTTAATGGGGTGGCTTTTCCCCCCTGCCCTGTCCCCCTGGGGCCACCACAGAGGTCCCCAGCAGGAGGCACAGTCCAAAGCAATAGTCGTGCTCCCGTTCTTCCCGGCAGAATAGAGGTCACAGACAGGGGCCACAGCCCTGCATTCAGCAGCAGAGAGATGCAGAAGAAAATGCTCAGCAGCTTCACGCTTCAGCAACCAAACCAACCCCACCAGCTAGGAGGGAAAACCCACTGCTCACTGCTGGCACTGCACGCCTCCAGCCAGCCCACACACCCCTTTTCCTAACGCCAGTCCCCAATGACTGTGACCGAGACATTTATGGGGATTCAGTATCCCCATCGACGACCCCAAAGATCACCCATCTGCCTTGTTCTCCCCGCGCTGCAAAGCCATGGCCACCAATGCCTTATACAGTCCTGCCACAACAGGGGCCAGCGAGGCATAGTGACAAGCCCCCCACAGGCTCTTGCTTTTTCCTTTCCCAGCCCTATTTCCACAACACTGCCAGGGCATAGGATGGTCGGCAGGGAGCAGCTGTGAAGGTGATGCTGCCGCGTTTGGCTGGCACGGACCCGCCAGCTCCTGAGCACACCCTGCAGGGCAGCACCGACCTATCCCGGGGGGCTGCCAAGCGGCGTTTTGCCCTCAAACCCCTTTTCAGGGCGATTACAGAAGCCAGGTTTGCACCTGGTAGCCCTTTTGAAGACACAGGGTCTTTGGGATCCACCTCCATCCCTGAGCCTCCTTCGGCTTTCACAACGCGCCGCTCCCCGAAAGTCACCTTGCCGGACACCGGCAAAGTCCAGCAGCCCCGCAGCCGTGCGGCGGCGGCTCCGCGGCAGCCGGGGCGGGCTGACGGCTGGGGGCGAGGCACACGGCTGCCTGCGGGCGCCCGGCGCCAGGGAGAGGCGAGACGTGCACCGTCAGCGCTTTCGGCAGCGAAGGTTGGAGCAGCGCTGGCTGCTGCTGCCTCCCGGCTGGCCGAGAGCCAGGCTCCCAGGCCTCGCTCACCTGCCGGCTTAGTGCGGAGAGAGGAGCAGATGGGGGAAAAGAAAAAAGAGGGCTGTGGCTTGTGAGTCAAAAAGCCTGGGGGCACGGAGGGGGGAGGGAGCGGGCTTTGAGGGCAATGAGTCCCCTGACACCTCCTCTCCTTCCCCAAGGCCGCGTGAGCATGCTGGAGCATCCCTTGGAGTGCCAGGAGCCTGGAAATGTTCATCCCCATCCATCCTGCACGAGGCAGGAGCAGGAACCCCAGTGGCATTCCCCTCTAGGAGTCACCCCAGGACGAAGCTGGCAGCTGCCTGGAGCTACGGCCTCGCCGCCCCGGCAGATCCCAGAGGCCAACGGTTCACGATGAATTTCTAATTGTTTCCTCCAACAATGAGACATCCTGTTCAGAGCCGGGCGGCGCAACAAAGCCCAAGGCCGGCGAGAGCGGGGCCCCTTCCTGCTGAGCAGGAATGGGGCGATGCCGAGCGCTCCCTGCCACGAGCAAGGGGACGGGAAGGCCCCGCCGCCCCCTCCCCACCACCCCATCCACTTAACACGCCTGCTCTCCAGCCTCCACCTTGATTAAAACAGCTTAACGACTCCAGCGAGAGCTCTCGAGGGGGCGGGGAGCCGCCAAGAGGTATTTGATGGATTCACTTTGGCAACCGTCGGCTACCTTGTCATGCCAATAAAATTATTGCCATTGATTGGGGAGAGGCGCGGGCGCATGCTCCGAGGAGCGCATCTCCCTCGCGGGGCTGGGCGCAAGCGCCCACGGGGGCTGTATGCATGTGGGGAGGGGGTTAGGGGTCTCCAGAGGATGGGATGGGGACGGAGCAGGAGAGGGCAGAGGCAGGAGGAACAAAAGGCCCTTGTGCCGGGCAGCCAGCTGGGAAGAGGCAGCAACACGGGCAGGAGAGGATTTCTAGGGGCTGAGCAGGGGTCGATGCCTGGGGAGTCCTCAAGGGTCATCGGCTGAAACTGCCAGGGCAGGGTTCATGCCCCAAATCTGTCCTGTGTCCCCCCACACACACCCCAAAAGAAAAGCCAGCCAAGGCACAGGCAGTAAGTAGGGTAGCCAGCAGCAGGGTCACGAGGCGGGCCAAGCCTTCCCGCGCACTCCGGGAGCCGGATTTCACGCGCCGACACACAAAGGGCCCCTTTTCAGCCAGAGCTGCTTACCCTGAGCACTATGAGAGGGTGATGAGAAAGGATCCGTGGGGACAGGGACCGGCAGGGTGGGCAGGGAGCCTGACGGCTGCTTCTTCGCTTCTTCTCCCAGCTCACGTGGACCACGATCAGGTCATGCATCATACCCAGGAGGCCAACACACGGGGGCTTTTGTGATAGAAGGGAGCCAGCAGGCAACAGGGAAATCCCAAAAAGGCCCCGGTCAGCAGCTCCCCTTCCCACAGCAGCTATTTTCTGCCTAGACACACCAAGGGTTCTGAACACACTGAAGCATCCTTAATCCAAAGCTTTTAGAGAACTCAAAGGGGGTGCCTCCATAGGCTGCCAAATCTGCTCCCCCAAAGCACCTTCATCTCCCTGCCCACAGCAGGACAGGGAGCTGCAGGGGAGCCCCTCGACCCTCCCTAGGCCAGGAGAGGAACACCACGTCCTGCTGTCAGGGATGGGGATAGCCCACTTGGTGTGAAGAGTTTATTATTATTATTCTTATTCTTATCAAAGAAGTGAGACCAAAGCAGCCAGACATAGGCCCAGTTCAGCTGTGCTTTCTGTGGGAGAGAATAAACAAGCCGTGGCAAGCGCAAGCCCCAGGGGGGGAGCAGATTCCCAACGGAGACACAATGCATTCATGCCCAAGGCCAGCCCGTTCCAGGACAGAACAGGGAGCTACAGGGATTGCGGTGGTGACTGGGGAGACAGATAATCCTCAAAAAATGAGAGCTCAGCTGGCTGCGAGGGATGTGTAGTCCAGTGCTATCCTGGCTGGGATGCACTGGCTGCACTGTCCTACAACCATGCCTGCCTTAGGGATCTCCAGCGCCTGGACTCTCTGGTGGTGCTGGGTACCTCCTGCAGGGCTGTGGCAGGAGGGACAGCTCACAGCCTCCCTGGTCCGCAGCAGCCAGGGACAGCTGTGGGCAGGGAGCCACCGGCTGCTTTGAGAGAGGAACTCAGCTCATCCCCCCAAAAATAACCAGACAGCACCCAAAACTGGGTCAACCCACAAGGGCTACACTGAGCTCAGCAGAGCCCCAAGGCGGTGCTGTGCTTGCGTAACGAGGAGCAGATGGCAGCGAAGGAGGGCAGCCGGGTCTGTGCTGCACCTCCCAGAATGTCCCACTGCTCCGGCTTCCAGCCGCCAGCCCAGCACGGTGCACTTACTGGGAGAGGGCTGCACCATCAGCACACCCCCTCCAGTGCCATCCTTCTTCCCTCTCCCCACACGACACTTCAAGCACACCCAAAATCAAGTCCTTGGCGCACACACAGGTGAAGAGCTGACATGGGTGCAGTGTCAAACGTACCTTTCCAGCACGTGACTGAGCGCTCCCATTGCAGCCATACACACAGCTTCCTATCCACCCAAAAAATAGAAAAGACAGCCTGGGAAAGTGATAACTGCCCAATAAAAAGATTGCTAGTTGAGGACAGGTGGTTTCCAGGAAAAACCCAGGCATTAGGAAGCAAGCCTCATTTCCCTTTCAAAAACATCCCCTGACATCCCTGCTGCAGCATGCTCATGGCTCACGTCTCCATATCACTTCCCCATCCACAGCATTCTCGGACTACAGGGTGCAAGGCCAGGTCCCTGTCGTGCCAGCTCAGGAGTACAGAGGAAGTGGCTCAGTGCCAGCTCCAGCAGTTTTGGAACCCATCCCTGCATTGTTCACCTGGGCATGGCTGGAATTCCCCGAGTGCCCCAGTCCCATGACTGCTGGCACGGAGAACAGCGAGCACGCGGGACCAAGGGCTTTCCAAGCCTGGCCTCTCCACATAACTCGGGATCAGCCAAAGATAACTGCCTGCCTGGTAATGCTGCAGGACAAGCTGAGACTGGGCTGCCATGGGTTCCACTGCTGCAACCCAGGGGTTGTGATCTCCATCCCCCTGCTGCCTCTCCATCCCAGCCCACAGCCCCCGTCCCGCAGACAGTTTTGCAAATCTGACATTGCCTGCAGGATCCTTCCACCCCCTCCGGAGTTGGGGTCTCCCTGCAGCTGTGGTGGCAGCAGGTGCTGCCCAGCACCCTGCCCTCGTGGCGGCAACTGTTGGTGGCAGGGCTGGGGAGAGGCTGCAGGCCAGCCACAGGCTCGCGTGGCTTTTTGGGGGGGACAAAGGGAGGCTCTGTCTGCACGCAACAGTCTGGACAAATGCTGGGCATGGGAGCTGCCATCCAAGGAAAAGCCAGACGCGGCAGTGACTCTGGCCTGACCTTACCCCGGCCCAGATGGCGAGATCGGTGCCCCTCAGCAGAGCAGCATCCATTACAGGGCTCCTGGGGGTGGGGAGGGGGGCACCCAGCTGTCGGTGCAGCCTTCCTCTCCCAAAGGAGATGCCAGGGCTCCTGGAAAGGGCGGGGGGGCCGGCAGGCTGCACCAAGCCTAGTGTGGGTGTTTGCCAAGGGGATGGTGGGAAACACCAACAGCTTGAAAGCAGAGGGATTGCAAGCACTGCTGAAGGATGCACCCCCACACACACCCTGCTACTCCCCCCCACACACCCTGTCTGCCTGGAGGAGCCACCTTGGCTACACTCTGCTGAACCTCTGCCAGGTATCGCATCCCCTGGCTGGGGACACATTGGCTCCACTCAAAGCCAGGTCAGCAGCCCCTCCTCGCCCTCCCCTGCCTCCGGCCCTGGCAGCCAGGCAGCAGGATCAGGTAGCTGCTGAGGCAGCGCTTTGCCGGGCAGCCAGGCAGCCCCTGCCGCAGGAGGGCTGGGCTGCCCACCTCAAGGTCACTGCAGGGACAAGGAGAGGACCTCGTGGCGCAGGACTTGGAGCCTGCAAAGTGTTCCCATGCTGCCAATGGAGAGCTCTGCAACCCCGGGGGATTTGGGGGCTCCAGGCAGGATAAACCTATAAAACCTATGTGGCATTCCAGCGCTGAGACAGGACTGAGACCCATCTCTTCAGTCTCAGCAGCTCCATGTCCTCATGCCCTGCAGGGCCAGAGACCCACACCAGCTCTTTGGGGTACCTAGTTTAAAACTAGGAAAAACAAAGCTTGGGAAAGCCCTGCAGGGAAGGAGGACACTCAAACCACACCTGGGCATCAAGTTCTGGCCACAGGCATGGCTGTAGCATGCAGCCCACACGCCAACCAGGCACCCACCCGAGATGACCCCTTCCAAATGGCTCTGAAGGTGCAAAGACCAGGGAAAAACTGAAAATCGCATTTAGGAGAAAAATCCAATCTGCTATCTAAAAACTAACCACCAGCCCCTCTAGGTAACTGAGGAACTGGAGGTGTAACACGGTCGCTGTGGCTTTTTGAACCCTCCTCCCACATGCTCCTTCCTTTCCATCCCCATCTAAAAGCTCCCATCTGGAGCCCAGCGGCAGGAGAAGCCAGCAGCAACATGACACCAGTCCCTCTGGATCCCTCATCGATCCGGAAGGGAGGACGAGCTGCCTCCATCCCCACAGCCCTGCTGCCGCTCTGCACCCCTCCAAGGACTGCAGAAAGCCAAGCAGAAGATGTGGGGCCAGAGAGGACCCCTCCATCCTGCCCCCCACCCCAACATGTGCTGCCCACGCCCCAAAAATGCTGCTAATAGGCAGGGGCACAGGTGGGTCTGTCAGGGGTCCTAGGGGAACAGGGGCAGAGCGAGTAGGACATACGGGGACTACACAATGGCATCCTGCTCCAAATTCCTGCCAGGGAAACCACCCTGCCTCCTGCAGGGCGCCCTGGCCAGCACAGATCAGGAGATGCAGCAAAAATGCAGAATGCTGTGCCCAAGACAGAGTGCTGGAGCACCTTACAAGTCACAGAGAGATGGGCCAAACCCCCCAGCCAAGCTCTGGTCCATAGCAGGGACCCTACCAGGACCTTCACGTGGCCTTTTCCCGGCTGAGGATGTGTTAATGGCAGCTATGTTTATACAGGGCATGTACTGCTGTAATTATAGGCATGATGTTATGATAACAGGAAATCCGTGCCCTGTGGAGATGCAGGCAGGGAAAGGCACGCATGGAGCTATTTGCTAATTGCCACCAACAAGCAGCCTTTTGTGCCGTGGCAGGGTACAGGAAGTGAAGTCTCCCCCTCGCCGGGGTGGAGCTGTCAGCACCCACCTCTGCCCACCCTGCCCAGGTCAATGACGAGGCCAGACGGACAGAAGATCCACACGGACAGAGCCTGCCTCGTGGCAGCTCCAGGGCAAGCCCACCTGCCCCCGAGACATGACAGGATGGGCTCTGATCAACCATCAGCAAGGACTCTACTTCCTTATGTCGTAACCCTTCCAAAAGGCAGAAGTTTTGTAAATTTGGTTGGCAGAGAGAAGCAAGCAGAAATTGCCCCTCCTCGGCCCTTTGCACATTACCCCAAGTATATCAAGTCACTCTATTATGGAGGCACAGCCCGACCTGTACCCTGCAAAGGGCCAGTGAGGCAAGCGGTCATCCTTCCCCGTCAGCATCGCTGAGGGCTTTCCTACCTTTTTGA
This sequence comes from Mohoua ochrocephala, assembly GCA_013398855.1. Classification (NCBI taxonomy): domain Eukaryota; kingdom Metazoa; phylum Chordata; class Aves; order Passeriformes; family Acanthizidae; genus Mohoua; species Mohoua ochrocephala. The sequence goes on along the minus strand of VZTA01010769.1, from coordinate 791,066 downwards.
TCTTCCCGCTCCGTGTGCCTGCAAAGACAACAGTTTGTCCTCTGTAGTCATAGGCAGCCACCGAGGTCATCCCGTCCTCCTTATCCACAAAGAGTGGGGTCCCCTCAATGGTGACAGTCCCTCCCAGCGGCTGGTTAAAATCCTGGCCACAGAAATTGTCGTCGATCTGCAACGGCTGTTGGAAGAAAGCAGAGGAGAGATGAGTTTTTTGCCAATGCCTCGACATGTTGGACCGCCCAGATGGCAATCAGCCATCTCCCACCTTCACCCCGCAGCTACAGCACCTTTGGCAGCCTCCTACCACAGCCATCCCACCTCACCAGCCAAGGGAAGGCATGAGCTGATGTTTCCCTAACATTCCCTACACACTGATGTAAGGCGCTTGGGACAGATCCACTGCATGCAGGCCCTGTACATCTAAACAGGCTTTGCAGACCAAGACCAAGGCTCTCTGTCCTCTGCATCCGACAGAGCAGCACTTACAAACCCAGCAGGAGCCAGCGCAGCATCCCTGCTCCCCCCTCCATCTCTGCTGATGCCATCTCAGACAATGGGATGCCAGCAGAAGCTCCCCAGCACACACATTCCTCTTCTCATCCCAGCACTAGCTTTAAAAAAAAAAACGAGCTTGGCAGCAAGGCAGGAGGGGTTGAATCCTGCACCCCAGCCTTTCCCCAAAGACAAAACACTTCCCAGACAGGGCCATGCCAAGGCAAACAAGTCAGGGCTCCTGGAAGGGCCTCACTTCACATAGCAAAGCCTCCAGCAAACACACTACCCACCTGCCAGCCCTGTTCCTCCTCCCGCAGGAACGTCTTCGGGAAATCCCCACATTTTTTCCATGCTGCCTAGCCTCAGACAAGGCGCCTGGCTCAGCCAGCTGCCTCCTCAGTTCAGCGGGAGTCCGCAGATCTGGGAGAAGCTTTTGCAAGCTCTGCCCGAGGAGAGGCAAAAAAGCAGGGCTGCGCTCGCCTCTCTCCACTCTCAAGGCCGTGACAGCAGGGACCTCCAGCAAGGACAGTCCAAGGATGGGCAAGGCAAAGGCAGAGGGATGCCCCTGTGATAGCTGAGGTGCGGGCGGGGGAGTAGACCAGGATCAGCTCCACAGCACTCACCCCTACCTCGAGCATCCTCACCCTGACCCGCTGAGCAGAACAACAGACCCTGGCCACGGCTGTCTGGCCTGGGGGGCACATGGGCCTCTCAGTGTTCCCCCACGAGGCAACAGCCTCACGTGGTCACACAGCATCAGCAAAATCCCCATTCTGTCCCAGGCAGTGAAGGGCTTTGCCAAATCCTCAAGGGTGGCAGCGAGCCTGGGTGCAGGAGAGTAGAGTGGCAGGGCAGGCACGGCTGACAGGGAGACAGCCTGCTCCGGTCACGGGATTCTTCTGCTTCACAAGGCTCCTTATATAATTTTGAATTTAAAGGGGAGAGAGGTTTTTTGGCAAGCAGCAGGCTCCAAATGCATGCCAGTCCCCAAGGGGTTTTAAATCCATACCGCATGTGCACAGAGCATATGGGAAAATGCCGAGCTCCCGAGCTCCACGTACGCAAGGGTAGCACAGAGCTCTGTAATTCCCACTCATCACTGCCTGGGAAGAGAGGATCAGCCCGGATCGGCTCCCACCAACAACCCACAGTCACCCATGTGGAGGGGAGAAAACACTTTTCCGTGCCCCAGCACAATACACTCGAAGCTACAATGGCATCAGCCTCCCACAGCCATGGCGAGGCTGCTCACCCTCCTCACCGTGCCACCATTCCAGCTCCAAGGCCAGTGGTCCCACTCCCTGCTGCAGCGGGAACTTAGTGCTGTGCCAGCCTTCCAACAGGGAAGGACAAGTCACATTCAACCTCCCCAGGCACTTCAGGGATGCTGGGCTGCTCCCTCAGTTCCTCTAACTTCTGGGTTTGGGTGTTGAGTTAATGAACAGACAAAGATCAACTACCTTCCCTGCCTGGCTGTTGTTCATCCTTCCCTGAACTGGGGGAACTCCTACAGCCAGTCATGAGAGATGCGGGGATCCCCAAAACAAGAACATGAGGCACCACGTGTCTCTGTAACCACAGGAAAAAGAGGGAAGGGAAATCACAACCTCTCCACTCATCCTATGAATGCCAGCCTTGCCCTCTCCTATCCATTGGCCAACACACGTACTAAGCACCCTCCTCTGCATCATGAGGCTAGGAATCTTAAAACAGCAGATCCTAGAAAATCATCTTCCTAATCACAGAGTGAGATGTGAGCGATGCTCCAGCCGATACACGGCTCCCATCCAAATACCCAGGATTTCTCAGGTGCTTTGCTGGGGAAAAAATTCTGTCCCCCACAGCCCAAATAAACCCCAGCACCTTCTACTCGGCCATCTGCAGTAGCAGAAGGGTTAAGGGCAATGCCACAAAGGTATACAAGCCCTGGCACTCCTGGGTGCTGGTTCTGCTCTCTCTGAGCTCAATCTGCCGCTTCCCCAACCCCGCGGCTGCTGAATATGCAAGAGGAGAGATGTTTATGGTGTTTACTGCTCTCTGCTTTGTCTCAACATACTCTCTGGGAAATGACAAATACAGCTGCGCTCTGGGACCGAGGAGCTCCCGCCGCCGCCATGCCGACACCACCTCGATAAATAATTACGCCGACAATTAGCTCATTAACAGCAAACTGCCTCGTTAGGGAAGCGCAGGCGGCACAGAGAGGTCGGGCCAAGGGCGGCAGTGCCGGGGTTACGGAACCCACCGACATCTCTGGCGGATGCGGGCTGCGGGGAGAGGCAAGGCAGAGGGACGGAGGGAAGGATGGACAGAGGGACAGCTGTCCCCCAGCCAGTGCTGGCAGGGACCGACACGCACCACCACGGCACGCGAGGGCCAGTGACCTTGCAGCGTTTCAGCCTGCGGATGCTGGGATCCGCAGGAGACATTGGAATCTGCAGGAGGTGTCGGGATGTGCCCACTCTCGCATTTGCATGTGTTTTTGCAGGGACCACAGCCTTCAGCCTATTGCAAAGAGGGGGTGTTTCTTTTGAGGGGTTTTGGGGGTTTTTTAAAATTATTTTTATCTTTTGTTTTTATTTCCATGCTTTCCTTTGGCACCCCTCTCAGTTGCCCCTGGCTCAGACACCCCAGGCTGCTATCTGCACAGCACAGCAGTCTTCTCTCTCCCAGCACTACTTTTTCCTCCCCAAAACAGGGTCAGGAAATTTGGATTTCCTGGGGAAAGGGACCTGAAGGAGGGGGAAAGCAGGCCCACAGTACCAAGTGAGCAGGAGTGGGTGTCTCCTGATATGCCTTGTCTCATTGCCTCCCTTCAAGCCCACTTACGAAAGCAATGAGGGAGCAGACAGCACGACAAGGCTCGCATCACTCAGCATTATTAATTAGCCAGTAATTCGCCAGTTAACACCATTATAGGCTCACCCCACCCCCTGTGCACCTCCAGGGGCCGCGATGGAGGATGTGGAGGGATGCAAAGAGCCAGGGAGGAGGTTACAGGAGGCTGGTACTAAGTGCCAGGCTGGGATGCCAGGCTTTTTGTGCGTTAATCGCTGCTCGGGAATAATCCCGGTGTGGTACAGTTTGTTACCACCTGCATTTCTCTGGCTGCCCCGGAAAGGCTTTGGCTTATCCTGGCCCACTTTCAGCCGGTTTGTCACCAGCCATTGCCCTGTGCCAGCGAGCTGGGCAGCAAGCCTTACTGAGGAGTCAAAACTCATTTTCTCCCTGGGGCAGCCCAGGGAAAGCTGATGCCCACATCCTGCTGGCTCCAGGCACTGGTTCTGCCCACACTGCCAGCCCAGGAGGCAAGGGCTCCAGGAACTCTAAATAAGTCCCTGCTGCAACATCTGCACTCCAGGTCCAGCCTGCTGCCCTTTCCCAGCCCTGCTACACCAGTCCTGGTTCCCCCCAGTTTGGGGACAGGAGCACTGGGCAGATGCCCATCTGGCCACAGGCACAAAGACCTCCCAGCCCTGCACTGCACAGGGGAAGAAAAGAGCCTGGCTTCACAACACCAAGCCCCTCTCAGTGAAACACTGGGAGCAGCAAAGCCTCTGGAGAGATTCAGGGGCGATTTAGGCAGCGGGGCTGGCACAGGGAAATGGCCTGGGTGCTTCCACAAGGTGCCTCTGCTGCGTTTGGCAGTCCATGCTCAGGTCTGAGTGTGCCAGTGTGAGGAGTCTCCCCGCAGAGCCAGCTTCCGCTCCCCTTCCCACTTCCAGATCACTGGATCCCAGAGGGAGGGAGAGAGAAATGGGAGGCAGGAATTCGCTCCACTTGCCAGTGTCGGTGAGGAATCACTAACATCTCCTGAGCTATCTGCCAAGCCTGGCAGCCTCTCCTCCTGGCTCCAGCACCAGCTGTGGAGAATCAGAGCTACCCTGCAGTGCTGGGGATGAGCATCCCTTGGCCCTGCACTGCTCGAGGTCTGGGAGTGGAGTGCTGACAAAACCTCCTCCAGAACAGACCAGCCTCAGCCCCTTACTGCCATGAAGGAGCAGAGCAAGAAAGCTCCTTGCACATTTTCCATATGGATGGGGTGTAAATCCTGAGCAACTACTGACTTGAGCAATTACATTTTGCCTCCTTCAAAATAAAAAAAAACAGCATGCCCTTCATTTTCTGGCCAGTCCTCACAACCAAGAAATCTGTCACTGCCATGACCCACCCCAGAGGTGGCTTTATTTTGTTTAGGGGCACAGAAATTCCTGCCAGAAAGAGGGTACATGCTTCAAGTGGTCTGGTTGGGCTTGTGCTTAACACAGCAAGGAGCTGAGGGCTTGACTCATGATCCAGTCACGTCTTGCCCCACTCTGCCTGGCAGCTGGAGAAGGACTGGGACAGAAAACAACACCTGGCTCCCCTGCGGGAGGGTGTCACTCCCCAGCCCAACCCATACAAAAGCAGGAGCCTCCGCATCGCGGCACATATCCTCCCATCCCACAAGAGCCACATCCGCAGGACCCAGAGAGTACCTTGAGATCCACTTACTCCCAGGGGCTTGCCACCAGGTAGCAATCCCAGGACCCTCAGAGTTTAAAACCATCCCTGGAGTGCAGGGGGGCACAGCACCCTCCCCAAGCCCAGGGGACGTGGCGTTAGCGGGGCACTGGGAGAGGCGAGCCGGGAGTGCGGGAGGCAGCAGTGAGCAACTCTGCCGCCGGAGCCAGCAGCTGCGCGGCCCAACAGGCAGCCGTGTAACGATTTCATCATTTTCCAGCAAAATTGAATTAGTTCAAAGCCAAAATCTGATTTGCGAGCCCAGCGCTCTTGACAGCAAACCCTTTACTTTGTCAGGCAGCTGTTAGCTGTCTCCTCCAGAGCGGCGGCGAGGACAGCGGGAGAGAAGGCAGGGCTGCTCCACGGGGACCCCCTGCCTACCTGCCTGCACCCAAATCCCTGCTTGAGCAAGGCTGGGAGCTTGGTGATGAGTGCTGAACACCAGCAAGCGGGGCTTGGAGCAGGTGGGTGATAGCGGGTGGGTCAGGACCTCCACCAGACCCTCCCAAACACACACACCAGCACCCCAAGCCTGCCTCAGCCCCGAATCTGACCCTGCTTGGGGACTATCCAGCCTATGACCTCTCCATCACCTGGAGTTGTAGCCTCCTGCAACTACTTGGGGTTTACAACATTGCCCAGAAAAGAACACAGTAACAGTAACAGTTCAATGAGAAAACAAACCAGAGAGCCAAGCAGGGAGGTCCCCTGCCCACCACCACTCAGAGGTCCCGCACTGAGCGGGTGAGACACCAGCAGGGAGCAGATGCACCCAGGTGAGAACCAGGCAGGAAGACGCCTCTCTGGGGACAGAGGGGAGTGCTCCCTCAGTTGGGAATCACTGCTCTAGGATAGCAGCACTCACCTCCGGCACCTATGGATGACAATTTGCGTTGGCCACTCTCAAAAGCCACCTCACTGGCAGCACCTTGTGCCCTCTCAGCACCCCATGGAGAGGATGTGGTCCCTCCACGCTGAACATCTGACCAACTTCTGCTGGGACCACCAGCCTCCCCACCTCCCTCCATCAGCTCTGTGCTCCCTGTCCCACACATCCTGCTGCTTCCAACACCTTCTGCTTGGCCACTGCCGACACCCAGGTGACACAACACTCACAAACGCACACGTGCCATCTGCAAGGGACTCCACAGCAGAGGTGCAGCAGATGCTCTGAGGCCTGAGCATCCCACCCTCCCAGCCCAACTCACTGACACTGCCCAAATCCACAGGGCGGGGACATCAGAAACAGGCACCTCCATCGGCATGGGGCCTCTTCTTTGAGGCTCTCCATGGGCACTGCTGCATCCCAAATCCAGAGAGCTGCCCCATCACAAAGCTGTGATCTCCGCAAGGAATGCTACCAGGCAAACCTAGTTCCCTGCCTAGTTCCCTGCCTAGTTCCCTGCACCAGTCCTTCCCACTGGGAAAACTCAGCTGAGGTCAAATCACTGGGAAAGGTCCAGCCAGAGACCACCACCAGAAGCCAGAAACAGTCTGACTTGAGTAAAGACAGGTAGGAACTTACCGAGTTGATGCAGCCCAGCTCCTTATTCAAGAGCCAGGGCAGCGAGAGTTTCCCTTCCCCTCTGTAGCATGACTGGATACGCTCCTTGATCTTATCCTTGATCTTCTTCAACGTGAAGAGGCAGAGCACAGACTCCTTGGGAGGCTTAACCCTATTTTTCTGGCCCTGGGAGAAGATGGTGAAGAGGATATCCTCCTGCTCTGAGATGCCCAGGTACTTGGCCAAAGCCTTGCCAGGCTTGGTCAGGTAGGCGTCCTGGATCAGGCGGTACTCGATGCCGTCCTGCACGCAGCCAATGGGGAATTCCACGTAGGAGTAGAACTTGGGGTCATCCACACAGAGGCGGACGATCTTAGAGGTGAAAAACTGCTCCCCAGTGGAGTCAGGAGAGGTGAGCTGGGTGTCCAGCTGCAGGGTCAGGTAGTAAACAAACTGCTCGCTGCTGAAGCTGTAGATATAGTAGATGTCAAAGGTGGGGAACTTGGAGAGTGTATCCGAGGGGATTTTGAGCTGCGAGGAGACAAACTCATCCTGGTAGACAAAGCCAAACATCTCTGCGTTCTCCTCGTTGGCCATCAGCTTGCGGCTGGAGAGGGTGGGGAAGTACTCTGACTTCCCATCAATGGGCGTCCCAATGAAGAGCTTGTTCTGCCCGTTCAGCACCTCGATGATGACACCAGACATGGTGCCCGACTCGTTGACACTGGAGAGGTAGTGCTCCTTGCGGTGGTGGGGCTCACCCAACTTGAAGAGGTCGTCCAGCCGCAGGAACTGGCAAATCCCCTGGGAGGCACTGCCGCAGGCAATCAGCCGATTCCCCGAGTAGTCCACCAGCAGCAGTTTGTTCACGTTGTTGGTGGTGACCAGCCCATGTGGGCAAGACTGGACACTGGGCGGAGGGTAACACTTCTCATTGTCCTCCACGGGTCCCGTCACATGGGTCCGCAGGAGCGTGAGGTTATTGGAGAGCTTGTAGATCCGATTTACAGCCCCCACGTAGACCTCCCCGGTTTTGTTATGGACCACCAAGTGCGTCAAGCTCCAGTCTGTAACTGGGAAAGTCCTAAAGGGAGATTTGGGGCTGCCTTCCGCCAGCGGTAGCCAGGTGCTCCCCAAGAGCAGCAAGGTCCAAATGTGGATGGACAAGTGGTGCTTGAGCCAAAGGAGCCACATTGCAGCAGCCTCACATCCAGCCAAGGCCATGCCCAAACCCAGCCACAAAATAAATAGAAACAAACCCAAACTAAAGGGATGAGGGAGGGAGGAGGAGCTAATGGGACACAGTCTCCTCTGCTTCCGCTGTGCTCAGCATTCAGGGCATCGTGGGCACGGCCAGTCCAGTCAGCCCTAGAGGGAGAAAGACAAGAAAAGTGGGGTTAGGAGGCTTTCCTGCACAGTCTCAAGCATGTTCCACCCCACCCATCAGACTCTGCTGCTTCACATTTTTCTAGCAGGCAGAAGAGACCCTGGCCTGCTGCCCTAATCCCACTCCACGGCGGTGCTGGGAACGGATGCAAAATCCCAGTTAGCAGCAAGCATAGCCCAAGCCCCTGCACAGAGGAGGGTCTCAAAAGCACCTTTTAAAGGAGTTGAGAGAGCCAAGAGCCCCAGCATGTTGCCCCCCATCCTGCCACCTGCCTGACAGGAGGGTCACGTGCAGGAGGGGCTGGAGGGAGCAAGCGGGCATGGCAAGGACGAGCCTGTCCTGCTGGCATTTCTGTGCATTAGAAGACACAGGGCAGACATGAGGCAGTTGGTTTGAGAGGCTCCAGAGGGACAAGGGGGCACACGCAGGGGGGATGGAATGCTCTGCCTGCTGCTGTGCCACAGCTGGGGCTCACCAGCATGCAGCACCAAAGCAGGGGGGAGCCAGCCAAATACCCCACACCAGTGTGACCTTTGCATCCCGGCAGTGGGGAGGAGATGGCCACAGGAAACCAATGCACAGCTCTGCTCTCTGCATCAGTTCAGCAGCCCCTCCGTTATACCCCATCCCTGTCTTCTCCATCCACCCTCCCCACACAGGCACAAGCACCCCCGGACTAACGTGGGGTTCTGCAAACCCCCTTGCCAGCACACAGCCCATCCTACCATCACAATCCATCCACCCCAGCTGGGACCAAGGTCCACGGCTGGGACACCAGCTCAGTTTCCCAGCCAGCGCAGATAAGCCGCTCCAAAAGCGAGCAGAGGAAGAGGAAAGCCTCTCTCTCTCTCTCTCTCCTCCCTCTCCTTATCGTCCATCTCTGACTCAGCCCAGGATAACCTTCGAGAGGATCCCCAGCAGGGAGTGGCACGGGTAGGAAATATGGCCCGCGGTGACTGCAGCTCTGCCAGATCCCAGTCTGGGCAAGGCAGGGTGTCAGAGGGCAGCTGGCTGCTGTATCAGCAGGGCTGTGTGGGGCTGAACGCTGCCCCAGCCTCAGCATCCTGCTCTTGGCAGGGCTGTGGGACCCACCAGCTAGGCCACATGCAAACCTGGGGGGGGGGCTGCATCCTCGCTGAGCCAGCAGTGAGCCATACGGGTACCCCGACATTCCACACAGCATCCTTCACTTCTGCTGCCCCCTTCCCAAGCCACAGAGCCAGACTGGGAGAGGTCTAAGGAACGGGAGAAACTTTTTTCCCCCTTCTGCAACTCCCAACAAGACACCCCCCTCCTTTTGCAGGGCAAGCCCAGCCCTGGCCACCCCTGCTGCCCTGCCAGCTCCACTGGGCCCCAGCTATGTTGGGCAAAGCTTCTGCACCACTTCCAAACCCTCTCTGCAGATCTGCCTCAGCCCACATGCTCCTCACCGTGCTCTCTTCGACTTCCCAACACATCCACCTGCAAGACAACAGTCTCAAGGGATATTTGCACAACAGCACAGGAGCAGCACTGAGATCAAATCCAGGTGCCACAAAGCTCCATGGGTGTGGAGACAACCAAAGCACCAGCCCTGGAAGTCATCCCCATGGTCCCAATCACCCATTCCTACCACCTTTTTCAACACTGGGAGCCTCTCAGCAAAGAGTAAGTAGTCACAACATTGTCGGGGCAAGAGCACTTCCAGAAGACACTGACACTGCCCAGAATCTTCATTTTTCTGAGCTTGTTGGTAAGAGAATAACCACGAGCACCCCGGATCAGAGCTTATTAGCCCCAAACCACATTGATGGGGGACCGAGTGGCACTGTCAGCACAAACTGACTTGTTAGCCCAGAAAGCCACAGCCCAGCAGCTGCAGGCACTGGGGTTTCCTGACGGAAACCAGAGAGTGGTTTCCCACCCCAAGAAACCGGCACAGCTGCCACCAAGGCACTGCTCCCATGCAGCTGAGCCCCTCAGGAACAGCACAGCGGCTGCCTGGCAAAGAGACCAGCACCGACACCAAACTCATGTGTCAGTGACGTGCCAAGGAGAGAAGGAATGGGGGAAGACGGGGAAGGTGACAGTGGAAGATTGGTGCAGCGTGGGGATGCCAACCAGAGCGTCTCCTGCCAGGACGAGAGAGCACGACAGGGAACTTGCTTTCTTGGTGCATTTCTATGATTCATTGCTTCTATTTCAGGAAGTGGGTGAGAGAACTAGAGGTCGAGCTGCTGCCACAAACCAGGGCTAGAAAGCCCAACAGGAGATTCCCAAATTAACGTAGGGAACTGCAAATCAGAAGTTGGAACGAGAGCAAAGTGAGGCAGAGCTGGGGCGAGCTGAGAGATGACACTCTGCAGAGCTCCTCAGAGACTTCTGCTCCTAAATATACTACAGCAGCAACATCTCGTCCTAGTGACCTGACACCAGTGGTGGTTTTGTCCAGTCCTGCTAAAAACCATCAGCAGCGATTAATAAAAATAAAACAGCACAAATGGCTAGTTTGTCTACTTTCTTCGGGAGTCAATGATACGGGTTCCTGAACTTAGGATTGAACCAAAGCAGGGCTCAAGCCCACCACGGCGCAGGCAGCTCTGCACTGGAGCACAGGTGCCGCCACAGCCCTTGCTCCCTGCCCGTGGGAGCAGCAGCCAAAGGGCATTTCCCTGCTGCCACACAGCCTCCAAGTCCCACGGAGAGGTCACGGTGCAGCTAAGGCAGAGCAGCTCTTTCACTGGCACATTCTTTAAACCACAGGGCACCCAAACCCCTTGGGACTGCCCTCGCGTAGCACCTCGCCCTGGGGGGACCCAGCCCAGGGCCAGCACACAGTTTCCACCACCAGGAAGCAGGACCTGCACCACAAACACCTCCAGTGCAGTCCAAAGGCACAGAAAACCCCGGGCAGACACCCTGGAGCCGAGCCCTGCCCTGAAACAGGCAGCAATAAAATAATGCACCTCAGCCTGGATGCATGTGTGCCACCTGGGAGAGCAGAACTGCAAATACACCCTGCTGTGCTGCTGGGCAGCAAGCGATGCAGTGCAGAGCATCCGCAGCACCGAGCATCCCCAGGGCTCACCCCATAGCAGGGCCACACTGCCGGCCAGACGGCACCGCAGGCTTGTGTTTTGATTTACACACACACGCACACATATAAACATACACACACACACACACACACACACACACATCTATTTATAGCAGGAAACCTGCCACCAGAAACAAAGCCAGCACAAGAGCCAAATCTGCCCCAGCCCCTTTCATCCCCCACTGGAAAGGACATTTGCTCACGGTTTCACCTCAAATTGGCCGCGTTGAGATGGTTGCAGCCGCTGCAAGACTTGAATGGGGGCTGCCCACCTGAGCACGGCCAACACTCACATCCCAGCTTCCAACGAGCCTTTCAGCAATGAGCCATGAACATGCCCCACAGATGCCAGTGCCCCACTTGCTGGCTGCTGGAGAGGTGGCAAGGGGCAGCAGCACTCATCCCCCGAGGCTGAGAGCTCCCTGGTCCTGCAATATGCCCAAAAACCTGTGTTTGGGATGGGAGATCACACTTTGGGAAAACAATCATCACTTTTGATAGCGCAAAGCCGGAGTACTGGGATGGAAAAACTAACCTTAAAAGGCAAAGACTGGACAGAGCATTAAGGACCAGCTCTCCACTCATCCGGGCAGCAAGTCCAAGAGTCAGCACTAGCCTACAAAGCAGCAGCCCTCACGGGAACACCCGCAGACAGGGTTTAAAACACGCAGACAAGCACAGAGGTGCATATCTGGCACTCACAGACCCACCTGCCATCCCTGCTCTTCCATCAACAGGACCTCAGCAGGCTCACTCACAGCAAAACACCCCAAGAGCTTTACAGCCTTGCAGTTTTGCAAGGGAGGTTGGAGGAGAGAAGGTGTGGGATTGAAATCCCCCAAATAACCGACCCACAAAAAGGGAAATGGCATCTAATGGGCCTTTACCTGTAATCCCTCCAAGTCACTTGCTGCTCTCAGCAATAAGAAACAGTCGAGAAGGGACCAGCTCCGAGCTGCCAGTAATTAGCAAAGGGGAGAGAGGGAAGATTACCCAGGGAAGAGAAAAGCCTTCGGGCCACAGGAGAGGCAGCCTCACCATAGAGCTGGTGTATTTTTAGGTTTATCTGCCTGGGAAAAGCCTTGCAACAATGAGGAAAGCCTGGTGGTGGTACAAGTCAGAGCTGCACTACATATGCAATTGCTGCAACAGGGCTAAACTTTAACTCCTTCCTTCACTGCACACAATCACTGAAAACTATTTGGCTGGGGTCCCTCCCTAGTCGGTGAGTAAAATCATTAAAAACCTTATCCCTGGCTCAAACCGCACCCTGATGAAATCAATGGCAGGCTCTGAAGCTGCCCCAGTGCCTCAATCTCCATTACTATCACCCAATCATGAATATCTTCGGCATCTTCAGTTTCCTCCCAGGCTCCTGCCATCCTCCCAAGCAGGGGCTGAGGACTCCATCCTGCCCTGCCATCCACCCCAGCTTCCACTCCTGCCCTGCAAGGATCTTCTGGGCAAAGAATTCAACCTCTTTTGTCCTGAGAAATGCGACAAGAAGAAGCAGCCATCTACTGCCCGAGGGCTCATGAAGCTTGACCCTCAGCAAAAAGGAGCATAAAAGAACGAGCAGTGAGGAAATTAAATAGCATTTCTCAAGTGCACAATTCCCCTTCTCTGGTCCTCTGCAAGAAGTCGTGTCACGCCAAGAACAGCTTGAACTCCAGAACAGCTCTGGAGCCACTACGTGCACTCACCACCCAGAGACTGCAGGCTGCCCTGCAGAGAGCCCTTCCAAAAAGGGCTCACAAGCATTTCCGAGATGGAAACCCAGGCTCCCCACAACCGCAACGTCCCAAGGCAGAGAGGCACATGAGGACAGCCTCAGCAGGTCCTGCCAGGACTGCTTATCCCGACCACGGAAACCGGGCATGGACCGAGACCTCACACACGTTTCCCAGCTCCGTCCAGCTATGCCAGAAGTGAGAGTGGGTGGCTGTCCTTTGCCTTATTCCCACAACTCACCTGGGCATCACAGTCCACACAGGGACCCTACAAGGGCTGCCGAGGGCCTTTCCGTTTGCAGCCCACATGCTGGATTTGGACTTCCCAGGAGGAGAGTGCACCCCACCTTCCCTTGTGCTCCCTGCAGCCAAGAGAGGAGTACACAGACCTGGACTGACTGATGCCTGGAATGGAGGCCAGTGTACAGCCCATGGGTAATCACCCACACAGGACACAGCCTGCTGCTTCCCATCCTGCTTCAGGAAGTTTGTCTGTCAGCATACACGGAGCACACCACCTCAAACCCCTCTGTGCCTCTCATCATCCACAGACCCCAACCCAAGGCACCAGGACACCGGCCATGGGACTGTAGCTTCCTACTATCAACACCCAGGTCAGCTCAAGGCTTCAAACACCAGATTGATGTGAATTTTGCCACCTCAATCAGGACCAATTAATAACATCTCACCCCCAGCTTAAAAGCAAAGAAGTACAGACCTAATTCCCTGAAGACCACCTTCCCCTTTGGCTTTGGTCCATGCACTCCCAGACTCTGATTCTCACATCCCATCAGTCCACTGCCCCACATAAATATCCCAAAAACCTGCCCTGCTGGCAGAGGTCACCTCCGTCCAGCTGGACCTGCAGAGACCCAGAAGGTCACCCACAAGCAAGGTCTCTCAACTGCAGAGAAGTCCAAATCTCTCTGGCCATCAGCATCCTTCCCGTGTCTGATCTCATTCCCCGGGGCATAATGCATCACTCCTCACTCCCCAGCCTGCTGCTCCACATCCCTCACTGGGCCAGGGCAGCCACAAACACAAGCCATGATCTTACCCTCCCCAGATCAATGCCCCTCTTCCAGCCCAGCTCTCCAAGCTGCATTTTCACCTCTCTGCCACAAGCGCTTCCCCCAAATCCCAGAGGGAATCTGGAGAGCTCCCTCTTTGCAATGGAGCAGTGCCACAGGAGGATTTCTGGTTGCTGGACCCCCTCTACTCCAGCAAAGAGAGGTCATTCTGGGGTTGGTTTGATCCCAGCTAAGCTGAAATTCCCATGTTTCCGCCTGGCCCCTTGCTGACACCAGCACTTGTGCTGTCCCGTGGCGAGCTAAGCACGACTGCCGCCACATTAGTTCGGATTAAAGCAACCACAAAACTTCTCCAAACGAGCTTTCCCAAGCCACGTGTGCCTTTCCTTCCCCTATCAACCTCCCATCCTTCCCCCCTCTGCTGTTTCAGTTATGCTGCCCCAAGAACCACAGCTGGAAATGGCTCAGGTCCTAGTTTTGCTTCCCCTGCAGAGTTCCCAGCTCAGCACAGCCCCATGTTTTATTTGCCCAAGGTGAAGCTGACCCAGGAGAAGTGAGACATCCAGAGAGATAGCAAAGCCTCATCTGGCAACGGGACAGGCAGAGAGGGGAAGGAGACGAGCCCAAAAGTCCCCCCACAGCACCATCACTGCAGGGGAAACTGTTCTGAGAGTCCAAAAGAGGCTTCATTCACAGCACCATGGGCAAAGAGCATCTGATATCAACAGGGAGGTGCCATGGAAGTGGTCTGCCCACATTCTGCTTTCCTGTGGCCAGTGCCAACACAGCACACCCCACCCCAATTTCCCACAGCAAAGGGGTCTCACCCACCGGACCTGGGCAGAGCACACTTCAAAGCATGGGTGCAGCCCAAGAGCTGCTGGCTGGGAGGGAGAGCAGAGCAAGGCTGCTCCCCTTCCTGCAGACCCCAGCTGCAGCCCCAAGCCATGTTGGACACAGGCATCAACCTTGCTCCTAGGGCCTGACTCCGCGCACGAGGGGCTGAGATTCCAACAGGCATCAGCGTAATGGATCAGCTCCTTCAGTGCAAAACCGAGAGGAGGCAGCTGCTCACTCGTGCTTGGAGGGCTGTTCAAGCACCTCTGCCAAAAACTCACTTTCTGCTAATGAAGGTGGCTGGATGGCAGCTCCAGCAAGTGCCATCACCCCCACGGAGGGCCAGGGAGCCACACAAGGCACAGCCAGCGGGCCAAGAGATGTCGTGCTCTGCTGGGAGCTGACACGCTCCCCCGGCACGGTCGCATCCCTCCCTCCCAGCTCTCTCCACGCAGGCACGAGGCCATGCAGAGCAGGACCTGTCCCGCGTGTGCCGGCAGCCCCACAGGCACCTCAGCCGTGCTGATAAGGAATAACAGTGGGAGCCGTGGAAGCCGGGGCTGCTGGCAGCGTCATGGGGCTCGGCGGCGGCTCTCCTTCGGAAACGGCGCTGCCTTCCTGCCTTCCTCCTCCCCCATTTCTTCCCGATGACATCAGCCTGAAAAACAGGTTCTTGACTTCAGCAGGGCTCATCGGGCCGATTCTGGTCCTGCCAGAGACGGGAGAGCCCCCCCCTTGACTCCAGAAAGGAAGCAGCCATCCAGGAGCCGGACACGGAGATAAGCAGCAGTGGGCAGGCAGGGACCCTGCCTGCATGCCAACACTTCTAGGAATAAAAACCATGGAGAAGCAGATGGGGGTGGAGGGAATGCAATGCTGGGGAACAGATTTAAATGTTTTACAGAGGCCGCGGCAGCTGTAAGCTGGGGCTCACGCCCCGACTCCGACACTGCTCTGCTACAGGGCAGCCAGACCTACCCAGTGCAAAAGTCGAATCCCAGGGCAGACTCCCATCTCACTCCAGCTCCCAGAGCCCAACAGCAAGCCCTCGGGCTGGCCAAAATGACAAGGCAGGACTTAACACTATCCAGCAAAATCTTCCGAGGGCCACAAAGCTGGACGCGGACCAGCAGGGAACACGATCCTGCGAAACATCCTGCCCACCAGCCAAGCTCCAAGATTATTTTTAAACTCCTCCTAAAATATTTTTGGGTTTTCCTCTTCCCCTGTTGAAACTAACAGTCTGCACAGGAAGAGCGAAGCAAACGCCCGTACACAAAGCCTGGCCACATGCACAAAGCAAACAACTTATTGCCATTATAATTACCTGCGATGTTATCGGCAGCTCTGACGGGGTCGGCATTCGCAGAAGGAAATGTGGTTTTCACATCGTGTCACTTGAAACGAGTGTGACCATCCTTCCTCCCCCTGTGCCCCCCAGCAGCATCCAGTCATGCCAACACCACGGTAAAGTGGGAGGACAGCCCTTGAATGTGGGGCTACATCACATAGGAAATTTCTCCCCCTAATACAGGAATCTGCCTCTTCTCTTGCCAGGAGTTTGCTTCTGCGAGAGAGCCTGAATATTTTGACACACAAACAGTTGTTTAACTAAGCACATAAAGCAAAAGGACTCGCAGGGCTCCTGCAATGGCACCAAGACTTGCCTGGATGGGGGTAGCATCAGATGCGGATCCACAAAGGATTGGGCCCCCGACACTGATGCTGCCCCAGAGGTGCTCAGAGCATCCAAGCTTCCCAATAATTTCGGGAAACCAGCCCTGCTCCCAACCCCTCACATGCCAGACTGCATCTCTGCTCCTCCAAACTCCCAAGAAAACATGAAGAATCGCTCGACATTTATCAGTTCAAAACACACGTTCAATTAGCAGGACTTTTTTTTTCTTCCCTCCAGTATAATTATATATGTTTTAATGCAATTACCACCCCTGTATTTTGTACATTAAACAGTAGGCAACCCAAGGAAGAGAGAGGCTTTTATTTTTCTTGGCTTTGCCTTTCTGAAAATAATACTATGTTGCAAAATAACTCCGGAAGAAGGGCTTATCTTTACCAGAAAAAGAGGGAGAGAAGATGAAAAATGGGAAGAGGGAAGGAGAAATCTCCCAAAGAGAAGGCAGAGATTGCAGCGTCCCTCCACGCTACCCTCACCCTCTAGTCCCTACACGTACCTACACCTGGAAACCGTCCCTGACACCACGGACAGGACTCGGAAACAGCCTCAGCCCCGTTCTCCGTCGCCGACGGCAAGGAAAACTGAATCAAGCAAATGGTCGTGGTTACTCAAGCCGGGGTCATTAGCCGGATTAAAGCTCCCGAGCTCCGGCCAGCAGCACGGAGAGCAAAGTGCAGCTAAACTGCCCAAATTGGATTACCAGCGCTCCCAGGTCTCTGTGCCAATTTGGCCGGCAGATTGTGGGATGCTCGGGATGGGGAGGTGGGCAGTGAGCCCTGGGACTGATCTGCAGGCTGCCAGTGAGGAGGAGGAGAGATGAAGAGGAGATGGTCCTTGCACAGCATATCCCCCAGAGCCATGCAGCCCGTCCCTGGCACGCGTTCTCACCTTGGGCACTTTCTCTAGCAAAATCCCTCACAATCTCAGCTCAAGGAGCAAAGAGGATATCACACCCTGGCTCACACCGGGCCCTGAGTTGACCCCAGCAATAAAAAATCTCCTCTGTGCTTCAGGCAGCTCACGAGGGTCTCTGCCCCCAGGCACAGACCAGCACACAGCAGCCTGCAGGGGCAGGGGTGGATTTGGCCCTCATTACACCGTGACACCAGGGGGACAGAGGAGTCACCCAAAATACTCCATCTTGCACCATGCGAGGCGACTTCAGAGAAGAAAGGAGCCAAAGCGTTTGTGGAGTGTGAGCCTGACGATCTGGATGTGGAGTTTTCTTCCAGACTCAAACATCTCGGAACACCAGCAACAAGGAGGAGGTGTGCCAAGCCTTGGCTAAAGGGAAAATAAACTTTGAAATGTTTTTCATTCAGGTTTTTAAATGGTGGCTTCCACCCGGAACGAGGGCTGGAGGCAGCCGCAGAGTGCTCAGGGAAGCAAGGCAAACAAGGACACCTTCCTGTGCCTGGCCACGCTCTGGCAAACCCAAGGGAAGGTGTGGGTTTGGCTACACCACATGCTGAGCGCAGGGCAGAAGAGCCAGGACTGCCCATGCCTGGCACTGAAACCACCAAAACTTATTTACTGGCTGGAGCTTTTCTCCTCCATGATGCACAAGATGTTTGCTCAAATGTGACTTCCGAGCATAGCAGGAAGACCATATTGGGGTATCTACACGGCTTCCATGCTGCACCCTGGGGAAGACTAAGAGGGCATGGATGAGGCTGTGGCTCAGGGATGGTGTCAGAGCACACATGTTCTCACCAAGTACCACATACCCGTAGTGGGATGTTCCCTACAGCACCGCATGGAACACTTCCCAGGCTACAGCCAGAGAAGCAGCTGGTTGTCTCCAGTCTAAAACCAAACCAGCCACCTCACCACTGGATGGTGGCAAACACTTGCTCCTTCTCATTTTGCATGAAGCCATGGCACTCAGCACACCTTGCTGGGAAAAGGGGCCCCAATCCAAACTCAGGAAAGGTAAGGAGTCATGGTCCATGCTGAACCAAGCGCCACATCATCCATAATTCCCGGCCTTTGGGCCTTCCTCTACACACAAGGTACATCACCAAGCCATTCACTGGTCCAACCCTGGCCAGGAACTCTCTACTCACTAGTTTCTTCCATATAGCACACAACTACTTAAGGACATAACTTGAAGGAGACATTCACGGATCAGAGGCAGCAACAACCCAAGTTCTCAACACATACATTCCACCAGCTCAGATCAATGAAAAATCCAAGCTTGCAGGCAGTGAGGATGGCATATGGGCATTGAGGTGACCCATGCCCACCCCCCCGTCGCTGCACAGAGACATGGCAGCACCTCTGCTATCCTGGCTCTTTCAAGGTTCCCCTTCCATTGAGCCAGAGGTGCCAAAAACCGTGACTGACTTCTCGGTGAAGGCACAAACGACCAAAGCACCAGAACACCCTAAACAGAAGGCAATTACAACAAAGCCCAGTGGGACTCAGCAGAAGCCCGATACAGGTAATGCTCCCCCGGTTTGCAGGGTTTGCAGGGAGCCGGTGTCGCCAGCACGGCAGCACCAGTCTCTGCTGCTCGGAAATTCCCAGCTCAGGGCCGGGTCCGGCTCTCGGCAGCAGTGAGCGCTGCAGCCAGGAGCAAGGCAGGCAGCAACAAAGGCCCTGACCCACACTCAGCCTAGAGAATAAACACATCCGAGCTCCCTTCATTAAGTCCGATCCCAGGGCCAGATCCTTCGCTTCGTTCAGCAGAAGTCAAACGCAGCGAACCCACGGAAACAACCGGCCTGGCGTGACACTCACACGCAGGGAGCAGGGCAGGGGCCAGCCCCGGCTGCCGCCGCCATGGAGGAGGGGAGGCAGCCCTGCCAGCACGCAGCAGCGCCGCTTTATTACCCTCTTCCATTTCGGCTGCGCAAAGCCCCGGTGAAACAGCACTCCCCGGGAGCCGCCGGCATGGCCCTCGGCCCCGTCTCCAGCGGAGTTCGGAGGAGTTTGTTTATCTCTCGCAGGGCACTGCCTCGCTTGGGGAAAGGGCTTTGTGTGACGGAGCACAAGGGCTCCGCTCCGCAGCTCCGTGCGCAGCCCGAGCGTGCACGAAGGCGGATGCCTGAGCTCTGCTCCAAATCCGATGCTTCTATGGAAAAAAAAAAAAATAAGGCAAGAGGGGAAAACTCTCCTCGACGCCGCTATCACCGTGCTAACAAAAGCAACGTCGACAAAACTTTAATCTTCAGGGTAGCAGCTGCAGAAAGCCCAGCCACCCAACGGAGCAGGAGCCAGCCAGCCCCCGGCGCTGCCTCCCCGCAGCCCCTCGGGAGCGGCGAGCGCATCCAGGCTTGCCTCTCTCGGAGGAGCGGCACCGGCAGCCAAAGCCGCAGGCGGATGGGGAGCACCAGATCACACGCATGATCGAGTATTTTGAATCCAAACTTCCTTACCAGCCTTCCTTACAGCCCCGTGTCGCCACGCCGCTGCCGGCACCGGCATCCACAGGCACCAACAGATCACTCGGCGGCGAGAGGGAAGAAGAAAAAAACCTTCCCTCCTTGCAGCCACTTAAGAAATTATCCATGCATCCTCCCAGAGGCATCTGCCCCACTGCTTTTCCTTGGCTTCTCCACCTTTCCGCCCTGTTCGGTCACCAGTGTCTTGAGAGAGAGACATCGAGTCACTCATTTTACCCACTGAGTATATACAAAAGACCCTGGGATTGTTCAGGAAGCAATTAGCCGCTGTTCAGAGGAAAATGGTGTTTTCAAATGGATAACCTTTGATGTAGTCAATAGCCTCAGCTCCTCTTTTTTTCCTCCTTTTTTTTTACTTCTAGAAGCCGCACACAAAAGAAAAGAAAAAATAAAAAATGAAAAAAAAGAAACCCAGCAAAAGGCTGGTAATTCCCCCCGACACAGCTCTCGCTCAGCAAAACGGGATTTTCTCGCAAGCTGGAGGAAAAGCAGCTTCGGGAGGCGGCTCATCTGCCCAACTTTTCTCCCCTCCGTGTCCCGGAGCATACGAGAAGGATCATGAATATTCATCCCCCCCGTTAGCAGGTTCTGCTTTTGTTTTGTCCTCCCCAAGCAGGAGCCAGGGGGGAGCTAACAAGTGAGGTTAATGCCTGTCTTTTCTCTCCCATCCGTCTCCTCTTTAACCAGTGACCTTCATGTTAAGCCCTGTTTACACACCAGCCCCCCTCCCCTGGCTCCCCCTACCCCGGCGCTCGGCCAGAGGCAGAAGGAAGAATTTTCCCGCAAGGAAGACAAGGGAGGAGAAGGGATTGCGGGATTTCGGGATTTATTTCAGCATGCCACAGAGATTTTGCAAATCCCTCCCCGATCGCACGCCGGAGCTGCCGTGTGTGTTCGCTGGGCAGGAATGGGAAGGGGCTAAGGGACACCGAGCGCGCAGCCGGCTTTATTCGCCACCTTCCACGTTCACACCGGCGGCGGGAGGCGCGCACCGGCGCAGCCCCGCACACAGGTACCGCAGCCTCCCACGCCTCGCTCGGAGGTGCCCAGCGCTGCGCTGCCAAACTACAGCGCGATCACAATAGTAGCGATCATAACGAGGGCGACGGCGGCCATCCCACCTTGTCCCATCCCATCCCGCAGGGCACCCTCGGCACCTCCCCGCCGGCGGCTGGGGAACGGGGAGCGCGGAGGGAACGGCGGCGCTGTGGGCTTCGGGACGAGCCCAGCCCGGATGCCGCTCACCGCGCCCCGGCGGGATGCGGGGACGTAAAGCAGCGAGAATGCGTGAATGGATATGGGATAGCACAATGCGGGGATGGCAGCGGGGACACGGGGCAGCGCGGACATAGGGATGACAGCGAGGATGTGGGGCAGCACGATGCGGGGATGGCAGCGGGGATGCAGGGCAGGGCGGATGCGTGATCCGAGGCGGCGAGCACGGGAAAGGCTGAGCCCCGTTCACGTCCCCAACAGTGCCGGACCCGGGTGGGCGGCGGGGCT
>VZTA01010769.1:755871-768847 GCA_013398855.1 Mohoua ochrocephala | reverse complement strand
CCCTTAAAGGGGCGATGCCGACGGGGGAGGGACCGAGGGGTCTCTCTCAAAGCGGTCACCGAGCGGAGGCGACCGCGAGGGGCTGCGGGGCGAGGAGGGGGCCCGCACCCACCTGGGCGTCCTCGCCCGCCGCTCCCCTGCACCCACGGCAGGACTTCGTTCCCCGAGGGTGTCCATTCAGCATCTTCCCACTGGCGCCGCATCCACTCCGCCTAAAAGTAAAATTACAAAGGGTAGAAAAATAATAAAAAACATTTTAAAAGATTAATTACAGATCTGAAGTGGTCGTTTGTCTTTTTTAAGCACACTCAGTATTATCCACTCTTGTAACCTTCCCCTACTTTTCCCTCTCACCATGGCAGCCACAGAGTCCCTTCCCGGGGACAGCAGCGCCACCGTGGCACCCCGCCTCTGCCCTGGCCTGTGTTTGGGTAGGCCCTAAGGAAATGCTCCATCATCTCCCCGTCAGGGAGGGACCTTTGTAAAAATCAGCAGGAATAGATACAGTGTTTGTCATCGGGGCCTCCATGGATTTCAGAAGAGGCTTTGGGATGGAAATGACAAGGAGTGGATCTATCCAGACCTCCCCATTAGGAGAAGGGGCTGTACATGGTTCTGATCCACTGGGACCCCACCGTGTGCTGCAGCATGGGGGCAACCAGTGCGAGGTGGCTTGTTCAGCCAGGTTTGCCTGGATGCAACCAGCCAGACCTTTAGCCCCACCAGCTCTCACACAGGGACACTTTGTCCTTTAGACAGGGACACACCATGGGAGCCTGGGAGTTGCCCCGCGTGTGAAGGAAGGTGTGTGGCCACCTTGCACAGGCACACATGTAGCCCTCCTCTGCAAGATCCCAGCAGGTGTGTGTGTCTACAAACACACAGGAGCTTCTTGCCCTCTCTTGACAGGAGGAACTGAATCCCAGAGCTGTGGAGAGCAGCACAGGGCACTTTGGGAGAGGACATGGAAGGAGAGCATGAGGCACAGGTGAGTCTCAAGTACCAAAACAGAGAAGAAAATAGATCTTCAGAGGCTCCAGTGAGAGTAGGGAGGAAAATGAAGGAGAAAAGGGGTCATTTGGTTGAGTTCAACAGCAGAGCTGCACTCCCCTCAGCAGCCTCAGCATCTCAATGTTCACACTTTACTCAGAGTTCACCTGAGAGCAGAGATGATGTCCCTGCAACTTGGGACAAGGTTTTCTTCTCAGTTATCTCCCCATCCAGTCCTCACCAGCATCCATTTCCAGGAGGCCAGAGGAGCCGAGAACAGGCCCATTCCCCCAGGGCGCAGCATCAGTGCCTGCCATTCTCCCACCTCTTGTTTGTGCAGGGACACACATGGGGCCCAGACTTAAAAGCTTTCGAGACAGAGAAGACATCATCAAGCTCTGCCGGCAGGGAAGTGGCTGGGATTTGGATCGCTTCCCCCAGACTGAAAGAAACCCTTCTTTTCTTTTTTTTTTTTTTTTCTTCCTCCAAGAGACTAAATTTAGTGAATTCCTTTCACATTAAAAACTTGTCAGGTATTCACATCCAAAGAGGCTGCTGCTCCTGTCTCTCAGGGGAGTTACCGAGACAGCGAAACCTCTTAAACGAATAAAAAAGAAGGGAGAGATTTTCAGGCAATCTCCCACCACTGCTTTTAAATCCACTCTCTCCCGGGGCCGGTGCCCGGGCACCTTGGTCCCATGGCTGCCATCTCCTGCCGCAGAGGCAAAAAGAGAGGGGTGAATTCTCCCTCCCCAGAGAAGAACTGAGTGACGCAGCAGCACCGACCCCTGGGCCGGTGCTACCGTTCCCGTGTGCCCCTGGGATAGGAAACTGGAGTGATTTATTTTTGCTGGAAGATGGATTTGTCCACATAAGTCCAGTGACAAGGGGAACCAAGGTGGTGGAGCTGAGAAGAGAACGGGCACCTGGCTGAGAGTGCACTGCCAGCCCCCTCCTGATTCACCAAGGAGGGTCCAGCCCTGAGAGAAGGGAATAAAGGAAGACAGAAAGAAAATCCAAGAACCCCCCACGCCAGGGCCCAGCACAGGGTCAGGAGGGAGCTGGCAGGGGAGATCCCGGGCTTGTGTTGGGTGGGAAACAGCCTCAGGCTCCCAGTGACCGGCAGAGCTCCCATGGCTGCTCCGATGGCTCATTCGACACCGTGCCCAGCGGGCACTGGGATACGCTTGTCACTCACATGGCTTCCCCCCATGTCTGGGCACCTCACCCCCGCAGAGAGACCCTCGTTATCTCAGGAAGCTTGGCCTTTTATCCTGCCTCCCACAGGGCTTCGACTGCTCTGTTCATCCCCACCCTCCCTGCGCATCCTCACCCCCCTCCCCGCCAGCCCCCGCGGGCTGACAGCCCGGCCGTGCCCCGAGGACAGCGGCTTGAGTGGCACCTCAAAAGCACTCCCGAGCTCCGCGCTCCGCAGGGTGCTGGGAGGAAGGGCTGGAGGCAGAGGATGGCTCCGGAGGCAGCTGGACCCGAATCCCAGCAGTGAGGGGTGAGGGGTTCACCCGGCTCCTTCTCATTGTGACGAACTGTTCTTGGGGTGCTTGGGCACTTTGCCTGTGTTACCAGAGAGGCTGAGGGGCATCTTGTTCTCTAAAAGCAGCCTGACAACTGCTTTGTCAAAACCAGAAACTAACTGGGAGAGGATTAGGTCACTGGAGGGAGCCTGAAGAGATGGGGAGGCTCTTCTACTCTGCTCTCCCAGTCTGAGTGGTGAGGGACCAAAAATAATCAGAAAAATTCACAGTTTTTCAACTGTTTGCAATTTTTGATTGCTAAAATATTCTGCTAAAAGGCAGAGTTCTGCACAGTGCAGGAGTCAAACCCATGTCACCTCCCTTGGTTATCACCCACAAGTGGAAAAATTTTCAGAAAATTAACCCCCTAGAACCGGCAACCCCCGTTTAAACCCCCTGCACTGAACACACAGGGATGAGAGAAACTCAGTGGCCTCAGCCCGAAGGTTTTTAGGCTGTGAAATCTGACTGGCCCAGAAAACAGTCTGGAATCCAAATGTGGGCTTTGGGGACCTTCACAGCCAAACTCTGCAGCTCTGCTCTGCCCAGACGGTCCCAGGATATCCCCCCGACGGGCATGGGCAGCAGGAGGGATCCGCTCTGCCCAGATGGCAGCAATGGGGTTTTTTCCCTCCTCCCATCCTCACAGATATCTTTGCTAATCCAGCCTCAGGAGCAGAAAGGCTGAGCAGCCGGGCTGGGGAGCAGCACTGGGTTTGACCAGAGGGTTTGTCAAAGTTTTCCAGGAGGCATCAGCAGCTCTTTAAGCTTCTTGACAGCCAGGATAACAAACTGTGTCTGCGGAGCTCTGGGGATCCAGCGTGGAATTAAAATGGGTAATGAATAGAGCCATTTTTCAGGGGATCGCAGCTGCAGAGGCACGAAGGGCAGGGGCAAAAGGTGCTGGGGAGGCACACGGGGAAGGGACACGGGGTGGCACAGGGGCTGTCACTCCCGGTTCTGCCCAGAAAGGAAGGCACTTTGCTGTCTGCCAGAATGGCTTTTACCCTGTGCCTGCTGCTGCAGGCCCCCTCCAGATCACCAGCGTCCACAAAGAGGCAACCAGCCCCTTCCTCCATGTTCCTGGGAGTTTTCTGGCAGAGGCCTCACTGGGCTGGCAGCACCACTGCTCATTCCAGTAGGAAGAGGATCTTCTTGAAGGGGATCAGGAGAGAGACGAGTCTGGGAATATCCTCATTTCCTCAGCGTGTCACACTGGCAGCGATGTACACTTTGATTTGGGGAGAGGTTTGATGGGATGGGCGCTGGGAGCTGCGGGTGTGGGAGATGCTCTGGGGGACCCCGCCAGGTCTGTGACAGGATATCGGTCTGGACATCATTGCCAGCACACGGGAGCCAGGGAAGGACGCACAGCCACAACGGGGGAGGACAAACAACCGGTGGGACGGCTCGCTCTGCTCTTCTCAAAGCTGCTCCCCAGCTCCCCAAAGACCCGCCCGCCCCGTGACTGTGCATCCACCAGCCGGCAAATCACGCATGCACCAGCCCATCCCCGGCGGGCAGGGAGGTCCCGCAGAGATCCCCTCCGGCCATACCTGCTCCGGCTGAGCTCCTTCCCTGCTCCTTCATCCCTCAGCCCTGTGACTCATGACGGTGCTTAATTAGCAGGATGCCTGATGCAGACACCTGTCAACTCCTCCGAGACAACCAGCATTTCACGTTAGCTGCCCCGGGGCTGTTCGGCAGGAACAGCTCGCTCTCCGTATTGATATTCCTTCATCTCAGCCTATTTTCCAAGCCGTCAAGCTGCCATCTCAACCCTCCCAGGCCCGGCAGTGCTGGGGAAAGCAGCCTCGTGTCCATCAGCCCCTAGACTTTGATCCCACCTTTGCAGCCACTCAGGAGTGCTGGAACCACTTTGTGCTTCCCCTGGCAGCCTGATGTCCCTGCACAGGGTGCACCGAGCACAGACTTGGAGTCACGGCCATGTCGAAGGTAGAAAAAAAGTCACTGCCCGGTTCCCCAGGTCCGCAAAGTCTCCAAGATGCACTACCATGGACGTGGCATCACTGCCACACAGTGCAGGGACACCCGTCCCACCGGGAGCCATGGGAACAGCCAGGAGAAGAGACATGGGGAAACTTTGTGTCCCTTGGAGCACTCCTCCACCTCTGCTCTGCCACTGTACTGCTGTTTATTCCCACCTGCTCCATAGCCTCCCTTGCCAGGGTCAGCCGAGGACCATTTTCATGGAGCAGATTCACCTCCTCCCTCACTCTTAGGATCATGTGTCACTCTCCACTTCCCAAAGGCTTTTTGGTCCTCCACCAGTGCCAGGAGCAGAGACTCAGTGCTGAGCATGCGTAGGGACAAGGGGAGGCTGCAGTGGCCTAAGAACATCCCCGCTGCATTTCATCCATGGGGAGAAGGCAGAAAATGGCACAATCAGGACCGGATGATGCATCAGTCAGATGAAACTTCAGGCTGTAGTCGCCTCCACTCCTAGGTGCCAGGCTCCATTCCTAGGATGGCTGTTTTCCCCACGACTCAAGTCAGTGGAAAGACCAGCACCAAATCCTTCGGCGGCTCGAAAATTCACCTCTGTCACATGGAACAAGTGGGTGGCCGAGAGACACCAAGGAGTCCCTTCCCTTTCTCCAGTACCCATGTAAAATTAAAATGGACAAGGAAGAAGCTGCTGTAAATAATGCATTTGTGGTGCACTACACAGCTTTGGGAGCACATATTCATTGTCTAGTCTTATTTAAAGAAACCCAGCCCTGCCTGAGTCATTAAAAATGTATCCTGGTTTCAGCTTCATCCCATATACACTCACCACTGTGAAGCAGGTGGTTCAGTGGCTATTTTCATGCCTTCCCTCTCTCAGCTGGTCCTGGGCAGCCCCATGCTGTTACAAGCGAGGCCTCCAGGTCACATGAAAAATTCACGCGCTTGGCACCAGGCGTTTTCCATTCCCGTGCTCCTGCTCCTCCCTCGCACCTGGGCCCAAAGACCCGCTCTCTGCTGCTGCCTCCCAGACCCCAGCAGTATCCTCTGAGCTGATAAAGGATGCTAAAGAGAGCTACTAAGCCCTGGTCTGGCCACTGCATTCATCCCACCACTTTTCCATCCCACTGCCTTCTCCCCACCTCCCTCTGGCCAGCGTGAGTTCTCCATCACATATTCCCCTTGCTCACACCCTGCATCTCCTGCTCACAAGGATCTGCACCCACCCCTGCAAGGACAGACGGGCACCCCAGGGTGCTCTCACCGGACCAAAGGCAGAGCCATCAAACCCCACTCAGCCCATCTCCCTGCCGGAGGGAGCTCGTGGGCGGCCACAAGTGTGTGTATGACCACAGCAAAGCCTGGGACAGAGGCACTATCCACAGCTTGTGGCCTCCTCCTTGTCTGGGAGGCACTGAGAGCAATCTGCAGGGTGGCATAAGCTGGCAGCATCGCTCGGGCACACGGACACCCACCCACGTGCACACAGCCGGCACCCACCAGGGCACCCGCCTGGATCCTCCACATCCCCCTCCTGTGGAAGAGCTCCTCCAGAGACACTGCAGGAAAACCTGGGAGATAACACACGCCTGCGACATCAGCAATTATGGAACATTAATTATAATAATAATAATTATCACAAAATAGCATTTTTATGGCACAATATTATGCTGAAAGATTTACAACATACCGAATCATGAAGTTCGTAATTAAAGTTATTTTAGTTTCTAATTTTGCTTTAATTCTATTCCAATAAAAGATAGGATAAATATACCTTAAAAAAATCTGCAGAAACCATTACTTAAGACAATTTCTCTATACAGGGATGTTATATTGCAGCACAGAGATCCCTTGAGGAGCATCACAAACCTCGGTGAGAAAGAAATGTTCAGGCCTGTGAAATACCAAGCGCCACAAGCCTTGCCCCAGGGCAGCAGGACACTGCAGCCTGAGGGTACCTGCGGCCTCTTGGCTTGAGCTTTCTGGCTCTCCTGAGGTGGGTCTGTAAGTCACTGTGTTTCTTCTGTTTCTGGGGTGGGAGGAACTGGAGAGCCTGGTACCCCCAAGGCAGCCAGGGGAAGAGCTGAGCTGGGTTTGTTCCTCATGCCGCTGCCAGAGGAGTCCTGGCATCACCACTGTGAGCATAATGGTGCTGGGATGGAGCAGGGGTGTTCCCCTCTGGCTCTGACTTCACTCTGTGCACCTGTAACAGTCGGTAGGAGAGAGGGTGCAAAGAGAGGACCGAAATCCCAGCCTTCCATGGAAAAATTATTATTGATTAAAGTGGTTTTTACAGAATTGAAACCCAATCTGCAGTTGTTTTGATGAAAGTTCATCACCACAGTAAGAAAAAGGGGAAAAAAAAAGGACAAAAGCGAAATTCTTTTGAACATGGTCAGAGGTCTACGTCTTGGAAGAGAGATTACCATTGTAAAAGGATTTTTCAGTTCCATTTTGTGAACAAACCCCATAACATTAACAAAGTCAAAATCAGAATACAAAGCCTGATGCTTACCACAGCAGCCCACTCTGACTGCCCCCTGTCTTGCAGCGCAGGAATTCTGAGCAACAATTGTATCATCCCACTACCCGAGATACATTTTGGGATCTCAGGTTCTCCACCCAAACAAAAAAGTCCAGACTCTGCTTTGCTGAACCTGCACCGTTGTAGGCCTGCTGGACCTGCACCAGCAGCTGGACTCATGAGGGTTCAGCCATCCCCATCTTGATGTCTCTCTGTGTTAGGAGACCTGGGGCCACCGTCAGCTGGCCCCAGACCCACTCGCCTGGGAGCTGCGCCCTGCTCTCCCTGCTGACACTCAACGGCACAATAGGAGGGAAGGGAAATGGATGAGCTGATGGGTTTGGGAGACCATTTACCTCCAACACCATCCCCACGTACCAGGCAGCCCTGGCTGTGCCCCAGAAAAAGCCATCATGGGGTGCAGGCATCACATCCAGCCCTCAGGAGCCAGCATGGACCGGCTGGCACGTCACTCTCCCACCGTGGCCACTCTCATTTGGCCTGAAAGCTAGAGGACGTGCCACATCCCCTTGCCCACAATGCCATCGTCACTTGCTGCCTTTAAGGGGCCCCCTCCTCCTGACCCCAGCTGTGGTCTAACGCTGGGGCAACTCCTCACGGCGACGGAGCAGCCGCAGGGCGGGCGAGGAACCTTCCAGCCCAAAGCAGTCAGCGCGGCCAACTGCCTCCGAGCCCAGCCTGAGCCCCGCTTCCCCAGGAGCCCCCCGGGACTTAACTCCTCCATAATTAATTTAAGTGCCTCTGTGCTGCCCACCGGGCCTCCCGAGCACAGATTACTCACCTCGCTGCGGATGCAGGGAACATTAAGAATGTGTCCGGAAGATGAGAGGTCTTGGCTCCCTGACAGCCCATAACTGATGGCTGGTTTGGGAGGCAGCTGAGGCAACATCAGTTCTCAGAAAAGCAGCAGGTCTGCCAGAGGGTGATCCCAGCACCCACACTCCCAGATAGCTGGGAGGGAGACGAGAACTCCCCAAAAGCGGCGCAGGAATGGTGGGGTGCGTATTTGAGGGAAGGGTGAAGGCTTTAACTAGAAGAGGTGCCTATGTTGCCAGTAAGGTCTTTAATTGATTCTGGGAGAGTGATTTCTAAATTACATCCTGACGTGTACACTGCAATCGATAAATGCATTAAGGAGGGAGCCTGCGTGCCCTGGGTTGCGCTGCTCCACACCATTCCCACAGCCCGGCCCCTGCTCCCTGCCCCTCCGGCCGCAGAGGAATCCCTGTGAGCAGCAGGGCTGGCTGCTGCAGCACCCAGGGATGTGCCCCACGGAGCATCCCTCTCCGGGGAGGTTTCCCACACCTGGGAGGGATTCAGGCATCCCAAAATACTGACTTTTCCAAGGATTAGCGCCATGGTTTGGCGGCAGAGACAGAAATAAGCTTCCCTCTGCCATACCAGGATGGTGTTTCCACTGCAGCCTTGAGCTCCTGCTCTTACCCTGCTCTCCATCTCCTGGGTACTTCTTACAAACCAATTCGATCTGGAAAACCAAGAGCGAGGCAGAGTGGTCCTTTCCATAAAGATGTGTCAAAAATCCTGAAGAGCTTGGCTGCCTGCCTATTCTAGGATGACAGATTTAGGAAGGGGTTTACCATCTTTAGGAAGGGTTTAGTGATTTGAAGAAGCTGCCTGGAAGTTCCTGCTCTGCCTGCACACTCCCCTGGCACATCCCTGCTGCCTGAAGAGAGAGATGGAAGCTAGGGAAACAAAAGCAAATACAAACACTTCAGCCTATTTATTAAAAAAGTTTACAGAATGAGGAGTGAAAGACAGCTAATGATGCATCGTATAGTTAGTGCCAGGGAAAATGCTCTAAATTAAAGCGCTCAAATATGAAAAGAATCAACATTTAATAAGACAGTTAATGTATGTTATTTAAATGTCACTTCATTCTTAAAAGTGTATATTTTTTGAGGTTTAATAACCATGTAATTGAGGCATCTTTTCTATAGTTAAACCTTGGCAAATATGTTTTTCATAATTAGCCAGTATTTATTTAACATGCAATAACCATCCCATTAAATTTAATGACTTCAATTAATAGGTACAAAGGGGCCCTTTTTAATGTCAATACGTATTCCTAAAGCCAGTTCCCACCGCGGTGCCACGAGGAAGCTCAGCCACCTGGGGGTGACCAGGGAGGGCAGGCCCCTGAGCCAAGCCACGGGGCTTTGCCGGTGCCTCACTGCAGGAATGGGGAAACGCAGGTGAGGAGGGGGTGCTGCACGTCCCCGCCAGGGCTTGGGGGTCACAAAGAAGGGGATGCCAGTAGAGACCCTGGGGGGACCCCAGCACATCCTTGCTGTCGCCTCCTGACCCCACATGCCCTGCTGCTGGGAGTGAGGCTGAAGGGCAATGTCTTGGGGCAGGGAGGCAGCAGAGGCTCAGCCTGGCACGGCCATGGCTGAGCCTTGTAGCCCACATTAGAGAACAGCCCAGGGTAAATTAACTCCTTTAATGAACCATCCAGTCCAGAGTTATTAACTGGCTCGTAATAAACCCCAGCACGACGCTGTGCCTGCTGCAATCCCACTGGGCTCCAGGCTATAGAACCCCACTCCATCAGCAAGGAAACCCCCATCCTGCAGGCATGAACCACCTCTAGAGACCCTGCACCTCCCTGGCCCTTGGCAGGGGCTTTGCTGTCACCTCCCAAGCCCCCTGAACCCCGTGGGCTCTCCCTCCTCCCTCAACCCTGGCAGGACCCCCAGATGCCTCTTCCCCATCCTTTGGGCTCCTGCCCTCCCCATGCACCTCAGCCCACATGACAGGGAGCAGGGAAGAGCACGTGTTGCTGCATGTGGCAAACTCGGGAGCACCGAGGCAACCCCTTGGAAAGCAAAATCACTGTGTGTGGGAAGCAGCACGCCAGAAACACATCACCTCTGTCAAAAGTGCTGGAGTACAGAGCCATGGCAGCCAGCCCCAGGGCAGGCTGCACGTGAGGTGCTCCCCAGGGACCCCAGAGTGCCAATGGCCAAGGCCAGCAGCCAGCATGGCCCCCTGGCTTGCCCTGGGTGCAGCTGGGGGAACCCTTGTGCTCCCCTGTGCCCCAGTGGCCACCTCACCTGGGGAAGTGATGAGGCACCAGGTCAGGTCACATCCTCCTGACTTGCAAACCAGTGAGATGATGCTGGAAGTGCGTGATCAGAGCAGCCAGGGGACTCTGGGGAGGTGGTTGCAAGCTTTGCTTTGCTTTTCCAGTTGTTTTGAGCCAGGACAAGGCTTAAGAGACACTAAATCCTTGAAGGAAAAGGGTTATACCTCTGGCTGTGCTGGCCTAGGTTCAGGGTGACTTGGATCACCCTAGGATGGAGATCCAGCTCTAGAAGAGCCAGCATCCCCAAAATATCCAGCACGTGGCCCTGGGGCTTTTCTCGCACCCCCGAATTAGTCCTTCCCCTTCCAGCCTTTTCCATCGTGACACGACAGGGGCTCTGGGGCAGCCACAAGCTCACTGCCTCAGCATCCCCGGCACCTCCTTCCCCAGCTAAAACCCTCTGAGGCCATTTGCAGGGAATGGTCAAAACGCACCAAGGCTGGAGCAGATTGGGGAAGCATATGTCTCCACACGTATCCCAGGGCACAGAGAGAGATGCCAGCAGCGCTTCCAGCCTCCGCCGGGCAACGCACCGGCTGCCGGCACTCGCCTGCCCCACGTGCAGCGAGGCAGCAAGATTCAGCAGTGATCAGTGAATCCCAATTAATTGTGGTATCGGTATTTAAGGGACCCCATTGTGACAAGGCTGCCACGAGCTGGCTGCAGCCATCTGCTCCCCCTGGCCTGGGGACCCTGATGCCTGTGGGGATGGATCAGTGATTTCTGACTCTCACCCTCTCCTCCCTGCAGCTTGGCTGGGTAGCCTGGCCAGGGTGGTTTGCAGAGCCGATGGGGTTATTTAGAGCCTCAAACCAGGCACAGGCTCCCAGCGGCGCTGCTGCCAACCTGCGAACAGCTGCCTGCACCGATGTGGCCATAAATTACCCACGGAGCCATTGGGGACCCGCACCGGAGGGCAGGCAGCAGCGGCTGCAGCCCCGCACAGGAGCCCGGAACAGGCAATTAATCCTCGTTAGCAGCTTGACGGGGAGATGGGCTTGCTGGGCGTGCGGCGCGGGGTGGCTGCTCCTGCAGCAGGGCTCTCTCCTCCCTTTGTACCCCTCCTTCCCCAGTGTCCTCCTTTCTGTGCAACTTCTCCTTCGCCTGTCCCACCTCCTCCCCTCTCCTTCCTCTTCTAGTTATCCTTGTTTCCTCCTGCCTCTCTCCACCCTTTCCTCCCACCTGCCCCACCAGCATTGCCCTCCAAAGCTGCTCCGCGGCACTGCTCCCGTGCCCAAAGCAGGGGTGAGGCCGGTCCCTGCCTGCCACACTCGGCTCCCAGCAGGTGCCCAAGAGCCCGGGCAATGGCCACTGGGACTTGGGCATCCTGTGCCACAATCTCAGGGACCAACTTCCTGGCTTTCCAGGGAGTGAGATAAAACCATGGCAAACCACGAGGCCACCCTCAGGGCCCAGACCCACACTGCTGCAGCCCAGCCCTGGGGCACAGGAGGCTCGCTGGGCATGGGCAGAGTGCAGCCCAGCCAGGACAGCCCAGCAACGCTGAGAAGGGACGTGTCATCCCCAGTGTGACATCCCTGAAGCGAGCAAATGCCGCTTCTCACACAGCAGATGGCAAATCCTACAGCAGGGAGGGGAAGAGGGGTGCCCATTAGCACCCCCAGCTATCGCCTTAACTCTGCATCTCCCTTTTCAGGGCTGGGAGCCAGCACCAGGCTCCCAGGCTCTCCCCTCCACCACCCTCCATCCTGCCAGCTCCAGACATCCCCAAGGACACCCCACACAACCAGGGACCAACCTCTGACTCGCGTCCCCAGCCCTCAGCACCCAGGTCCATCAGTCATTGCTCTGAGAGGAACCACAGAGCTGCAGCAAAAAAGGACCCTGATTTTAAAGAAAATAACAATTCTAGAATAAATAAATAAATAACAAGCCCAAGCACAAGTCTGCTTTTAAATTCAAATGTGCAATATGGCCCAGAGCCTCAGAGCCAGAAGGAAACTACAGATTTGGGCAAGGAAACAGGGAATATTTCACTTCAGCTCAGTCCAAGCCGTCATGATTTACCCAGCAGTGAGGGAGGTGGGGAGAGTGCTGCTCCCTGAGGGCTCTGCAGCTCCAGCAGTCACCCTCATGTCCACCACCCCCAGGCTGCTGTCCCTGGACTTAAAAGGTTTCTCCAGACTCTCACATCCCGCCTCAGCTCCCCATCGTGTCCCACCTGCTCCACTTCATGGTCACGGCTGTGCCAGGATGGGGAATTCTCCTTGGGGCTCCTGTTGGAACTTCCAGGTCCACGGACACCATGGTCCTGCCCTGCTGGGACCCAGGACCCTCCAGCCCCAGTGTGACACCAAACAGGACCCAACACCCAGCCCTGCGCAGGGGCTCTCTGGGGTCACAGACTCACCAGTGACTGCAGTGGTGGCTGTCCAGCTCAGGCTGGGCACTTCTGGGGCAGCAACGCCAGGACCTTTTCTCTCTCTACACCTACCTGAAAGGAGGTTGTAGCCAGGTGGGGCTCAGTCTCTTCTCCCAGGTAACAAGCGACAGAACAAGAGGAAACAGCCTCAAGTTGTGCCAAGGGAGGTTTAGATTGGATATGAGGGAAAATTTTTTCACTGACAGGGCTGTCAAGCATTGGAATAGGCTGCCCAGGGAGTCTCTCTCTCGGGCAAGGAAACAGGGAATATTTCACTTCAGCTCAGTCCAAGCCGTCATGGGCATCACCCAGACAATGTCGGGGGCCCCTTTCCACCCCCTCGGCACACTCGGGAGGCCGCTACTTGTCCCGCACCGGGCAGGCAGCGCCCGGCTCGGCCGGGACCCCCACCGAGACGCACCTCGGGCAGCGCAGCCCCGCGCCCGGGGCAC
>VZTA01010769.1:684763-755841 GCA_013398855.1 Mohoua ochrocephala | reverse complement strand
GGGACGCGGGACCCCG
This sequence comes from Mohoua ochrocephala, assembly GCA_013398855.1. Taxonomy (NCBI): domain Eukaryota; kingdom Metazoa; phylum Chordata; class Aves; order Passeriformes; family Acanthizidae; genus Mohoua; species Mohoua ochrocephala. The sequence goes on along the minus strand of VZTA01010769.1, from coordinate 755,825 downwards.
GCCCACGCCGCGGGCCGGCTCCGCGGGCGGGCAATGCGCTCCGCATCCCCCGGCAGCGCGGGGTGCTGGGGCCCGGCGCGGGATGCCCCGTGCGGGGGAGGCGACAGGAGGTGACATCGAGCCCGGAGCGGGGGTAAGTCACCATAAATCCCCAGACCTATTTTCCCACCGTCAGCAGATGCCCGAACCCCGCACCACGCACCCCACAAGGACAAGGTGGGGAAGGGCACAAGGGGCACGGTTGTGCCCAGGGCCACGTCTGGGACGGAGGAGCTGCAGGACCCCGGGTCCACAGCCCCGACACCCCGATGTGGATGCGTTACCGAGGCCAGCGCATTCCCACAGCTACAGCCCGAGAATGACCCTTCGTGCTCTGCACAGGGAGGCTGAGGGCAGCTGTTCCCAGTCCTGCTGGCACCGGGGATATTCCCGGAACTGGGAACAGGAGCTATCCTGATAACAACACAGGCCAGCTTCCCCTAAAACCGCGGGGACAATACGATAGGGCATCACCCTTGAGCAAAAAGAGCAAAGTGGGGGTGCAGAGTCGGCTCCTGAGGGGTGCGAAGGCGCGTGGGAGCTGTCAGACACAGCATGTCACCGTGTCACCCCATCCTCACATGCGGCTGCCCGGGCATTATGGACCCGATGCAGTAATCCAGGGATATAAAGGCTGCAAAATGCTGTGACATCCTCACGCCCCTGTGGCACACGCACATCATCCACAGCAAACACGGAGAGAAAGGTGGGGACCAACCATGGGGTGTGGGGAAATCTGCTTCACAAATTACCGTTAGTACCAAATGTCCCTTCTTATCAAGACTGGACGGGTATTCAATTTTCTCTTCAAACGCCTGCCTTCTGAAATGGTAATAGAATTTCAAATCTAGGGGAAAAGGGAGGAGAAAAACTGAATATGCAAGGATTAACAATGAGAGAGACAAAGAAAGAAATTATACCAAAAAAATATAGTCAGAGCCTTTGCAGGAATTAATTAAATACAAATATAAAGAGAAAATTAAGTCTCATGCTTAGGAGTGGGGAGAAAAGGGATATTTTCTGAGTTTAATTAACCTTTTTTTGCCAAGAACAATGAAGAGGAAGGGGAAAGGGAGGGAGAGGAGAGCAGAAACTCTTAATTGTTTTGCCTCGCAGGAGATAATTATGGGAGCCAGCCGGGTCGGGGTCTGCCCACACGGGTTTGGGGTGCGTGGGCCTAGCTCGTGCATGTGCTGGGCTTGTGTGCACATAATAGCTTATTTGTTGGCTCTGATTGGGACGTAGATTGGGAGGAGCAAAGGCAGAGCTGGGGAGAGCCGTGGTCCCTCAGATACCAGGGAGCTCAAGGAGGGGATGTCTCCTCCCAGCATGGCCACGGGGAGAGTGTTGAACATCAGTGGGAGGTGGCTGGTGGCCACGGTGGCTGCCAGGCCTGTGAGACAACCTCCATCTCCACACTCCTAAATATCTTGTTTGCAGGTTTGATATCTGTGGTGCTCAGAGGCATCAGTCACAGGGTGACAGCTTGGGGGTCTGATGGGGTTTTGAAGCAGCTGATGCAAAATTAATGGTCTTTGTCACCACTGGCCCCTCCTGGGGAAAGTGGAGGAGCCAGGCAGTGGTAGCAGGATGAAAAGTGACAGGACAAGGAAAGGAAAGGTGATGCTGGTGATTGCATGAGCACCTGCCTCCGGGTCCTTGCCCTGGTGCCTCTCTTCTCTACTGCTGGCCATGTGGGAGCTGTTTGGCCACAGCCTGGACTCCAAAAGATGGGGAGTGACAAATTTGGAGAGCAGGACCTCTGGCAACATTACCAGCAGGTCAACACAGTGCCCAGCTGCAAGGAGCAGCGTTGCCTCTGGGCTCTGGGCACTGCCAGACACCCAGGCTCACACCTGCCAGCCCCACAATGACATTCATGGCCACTCACAGAACCCCAGGGACCGGGAGCGATGGAAATGGGCTCACAGACCTCTCAAACAAGGGGTGGTAAACAGCACCATCCTCCTCCTCTGGGTCCCAGTGCTGGGGCTGCTCGCCAGGAGCTGCTCCTGGAGGAAAGCGCAGAGTTTCAGGGCCGAGGTGCTGCCTGCGAGATGCCTGGAGGCACTGTCACAGACAAGCTGCATGATGCTTTTCACTTCTTTTTGACACCTTGGTGCCATGTGGTCTGGAGTAGGACCTGTTTCACTCTAACATCAGCTGGGTGAAGCAGAAACTTCCCAAGGACTTGTCACATGTAACATCCTTGGGCCACCCCCCATGGAGGTGTCCTCTCTACCCCACAATCTCTCCCGGACCAATGCAAAGCCCGCTCCTCACCTCCAGCCCCACCTCACCAGGAATCACACCACCACCCATCACGCACGTGCCTGGGTGGGCGATGGAGAAGCCGGGGTTCTGCACTCCTGGACGAGGCTGCAGGCAGCACAGATGGTTTTCCAGCAAGGACCACCTGCACTGAAGTTTCAGCTGGATGACAGAGGGAGAAATTCATCATTGCCAGGCAAGCAGCTCCTGAAAGGCAGAAGCTGAAGACATGGACCTCTGCAGAGGTCTGGCCTTGCCAGCAGAGCATCACCCAGGACAGGCTACAGATTATCTGGGAAGTGGGACAGGGTGATTAATAAGTTAAAATCAACATTAGCAAGTGTTTATTTAACAAACACGACTCCTCATCTGTCCAGGAATAGACTGCAAAATTATTCAAGAGTCTTCAGTGTAAATTATTCTCAGTATAAAGATTGTTTAAATTGCAAGCTGGGAATATTACTGTGAAGTGTACAAGGTGTGTGGTAAATTATGTAACCTATTTATGTAATTTATAAATTGAGTTACATAAATTAGCTACACCAGGTACGGCATGAATGTCAAATTGTATTGTGACTCAATTGTCACAATAATGGCTCAGCATCAGATTAGCTCGAGGATTAATCCAGACAGTACAAAGTCTGGATGTTACAAATAAATAAATATAAATATCAAACTGTACACTAACAGCTCAAACTAGAAAGTCATTAGCATTAATAAAGTGCAACCACTCAATTACTTGTCAGGGGAAGTAAAATGAGGCAGAGTCAGCAGGAGCAGTTTGCTTTTCAGTTTGCACAGATGTCCCCACAGTCAGTGCCCTGCAGAGTGCTTTAGGGAAGGCAGAAAGTACCTAAGGCTTCTGCAGAAGTCCCTGTCTAACTCCTGGGGTAGGGAGTATCTCTGTTAACAGTGAGGGGCTACAAAATCACTGATGACTTTGCATTAGGAAGTTTGGACTAAGGGCCCTGTTACACTACTTGATACACTGCACACAGGTCCATGGAAAAGTCCAGTAATTTATGGTACAGCTCTGAGACTCACCCGCCATGCTCACTAACCCAAATTTTCAGGGCTTGGAGAATCCTCAGAAAACCTGAACCAAGGCTATTAGTTTTTCCCAAATTAACAGTCAAAGGTACATTTTCAACCACTCCTTTTCCCTGAGCACTTCCCCTTCACTCCCATAAACTACTCAGTCTCCAGGTTCAATGTGAGAGCGAAAACCCTGGGACAAGCACAGCCTCCTTGGACATACAGACACCACAAGAGGGAAGGTGCTCCTCCTGCAGTCTGCAGGCAGAGATTTGATATAACTTTAAAAACCTGGAAAGGACTTTTGGGAGAATACGCAAGGATATACAGCAACAAGAAGAAATATTGTGGACTGGTTTATAAATTACTTAACCCACAAATCTAAGGCTGGATGGAAGGGATCTAATTCCTGTGGACCAGATGGAGCAAGGAGAGCAAGGAGAGCCAGGAGCTCTCCCCAGGGAGCCTTGCTCACAGGGTAGCCCCGTGGGTAGGAGCAGGGCTGAGCTACCTTTCATGCTTTTTGCTCCACGGTCCACATTCTCAAAGGATGGTGAAAGGCTTCCAAGTTTCAGAAGTTTTCACCTTGTACTCCTCATTAAAATCCAATTTTCTTTCAAGTTGAGAATGGCAGAATTCTGCCCTCCTGAGAACAGCTGCGATTATGTTGTCATCTGCGTGCTCAGGAGTGCTGCAAGGTCTGTAGCAGCGTTAGAGCTCGCAGTCTCAGGGGTGACTGCAAAGAGATCTGGAGCACAATTCTCTTGAGTACAACTAATAAAACCTCCCTGTAATGGGTGTGCTTGGCTTTTCCAGAGAGCTGAGTTTGGACCTCCCAAGCAACCCCACGAGGTAAGCACTGGTTGGCAGTGACCAAGTTCACAGTCACAAGAATGATATAGATCACCTTAAATTTATGGTGGGCTCCTGGGTCTCATTTATCTGTGCAATTCCCTCCAGCGTTGAATGATGTTTTTTTACCCAGCAGAAGAACCACACTTGGAAACATCTGCCCATCAGTCACAAAGCAGCAGCACATGTATCTCTTTCGCCTGCTGCCACACTTGGATACTGTTACCTCAACATTGGATTACTATAACCTGGAGAGATCTAATCACATTCATTGCCTCAAAGTAGCCTCAAATAAAACTCCCGGAGTTTTGGATCAGCAGTGAGCAATACAGGACCACCTGCAGCCTCAGAAGAGGACATCTGCTTTGTTTTGTGAGAAGCTGAGGAGCCAGACCCTGCTGGCTGAGGGTACTTTCACGAAGATAATCAGCTTAGACTCTGAAGCATGAATCCTCTTCTTTATCTGTTTGGCCACAGACTAAATGGCAACCCTTTCCTTCAGACAGCAGAGTTCCTTTTTCCTGGCACGGGGGAATGCAGCCAACCAGCGGCTGGGTGGAACCAACAGCTGGCACTGAGGTTTCGCAGCTGGATTTCCTTAGCAGGTTAGGGAAAGCGGCCACGAAGTATATTAAATACATTACTGTGGACATTCCATTTTGTAAACCACCCTCCAGTTTGGGAATGTAAACTTCAGGATACCAGAAGGCACTATATAAAAAAAACTAGAATGGAGTCTTCGAACAAATGGATGGAGTATTTTCTCTTTTTGTAAGAGAATTTGACTTAAAGACCCCACAGCACTGCACAAGTACCTGATTTAAGTCTGGAAGAAGCCCAGCACGCATATAATTCTACTGCTTTCAGCTTGCACTCTGTTTGGACACCTCTGTGTGCCTTCCCACTGTGGAGCCCTGAGATGCAGTGACAGAACTGTGCTTGGGAGCAGGCACCCAGTCTACATGGTCACCACAGATCCACAGTGGGATCCATTTAATCCAGTAAATTCCAACCCAAGGAAGTTGCCATTAGTTAGAACAGCGCTCTGGAGGTAAAGAGTAGAGGGGGGAAAGGCCCAACATAAAACTTATTTCTTTTCCTTTGCAAAAGGAAAATAAGTAAGTAAGGATTAAAGGGACTACGAAGGCTGTTTCGGTGAGGCAGTCCACAAAGAACAATTTCTCTGCCTTTTGCAAGCTTCTATTTTGGCTGATATGATTTAAGTTAAGTCCTGAACTGGCATTTCCCCTCTGTCTCATTAAGAGCCACAAAGCTCCATTGCAGTCACTGGCCAGGCTTCTTCAGCAGTTGAAAGGCTACTAAAGGAAAAGTAAAGAATTAATTTTTAAAAAGCCACGTTCGCACACGGCTTTATCAAATGGCAAGAGTTCAAATCTCTCCCTTGGTTCAGCCACTTGGAGGAGGACTGCAGGCAGCACTGGCAGAGTTCCTGTTTACTTGTTTTATGATGGTTGTAACGAGGAACCCATTAAATTAATAGCTGTGCTGTATTTTTAATGGTATGTTTAGCTAATCCTGACTTACAGTGGCACTCCCCATTCATGGAAAATAAAAATCAAACTCACTATGATGATGGGCTCCATCACCAAGAAAATGGGTACGGTGGGATGCTCAAGAGGTCACAGGAGGGAAAAAATAACATCCTTTTACTCCTCCTGAGGGAGTGTCACTCATGTCCTCCACTATTGGCCATTAGAGAGATTAACTCAGACAGTTCAAGGACTAAATAACACAAAAGCTCTGCCCCATTGGCAAGGAGGAGATGCCCACCCAGAGACTCCAGCAGAGCTGCTCATGCACACACACACAGGCAGAAGGCACAGCTGGAGTGCCTGGGTGACTCCAAACTGTTTTCTGGTCTTAAATGCCGAATGTAACTCTTTTTTTCATTCTGTAGAGCAGGCAGTAGGAAGTGTATAGGACTGAACTGCACGCACCAGTTTGCCAAAAATGTTAGCAGTAGATGGGAACGAAAACAACTTACCCTGCAGCTGTCACCCCAATATCAATTCAGTATTCAAAAAGAATTTTAAAACTAAGCTTTCAGGGATCCATAAGGAGGCAAACAGATTCTAACTCCTCAAAAAGATCCAAGTGAGCCAAAGGGCTTTGTTTCAACTCATGTCAATTAGCAAACCTGCTCCAAAGATACCAGAAATTATTTTTAAACATACTTTCTGAAAACAAAGGAGGATGCAAAGTAGGAATCAAAATGAGATTCCAGGTCCCTACTGCCTCTTCTCCTCTACTCCCTGGGGCAGCAGGCCTGCCATGCAACAGCTCCCACAGAGAACAACACAGGGCAGCAGGAACCAGACAAGTGCTATCAACATCTCGTAGCAAATGGCACAAATGAAATGGCTGGATAAAGCACAAGCTATTCCAATGAGGGCAACCAGGGAGAGCATCTAATTTAGGCCATTCACAAGGGGAAACCAGCTTCAGGAGCAGTTTGTTACACAGCCCTGAGGGAACAATTGATTTCTACTTGGAAAGAAAAGTTTGTGTGCTGCTCTCCCTAGGAAGACGACAGAGGAAAGTTTCCTGCCATGCTCTGACCTCTATAAAAAGTCTGAAAGAGCACACGTGTCATTAAATCCGAGACACGCTTTTGACAGGGAGCTCTCCTGAGACCAGTGGCTGCTCCATTTGCTTCCTCTGGCTTTGCCCCAGGCTGCAGAACTACCACTCTGCCAGCACAATTACACACCAGAGTGGGAGATGGAGGGGCAGCGCTACCGGCCTGAACAGCCTCAGCACAAAGGTGATACAGCCCAATCACTTCAGTCCACATCAACCTTCACTCCCCCAAAGGAATCGAGAACAGGGAAAGTGAGGCGAATCCAACACGCACCAAGAGCAGAGTGACAGGGCTGACAAGGCAGGTGAGTCAGTTCAGGAATATCACGTCCGCCTTGTCCGAGGATAAAACCCACATGAACGGGAGCAGGTGTGGGGTTACATGTCGCAGGACACTGAACAGCCCTCCCCATGGGTTCCAAAAAAGGGCTGGTAATGCTTCAGTGCTGGATGCAACAGCCCACTGGGGGGGCACAAGACAAGAGAAGAGAAAGGTGGTCTTGAGACATGCACAAGACTGGCAGTGAAGCACCTTAGGGAGTCAGACATAAACAATTTATCAACAAGTTACAGACAAACACTTTTAACCAGTTTGGAAATAAAAAATAACAATAACTTGAAAGACAAATTGAAAAATTCTGCTTGGAAAGGGAGCACACAGCATGAGATCAGAGGATTCAGTAGACTATAAAACAGGAAATGAGACTTACTCTTCTCCCCCTACAGCTACACAAAACCCTCCTACATAGATTACAGACACACTTGGCAATTGCCTTCCTCCTCCCGCCTCTCCCGTTATGGACAAGGCAGAGAAGGTAGCTGCCTAAATGCGGAGAGGATATTAGATAAAGCATCTTGCAAAGTCAAGTGTGAAATATTAACAACAGGAGGCAACGGGTTGAGTTTTTATGCAAGATCACAAATTTGGTGCTTAGAGCACCGGGGATGTTCTTGCACACTGGAATCTCAAAGTGCTGCTTGTTGAATGTTTCATTTACAAAGCTATTGAGGCCTACTGGAAAATTTTTATCAGTTCTGTTATTTCCTGTATCTTCTCTAACTTCGCTGTTTTTGTTCTTTTTCCTTCCTGCAACGCTAAGAAATTATGCATGAATAAAAAGGTAGTTCTTTCCACTCATCTGGCAAGTTTTAAAACAATTCATACTCTTAAAGCAGGCACTCTGCAAGCTGTATTTTCACATGAAATTACCACAATTGTGCACATTGCATCCGAATCACCGGATGCATTTGTACACAAAATTACCCAGTTTGCAGAGAACTGCAGTAACCAGGCAGGGAAAATGGACATGCACTGCTCAGCTGAAGGGAGCACTGTGCCCAAGCCGCACCTGGCCATGGGCAGGTTTGGTTTTAGTCAGTGAAACAGGTCACAGATCTTCCTGGTCACAAAAGAGCTGCTTTTTACCCAGCACATGCAGCACAGACAGCAGCATGGCTGGCTGCCTCTACCCCACCTCAAAGTTGCCTTTGGAGGAAACTGCCTCTAATTCAGCTTGCACAATAGATCCAGACCTTGTTTATCCTGCTGTCCTAGTTGTCCATTAATGCCAGCTGCGGTGGTAGCGGTGTGGAAAGGACATCTATTCAACACTGGACACCAGGCTCCAGGAATAATGATCTCTGCCACTCTGGAGCATAACTGACACCTGCTGTCACAGTTTTGCACAGAAAAAAAATTGCTACGGTTATCCAACAAGCAGTCAAGGAGAAACATAAGGAGAGGGAGCCTAGAGAAGGTGCAGGGCTTCCTCCTTCTTTTCAAGGGCCTTGGTACTATAGGAGCAGCAACTATGAGGAAGAAGAGAAAACATTCACTCGAGAAGCTCTGTTACCTGCACATTTTTTACTTGGATAGCAGCTGGGACTCTCCAACTGAACTTCATCTTCAGCAGTTTCCCCCTGACATCTCTGGTGATGGTATTTTCCCCCAGGCTCGGGTATCTGAGCTGGTGATTAGGGCAACAGCAGCAACAAAACTGCTCCTGGGCACTAGGAAACACCAGGGGAAAGGGACTGCCTGAAAGGCAGATGGGACCACAGTCCCCATGGACATCATCCCGAAGAAGTTTGTAGACATTCAGCACAGAGTAAGCTAAAATCAAACCCAACACAGCGGGACAGAGGAGTTTCTCACTTCAAGGCTGCGCCACAAACGAATGCCTGTCCTCAGAAACTTTCAGAGACAGAGTTAGGCAAGCCAGTATTGAAGTGCAGTGACAGGCAAGAGGTGTATTTTCAGCTAACAATTGAGCAGTCCCTCATCTGGAGGTACTGGATGGCTTCGAGTGCCACTTTGTCCTTGTTGGGCTGCAAACAGCCGCAATGCACCTGGCCAACATTAGCTGTAACATTCATGATTTTATGGCTGATTTTTCCCCCCTACCCTCTATCGAGTTCACTGTCTGAATGATCACATCTGTTTATGTTCCACAGACACCTGCGTATCTTGAGATGACAGCAACTCCCTGAATGCTGTAATCAGTTATTTCTCAACAGAGGAATTGCCAATTTGGTAAATAAAGCTCATTATAAAAGAACATGAAAATGTATTACAGTTGCCTAACAGAGAAAATTGCCCAGTGCAGCCAAATAATCAGCCCTGGCATCACAGTCCCCCCCAGTTTAGGGCAGCTGAAATAATGACATGCAAATTACTCATGCCAAGGCAATGCTGGATAGGGGCAAGAGGAAAATGAGGAAGAGACAAAATACGTACTTTTCTCTTCAGACCAATAATTTCAAACCTCGTCAGGGACAGACCTTGGTGCTCTAAATCTCTGCCTGCAGACTCAGAAATTCTGTGGCTATCCCAAGCAGATCCAAAAGCTGGCATGGCAGCAGCAGCAAAAGCCCACCCAGTCCTGCTCCAGCACATCTGAGGGCACTAAGTGTCCTAATTTGTTTCGGAAAACTTGCTCTTCCTCCCTTGGGGACAGCAAGTTTGACCTACACAAAGATGCAGAGCTGGAATTTCTGCAGGATCTGAGACTAACAGAGATAAGCCACGGGTAAGCAAACATCACTTCTGAGGATGAAAAGTGTTGTGGCATCAGCTCTCAATAAGAAGGAAAGGCATTTTGTTGCTTTAATGAAGATGTAAAGCACTAAGTTGCTGTCTAAAGAAAAAAGAGACGAAGCAGAATATAACACGGAAAACAATTCTCAGCCCCCCTCATCCATTTTCATAAACCCTGCATTAAACTCTGACACGACCTCCAAAAATCCATGTTCACATTCTTCAAAAACTGTCAGATACAGTCAGAGAGGACAGAGGCAGCTAAGGCTGCCAGAGAAGCTCTGCCCAGTGAAAAGGAATCAAGTTACCAAAGCAGACCTGCTCCCCTGGTTTGCTGACAGGCCTTTTGCAACTCTGCCACACCTACCTCTAGGAGAATAAGATTCCAGATGCACCCAGCTTCCTCCATTCCTCACGAAGCAAGGAGAGGGCTCAACATAGAGCACAAGGCTGAAAGGGACGATGGTTTATGGCAGACACAGCAGGAACTGCACACAAGAGCTGGTGAAAAGAAAGATAACTTGGGCTCTGCATCCAGCAGGCAAAAGTTTCTCCAGTATGATTCCCCACCACCAGTTCCCTTCAGCCAGGACTTTGCACCAAGCACTTTCAAACAAGCCAGTCACCCTGAGACCAAAAGGAACAAGTTTTGTGATTTATAAAGTGTGACTTGAAATATCGCTATTCCTCACACTCATTCGGAGTTTTTGTTGGCATCGGCAAGAGGCAGAAAACAGCAGTTTACAAACTCATGGGACTGAAAGCATCTCACAGCACACAGTGACCGTTAAACACTTTATTGTTTGGGAGGGAACCTTGGAGGGAAGGAATGCGCTTGCTGGTGTAACCAACAGGAGCATGCTAGGAACAGTTAATCCTAACAAGCTACTCGGGGTTACTTCCAAATACTTCAGACCCTTTTCTCCAGAGCAAACAAACAGAGGCAAGAGCTCTTGAAACTCAGATGTAGGTTGGTGAAACCAAAATTAGAACTGGGTGAACCAGGCTCATGTCGGGCAAGACCCCAAGCTACAGGCTGTGCTGGAAGCACCTGGGGTCAACACAATTCTTTACACTGCAAGACAATAAAAAGAAACTGTAGCATCCCACTCTCCTGGGACCCTTCTCCCAACTCCAGGAACATCCACCGAGACTGATACATGCAGGCAGTTAGAAGAGGAATCATGTTGTACTGTCTTGGGTCATGGAGGGCAGAAGGCACCGGTTTTGGTCAGTGTCTGTCCAGAAGGATGCTGGGGGGCTTCCAAGGGCGCCTGTGGTCCCTGTCCTCTGCTCTTTGGCGGATGATGTTTATCCAGAATTAACGAACAGCTCCTGGAGAAAAAAAGGAGACAAAAGAAAAAGGCAGCAAGCTAGTTATGCAGCTGTTGACATGGAAAAGTTTCCATCAGAAATGAAAGAGTAGCATTGGCAGGGCGAAAATCCCACAGGAAAATTACCAGGTTTCACCTACAGTGAAACACAAGATACTCAAGGGGACAGGACCGTAGAAACAAGGAAGCAGCTCATGATACCAAAGGCGAGGCTGATTCTGTGATCAAGGACATATGGTCAGTTGCAACAATCGGGATTGTAAATCCATTGGCCTGCAGTGGGAGAGAACAGCCGTGGCTCCAGGCAAGCACTGGAGCAGTGAGGTCGCAAGACTAAGTGCAGCCCCACACTAAGTCCTGCCTCAGCAGGACACAGGAGCACTTTGATGAGCTGCCATCAAACACATACACACACACACACACACACACACAACCCTCTCATCCTGGAACAGGATCAACATAAGAGCACCAGAGAAGTGAGAAGAAGAAAGATGGGGACTCAGAGACCACCCTAACTCTTGACACGTCTGACAGCCTTTATCCTATTAAGACCCAGGCCCTCCTAAAATTCAAAGCAAAATCATGTCTGCTTTGTCCCCACAGAAACCTACTAAGTGGTACCTCCTCAGATCCTGCAGGTATCTGCATATGAACTGTGAGCCTCTGAGGGTTATTATGACAGAAAACTTCCAACGTTTCTAGGATGGAGATTGCAAAGCCTGCTGTGGTCTCTTCCTATTTTTATCATATCACATCTATAAAGTCAAAGGAATCAAACCAACAATGCCATCAGCAGTGGATAAGAACACACCTGACACCAGCTGTAACACCTCTCCCTCTGAGGATCTGAGACATCAGTGCTGGATCCCACTTCACAACGTGGGCAATCAGCTCTCCTGCACCAGCAGTGGCATCGTTGTGCCAGTGCTACAGGATCAGCAGAATCACAGAGGGTAAGCCCATCAACAGGCTACTTTTTTCTCACGCTCCGGACACGTGCAGGTCCATTTTGCAGAGCAGACAGTACTGATCCATGTTAAGAGGGCCCAGCTAAAGCCAACTAGAGAAAGGCAACCGAACCACTTCACTGCATACCGTTTCATTGCCCATTTTTATTAGGGCTGTATTTGAGATCAGTTCTACGCTCCAGATATTTGCCTTTCTGAGGAGAGGAGCTGTGCTTTCTTCAGTGTGAATCAGAATGGAAACTATCACAAAATAATGATGCTAGCACACTTGGCACTGTCTGTCAGAAGGTGAGGATGCCATTTTGGCTATTTCTGCACGGCAGGCTGATATCGGCTGATACATGGTCAATGCAGACTGAATATGCTGGCCTTGAATATCCAAAGACAGCCCCATCTCTGACAACACTGAACTGGAAAAGCTTCAAAGGACTCGAGAATAAAGAGAAAATTATTCACCAAATTATTTAGACAAAGGTTATGCAGAAATCTGACAAATGAACCATCAATAATACTCCACTGACTCTAATTTCCCAGGTAATTTTTCTCATCATTAGTGACTTAAAAGTTATGCACAGAGCAATATATTTTAAAAACTCCAATAGCACTCACTGAAATTGCAATGGGTGAAGTAGTAACAACTCATGATCAATTTTGCAATGAAATAATTTGCTGTATTCACATTGTAACACTTCAGTAAAGTGTCCAGGAATGCTACATTTTGTGAAAAAACCAAAATCACTTCTGTGGCTACTCTGTGGTTAACCCTTCTGGAAGAAAATAAAACCTATTTAAAAAAAAAAAATTAAAGAGTACCTTAGTTTCGCAATTTCATGTTCCAAATCATAACTATATATTTCAACCTCACCTAGTTGCAGGTGTCTCTACCCATGGCAGGGGAGCTGGAACTAGATGATCTTTAAGGTCCCTTCCAGCCTAAACCATTATATGAGTCTATATTTTTACTTACTTCAGGAGAAAATGAAAATGGCCACTTCTTAACCTCAATGAATTCTTTCCAGCCTAACCTACCCACATACCAGGTATGCATTGAGCTGGAGGCTCATGAACATTCCTTGTGCAAAAACATCAGGTTCCATCTCACTCTGGATGACTAAACTTCCTCAAAACCTTTTGCACAGAGAACCTGGACCCAGAACTGATGGGCTGACGGACACCTTATCTCTGAGACTAAACCCACTCTTTGCCCACGTTTTAACTCCACCTAGCATTGCAACCACACCAGGGCAGACTTGGCACCCCTTCGTTTTCTTCCAACCTGGAATCCTCCCTGCAAGATGCTAACCAGGTTGCTACAGCACTTACCTTGAGCAGAAGGAGCCAGCAGAGGGAAGGAGAAGCTTCACCTCTTCTCCATGCCCTTACCATTGTACATGCACCAGACAAGGTGAATATGCAGCAAGTCCAGGCAGTTTGCAAACGCTGTTCTCACACAACAGGATACTCCCAGTTAACGGAGTTTGAGACTCAGACTGAAAAGTTTTGGTGCCTCCTCATAAAATGACTGTCCCACAGTTGGCATTAGCTGGTCTCTGCTGCAGTCTTAGCAGAACAAGTCAGGAGATGAGCAGCCTTGGAGAGTGCACCGCACACACAATCTGATGAGAGGGAACAGTGCCCCTCTTGCACAGGAAGGGCAGGTTATTTTTAATGCCACCGCCAATGCAATCCAGGTAGAGACCAGGTTCCGGTCTTGACAAGCTCCAGCCCAGCGCCTCTACATATGAAAACAGTGTCCATACAAAGGCAAATTCCTCATCAGCACAGACAGGAATGGCAATCTGTTCAGTCCTGACAGCAAGTCCAGCTGGAGGGCATACAGCACTTGTTTTCTTCCATGCCTCTCACAGCAAATGGGACCTTTGAGCCACTAACTCATGTTCTTCCACCACTGCGGGACCCTGCTCAGGAGCTAACTGCAGTCAAAACGGGCTGCTCAGCTGACACAGCCTGCCACTTTGCAGCCCCTGGGGGAAAGCCAGTAGCTTTCCACTTCTGGTTCCAGTTGAGTGAGGAGAAAGGGCTGAGCTCTGCGAGTAGATCTGCTCCACAAATCTCACCCCTGCTGAGAAGGGAGTCCGGCCAATGCCCAACACGGTCCTGGTCCTCTAACAGAGCTGAGGCCTTGGTAGCCAGCACTGGGGAGAGCAAGTTTCAGCAAGGTTTTCTAATGCACCTGTTCCTCTGCCCTGTTCCTTCTTTCTCAGTCTGCATACCAGTGCAGAAGCTCAGGGCTGCCTGGCGAATCTGCAGCATCCTCTCCACCTCCCCCAGTCGCCGGCCAGCTCTGTGCCTCGGCTCTCGGCCTTGCTGGAGGCTCTCAGCCAGCGGAGGAATCTCCCTCCTTGAAAAGCCAGACCCTGAAGAACTTCCTCCCTCAGTGTTTGCCAGAGACGCTGTTTGCCAAGCCTCAGCTGTGTTAAGACATATTTATTTAACCAGCCTTTAGTCTCACAGGGTAAACCCCGCAAGTTTCCTCCAGCATGTGCCTTGCCTTTGTTCTAACATCCCTTTAAGCAGTCGCACCACGGCGCTCACACATATGGGCACTGTGTAGCTATGAAGAAATCAGAAAGCAGATCCCCATGATAAATGACTCGGTGCATTTGGAGTGTCAGTGACAAAGTAGAAATTAATCTCCATAGTTCCTAGTTCCCTGCCGTGTGCAGGCAGCTCTCAACACCAAAATACCTGTTGGCACACAGCAGACCTCAGCAACGTGACCGCACAACTTTTTCATCTCAGTTAGTGCGGAAAGAGGCACGAACAAAATACAAAAATCCTGACCTGACCTAAGATGGGTGTTCAAGGCCTTTACACTGGATGAGGCATTTGTTGCAGGGCTATTAGCACCCCCAAAGCGCTGCAAGGGACATTTGAGTCACTTTGGTTTGATGTATGCTGTAGGTATTTTTTGGTTATGTGCAATTTGTTCTGTTACACTCAGGGTATTGGCTATTTTGTGGAGCAGCTGTGCTGACTAATGGATCACAGCACTTCTGTGCCATATAGTTATTGCACAGAAAAGCCTCTCTGTCTCTCTCATCCTTCAGGAGTCCAACAGTTGCTGTCCTTGGGACTGGAATAAGGAGGGGCAGGAGCATGCCTGGCAGCAACAAAAAACATTAATTCAAAAAGCTATGAAGAGAGTTTTGTTTTCCCTCTTCTCTGCACTGGTGTTAATAGTTTTGAAAAGCAGAGAAGTTCACCCAATGACTTCTTGGCTACTTCCCCAGATGGTGTCTTCAAAGCTGGCTTGACAGCAGAAAAGACGCTTTTCAAAAAACTCACCAGACGCATTGTCAGAACACCCCGGAAAGTGCTTTCACGTGGAAGTCTCCTGGTCTACATACCCCACCAAGAGAGTGCAAGGAACAGAAACAGTCTTTCTGGTTTCCTCCTCCCTCTCCTTCAGCTCGTGAGAGCCTACACAGAGCTTGCTTTGCTCTGCCTTGACACCTCCCCACTGCTCTGCATCACCCAAATACGAAGTTATTTACCAGCACAACTAATCTCCAGCTGTTCTGAGACTCACCTGTTTGTTCATGCATTATAACATTGATTTCCTCCAGACAATTGTTCTGATCATTGTTCTAACTCGCAGAGAGCTCCCGTCATTAGCCTTGCTTAACAGGAAATATTTTGCCACTGACTGAGCAGCTCTGCAGTCAGCAGACTGCACAAAAAACCATCCCGGTTGGGGGGCTGCATCTCCCTGCTGAGCCGGTAACCCCAGACATCACAGTGGGGAACAAGCTCAGTGCTTTTGATTTCGGACATGTGCTAGAAAATACCAAGGCCAGGAGGAACAAACAGGCTCTGCAAAGGGCTGCTGCAGAAAGGATGGCTGTTAATTAATCCACATACAAACCGAGGGCAGTTTTTGCTCAATCGATGTTAATTGCATTTAATCTCATTCTTGCCATTAAGAAAAGCCACCGGGCCAGGCTGATGTCGCTAGCGCCTGACATGTAGATTCCACCCACGTTTGGGAGGCAAGGCAGGAGGAGAAAAGTAATGGAAAGAAAGGAAATAACCCTTCCTTAACCCCTTCTGCATCACTGCACAATTTCATCGGGTCTGTTCCATTATTTAAACAATTTTTGTTTTCCAATAACATTACAGAGGAGCTCAAAGGACGAAAATCAGACATAGAGCATTTCACTACTAGTTATTCTTACTCTCCTGGGCATCAGCTTACAGCTTTGCTAACCTGCACAGCTTGGGCTATTGTGCTTCTGTAAAGGACTGAAATACAGAAAATCGCTTATGTGAAGTGGTGTTTGCTTTTTAGTCCCGGGCTGATCCCAACAGACCTGCCAGAGCCCCTCAACATGACCTACAACGGCTGACTGCCACCTTCCATCAGCTCTGCCGAAATCTTTCTCCTCACCTTGCTACTGAGCACAACCCCAGCACACACCAAAGCATGCTGAAGCCTGTCTTTCTCTAACATCTTATAACACAAAGTAGTATTTGCTATTAAACAACCTCTGACCAAATTTGCCTTGTAAGACAGAACATTTTTGAAGTCTGAACTTCCCAGTAAACCAAGAGTGCATTCACCAGTGATCTGCCTCTGATCTGGGGACTGTGTCACTATCTGCCCAGCTGCCTGCTTGGGAAATGGGAACAATCCTCTTGCCTCTGCAGGAATCAAGCCTGGGGGCACAGGGGCAGCTCTCGTAGCACAGGAAGCTCAAGGCGGCAGATTTCATGACTACTGGCTTATTGCTTCTGTGAGAGCCTTGCGTTTTTCCAAATCAGTATCAAGAACAATAATAATCAAGCTCATGCTCTGTCGGTGCCTTTCCCCCGTGGCAGCGCACAACGCTTGCCCAAAGCCAATGCTGCAGTTTATCATGGATTTTCCTTATCCCTCAACAAGCGCTAGTCCCAATGCCTCTCGCTGCATGAAGTGGACATATCACAAGTGCTGTGAAGGACTGGCTGAGTTTTAAGTGCTCTGAAATGGCTCCACTAGACTTGGTCAAGATTGCTTTAAAATCATTTCCCATTAGGACTGTGACCCTCTCTCTTTACAGCCAGGATAATGACTGTATCTCAGAGGAAGGTAATTACATCCCGCTATCTGTACACATCAGAAAGTGCACGCTCCAAACACTACGGTGCCTTTCTGGACTGAGTGGTAGAAGGCAAGGCAGGAGGAAAAGGAGATAACACTGGACGCCCCTCCGTCCTACAACTGGAGTCACCCCAAGTGTTTCGCAAGCTCGTGGATTAGCCCCTGGGAGGGATAAAGGGATCCAGAAGGCACAGAGTGTTTCTAAAGCAGAACAATGACAACTTGTACAAATCCAGCTCTGGTTTTGTGAGGATTAAAATGAACTTCACCCAACTGTGAATATCCGCTTCCACAGCCAAAAGGAATGGAAAACCACTTACTGATGCAACAGTATTTCATTATTTCAAACCCTAAGCCAAACACTTCCAGAAATTAAGGAGAGGCAACAGTAACGTTATTGCTGGGAGACATTGGCTGCAGGGGTTTAACCGCTGAACTGCCAAGCCATGCTCTGGGCATGAAGTAATGAAACAACAGACACAAATACTGGCAACTTCTCCATACTGTCTTTCCTGTTCTTGCCACCAGCCTCCAGAATAATCAGTGGGAAAATAAAAGGAAAAAATAACCCCAGAAGCCAAGAGACTTTGGATTAAGTTGTATAAATGACCTGTTACCTCCTTACACAAGGAAGAAAGAAATGCAATAAATACCTGCAAAGCCATCTCAGTATCTTGGATTAAATGGATTACAGAAATGGAAAGTACATGATGCAAGATGTTATAAAACAAGATGCCAGGGAAGCGCAGGAATTTGAATCAGGCTGGCAAATGATCCCTGCAGACTATTGAGGAAAATTAATAGAGAGAAGGGGTAGAGAAAGGACATGGTAAGAAGACTGACTGATGAACACTGTTGTTAGGACGTGTAAATTCAGGATGTCAGACTTCCTCTTAAATCTACTTCAGTCGTGGAACAAAAATAGCAAATCCTACAGTGCTGAAAAGCACTGGAAGTAGAAAAGTCAGATATGCCAAGCCTCATTTCAGGATAGGTTTCCCCTGTGCATCCCTCAAGATTGAAGTTTGTGACTTTAATTATTCCGGGAACATTGTGTATACAGGGATTCAATGCAGGGATTACTAGCAGGATCCTTGTTATAAGTGCCACTTCTCAAACAAATTACACTTCACTGGATGTCAGTAACATACACAAGAAAACAAATTAGATAAAGGCAGCAGGATGGCAAGATACAGGTCTAGTGCAAGGAAATTTCACAAGGTCACCCAGAAAAATAAAGGCGCTTAGAATTTAAACTCCTAGAACATTTCTAATTCCCCGGCGCATTAAAGCTCCGCGTGAACCGGACACAAAACTTTCAATACACCAGTGACTCCACACAACCTGAGACCAAGCCTAGCTGAGATGTGCTTTATTTGTGAAGAAATGACATCAGGGAACGGGTGGAGGAAGAGAGAGACAGGAGATAGGAGGAGCAACCCCAGTTGTCCTCCCAAATCCTAGGGATCATCCCAGCCCATCCCATCCCA
The DNA here is from genome assembly GCA_013398855.1 of Mohoua ochrocephala. NCBI lineage: Eukaryota > Metazoa > Chordata > Aves > Passeriformes > Acanthizidae > Mohoua > Mohoua ochrocephala. The sequence continues at coordinate 737,094 of VZTA01010769.1, read as the reverse complement.
TCCCCTGACTGCTCACAGCCACACACAGACAGATGGGAGAAGTCAGGGAGAGAGGATGTAATTTTGTTTGGAGGCAAATATAGCAGCTCCTTGGCTGCAGGGCTTCTTCACAAGCTGATCCCAGATTTGCATACATAGCATTTTGCCTTTCCAGATCTCATCCTGGAACGTATTACTAACCTGCACTAGTTCTAATGAGCATGTCTTTAACTCCAGAAATTTTCATGAAGATGGAAGCACAGGGAAGTCCAGTCCTTGGGTAGAGTGTAAAGAACACCTGAAAACACTTCAGCCCAGGTATGGCACTGTGCCTCTGAGATGGGACCTCAAGGCTGGTTGTTAAACTCTCATACTGGGGATTTCACCAGGTGCTCGTCAGTGTTACTAAACCCTGCAGTTTTCCCGTGCACTCCAGGAGGGTCAGCACTGCCTGGAGGGCATTAGCCAGTCCTAGGCTCTATTGTCAGTCACCTCCCAACTTCTTCCAGCAGCTGAAATAAATCCCCATCTCAGTTTCCCTTTCTGTACCTAAGAGTAATGCCACTCTCCAACCACACAGAGGTATGATAATTATTCACCAAGAGAAGATGCTAAAGAAATGCAAAAATTCAGTTCTCAAGGGATCCATTCCTCTGTACAATTTGCATTTAGGCTTCAGAGGAAATCTGGTGCTTTACCTTGTTCCTTTCTGCCTTGCTTTAGCAGGCTCCTGCTCTGGATAAAGAGAATTCCTCTTTCGGTCAGGGTATCATGTCCACATTTAAGGTATGGCTCACTCCTGTCTAGTCCAGCTTCATACACCAAGAACAGAGGTAGACAGAGACTCCTCCAGATATCCTTTTTCTATGCCTAATCCTATTTTTGTTCAGTGATACAGTGAAATTCCACACAGAAGTATTATGAGCTTGACTGGCTTTATTTGTTTAACAGTTCACATTTTCATTAAGCTGTTGCTACTCGGCAGCCAGTAATTTTATTTGTGTGATAGCTGTATTCATCTCACCCACATGGGTGTAGATGTCGCTCTCCTTTTCTTCTGGCTGAAGAGGCAAAAATCAGCAATGACAGAGTCAAGAGAAAACTGGGAATTCCCAGGTCTATTTGCAGATAGATGTGGGATATGATTTCCACCTGGTTTTGTGAAACACGTCCCAAAGACTATGGGCACCTACAGGTAAAATTAAAAAAAGGAAAAAAAATTTGTTTTGGAAGACTACCCTCCCCTGCCCAGGTACAAACCAGAAACTGAAATTATTTCAGCGGAATCAGCCCGTTTGACTCAGCACTGAACTCTTCTGCACCAGAATTGCTGACTGAGCATTTACAGTATTTGAGTATCAGATTGTCAAGAATTAATTATATGTCTAACTCTTGCCAATCTTCAAGTATCTTGAAATATCTGGTCCCAGGAACTGCAAGATCTGATTAGATCTCAAGGAAGAAAAGTCTGGTTGGCTGGCCCTCACCAAGCCCCAATTAGACAATCTTCTACCAAGTTCAGGCAACCAGACAGAGAATTAACAGCCCTTTTGAAATGTTAATGACCTGAACCGAGACAGTCAAATGACTGAGCCACACCTCTTGGCTAGAGGTTTCAGAAGTCACCCAAGAAACACCAAACATTTCACTGTGCCACTCCCCTTTGACGGGATCAAGGAGCCATGGAGCAGGGAAGCACTGGATAGGGAATCTGCAGTCCGGGTTGGAGAGCACTGGGTGTTCCCGCCGGGCATGACACAGGGATCTGAACGGAGAGGCTGTGACAGATGGGGAGGCCACGGAGACGTTCGGTCGTGAGATGAGATGGAGATGCCCAACCACAGGCCCACCCAGGCAGCACCTGTGGGAAGCTGCAAGCTCAGCTGCCCCGAGCATGGCACTGTCACAGTCAGTCCCTGGGCAAGAGGGATCTGCTCCGAGCAGCTGCCCACTGGCACCCAGCACAACCAGTGCAATTAAGAGACCGGCAGATAAAATACCCTAGAACCTGAACCACGGATCTGAGCAAACGAAGGGAGAATGGTGAACATTGGGAGATACATCTTGATTTCTCAGTGTCTCCTCCTGTGTAAATTCCAAATCTTTCGTTCAAGATTAAAAACCTTTACCAAGTGAAAAACAAGCTCAGCATTTCACTAGCTTCGTCCTGTCCCTATGCCTCTTCAGAGGACACCCCAGTAGAATACCAGATGCTGGAATAAGCCACAAAAGCCTTCTAAATAATTATCTCCTATCGCCTCCTCTGCAAATTTTTAGTCCTGCATCTGTGTCAAGACAGAGACCTGCTTCCATCTGTCTAAAACGCATTCTTTACAGAGGACCTAGAGGTGGAATGTTTAACGTTAGCATTTGAAAATGTATTCAGAGACTGAAAAAGAAAGTGGCAGTTTTTAAGTGTGCTGTTCGATTGTCTTGTGGATGCTGCTCAAGTGGAGGGGGAGCTTTGTATTTTTTTTATAATATGACAAATGATGCCAGTTCCATCTTGTAATTTTCCTCACTGTGCAGCATGTCTGTTCATGATAGATACCAGTGCAGCTGCTTAGGTGTCCGTTTATCTGCTTGAAAAGTATTGTCTATTTGGAACCAACTCATCCTAAAACAGCAGCCCCAGAGGGTGAAAGAGAAAAAAAGGGAGCGGGGGGGAAGAGAAAAGGGAGTTGTGGACTGGGAACACATTCATGCTTCTCCTGTAAAGGTTCTGGAAGAAAGCAAGCATCATATTTAGGTTTAGCTACATCCTCTCTTCCCTCCTCCTAGACCATTCTTTTCTATTGTCACTCAACACCTCTTTACACTCCCTTCCCACAAAGACCTCACCACTAACACACATTTAATCTCACACTTGCAACCTGTGGAAACAAAGCAAGCCCTCAGCTGCCTTCTGCAAATCTGTGCCAGCACAGAGGAGCCTTCAGGTCCCAACCTGAACAGTTTGCAGTTTAAGACAGGCAACATTTAAAACAAAAACAAAACACATAAAGGAAGGAAAGAGAGAGAGAGAGAAAAAAAAAAAGAAGAAAGAAAGAGGACAAAAAAATCAAAGAGTACTGATACTTTGTGTTTAAAGAGACTTTAAACAGGAACTTGCCAATTTTCTGTAACCAGGATTAGAAGAGAATAAACCCAAATCCTTTGTCCTTCTGCAGAGCCCTCTGAGCTGAATTTCACTTTCTGCAAAATGGCCAATATAGAAAAAAGCTCATAAATCCCTCTGACGTAAGTAACTTCACATTACTCTTGGGGAAACAGAGGCAGAGACAGATTCATTAATCCAAGTAAATGAATCCATGAAGCAGTCTGAATTTCTGAATCCCCATAATGTCCCACACTAGAAACAGCACCCAGGGCCCAGTAATTTCCATGCCATGTTGCCTGGCACAAGCAAAGCAAGAGACTTGAACAGATGAGAATGTTTTTAGAAAGGAAAAGTACAGTTATTAAACCACACCTGCCCTCGATATGTAGCAAAACCCACGTTTTGTTATGTTAAAATACTTCCCACCATTTCACTCATTGCATCATTAATGCCAAAGACCAAGGTCACATCTGTAAGATGCTGCCTCAGAAACCTGCTGAGTAGCAGAGAGCTGCACAACCTGTCTGAACAGGTGGGTACAAATTCCTGTGGCTCAGGACTGTCAGGGTTAGCCTGCTGGTAATACTCAAGGCTAGCAAGGTTAGGGCTGGTTTGATCTGCCATCATTATTCTGCAGCCTGGGCACATCCTGAGAGGATCTTGCTACAGGCTGGTGCTCTGTCCCTGGCTTACCAAGTACAACCTCCACGTGTGCACAGGGGAAACTGGGCCTCACAAAGCTGTTTAGGAAGTTACATGTACACAAAGAACTTCGTAAGACATTTGTGTCAAAGAATTGTTAAAACCAGCACTGAATTAAAGACTTGATTTTTAAGACAAGGAATTGTTCCTTTAAAATTGTGGGGGTTTTTTCTTAGGGTTTTTTTGTTTGTTTTGGGGTCTTTTTGGTGGGTTTTTTTTTGTTTGTTTTTTGGTAGAGTTCTGGTTTCTTTGTTTTGAAAGTAATAAAATTCCGCATGTACAATGGTGTCAGATGATTCTGAATTGTGGTTGTTGTAGTTGTCATTACTGTGACTTAGAACTGGAACTTGCATTCAGGAAGCTCAATATTTATTGTCTCCTTAAGTTGACAGAAAGAGTGTCTGCTCCTGCAGGCAGAAAGCTAATTCCACCAACCTCTTTTCCACAGTCAGTCTCATGCTCACACGTAAATTCTCCTGAGTGGACCTGCCAACGATTACCAAAGCACCAGCCTGGATGATGCTGACCAAAACCTCCAAGCACGAGGCTCTGAACTGCGCAAACCAATCCTGGTCCCACTGATGCCTGCCTGGGAAGGAAACACAGTGTGCTTGCACACATACACCCCCCCAGCTCAGCCAGCACAGGGAGGGACAGGCTGGTCACTTCATTCGCAGACAGCTTTTCCATTACTTACTGCAGCGTTTGAACAGCCAACCTGCTCCCCCTTCGTCTGCTCTGTGGTGGCCATTTCTCCAGAGCTGCCCATCATTTCCTTATCAAGCAGTAAAAACGCAGGATCACTAGAGACACAGCTCAGCCTTGCTGAGATTTCATTCTCTCAGCGGGTTGTAAATGCCCCTATAATGTTGGCTTTTTTAATCTTGTGTTATTATTACCCGCGGCTGCCATTCAGTCTGCAGAGAATAAAGCGCCCAGGCTTTCAGGGCCCACACAATGGCTCTGTGCATTTGCCAGTGGTTGGACAAACAATACCTCTGTGTTTCAGCTTTATTGGAAACCTTTCTGTTGTGGGAGCCTGGCTGCATGTGTCCCTCCGCTCAGGCAACGCAGAGGTGCGAGCGGGCGCCTCCGAATTCATCGGTGATTTCAGGAGCACGTGCCTTGGCGCCGGCCTATGGAGCCAACGTGAAAGTGCACAGGCAGCTGCGTGTTGTGTGAGCCCACGAAAGACAGACACAGACCTGCAGAGCCAGTTGCTCTCTAGATCAGCCAGGGAGATCGAAGCTCTAACAGGGCCCCTCTGTGAATAATTACGTTCATCTCCGTGTAAATGGTGTTGCAGGCTCGTGGGGAGGTGTGATGATATATGACATAACTGTGAAAATGTCAAAACACCGCTACCCTGAACCACGTTCTTATAGGAAATCTTGGCTTCCACTCGAAATTAAAGATCCTGCTGCTTGCAAGAAAGGCTTGAAAGGTGGAACAACTGAAAAAGCACAAATTAGAATGCAAAGAAAATTTGAAAAATGCAGGGCTCTTCTAATTCAGGGAGACTGATTGTTTTGGTCAGCTCATTATTGCTTGCAGGGGACACTGCAGATGTGTGAACTCTTACAGAGCTGCAAATATCCTTTCAGTCAAGAAAACAAGCCCTGCTGCAGACTCCTCACATACTGAAAACCCAAGAGGAAAGTCAGAAACTCCCACAAAACCACAAGGTTTACTTGTGAAACTGTTTAGAAACACACGAGGTTTATTTAATTTGTCTTCTGGTTTTAAGCAATCAAGTCACATTCTCACACCACTTCTGTCTAAGCAGGAGGGTTATATTACTGTATTTTATTTATTCCTTCCTTTTTCTTTTTTTCAGTAAAAACACAGAACTAAAATTCTCATGTACTTGTAAAACTTCAGGTACAACTCCACAAAACTAGGGCAATAGAAAACATGCCAAATATTTCAAGGCTTGGCAATAGTGAGCCTGCCTGTCTCTCTGTGGCAGGAGGAATGTCTGTCTGTCTCAGCCAATGTTTCTGAGTAGGAATGTCTCATCCCGATAGCCCATGTACATATAAAACACCTATGCTGTCAGCTCTCCAGGAAGAGACCTTGACATTTTGCAGAAATACCACATCCCAACCCCCATCTCCCCTGAACAGCAGCAGAAGGCAGAAAAACCTGGTAGATCTGAAAATGTAAGAATCAGGTGCTGCCTTCAGCAAGGATTAAAGTTAAAATGGAAGAGGCAGTGGTGAAACGAGCACAGCCAAATCACTGGAATGGATGTACCAAGGAACCGACTTCCAGGTTTCCCAAACCCATGGCCACAGCTGGCCTGTCCCACTCCCTCTCCTGTGGGCCAAGAGAAGAGAGATTTTGAAGGTGAGGAAATCGAGGCTTTGCCGTCTTAAGCAGAATAAATAAAAGGTGAATGGTTTCAGGAAATATTGTATTATTGTTGTGGTATTATGTGCTTCGTGTACCTGGAGAGAGAAACTGCAACCCTCGTTCTGAGCTCTCACCTCACAGTAACTGGGCTGGCAGAGGCAGGTGAGCTCCGCTCTCTGCGGACGCAGTAACGGGATTGCAATGCTCTCTTCCTGCAAGGAGTAATGAGGTGCCCAGAGAGCCTGCCGAGGTGTCAGAGAAACTGATGCTGATGGACCCTTTGCAGGCCAAAGACAGATTAAGAATAACACAATACCAGCATAACAGCACCTTATCAACAGCCCTGCGAGTGCTAAGAAGTGAATCTGAGCGAAGGCTGTGACACCTGTCTGCATCACAGCCCTGCTATTACTGCCTTCCGACTTCCCGCACAATCCAAGTGTCCAAATGGCTTTGAAGCAAGAAGCAGCAAGACAGGAAGGTGAATCTGAACTCTGATCAGCTGTCTGAAGAGACGGTGTGAACACCTTACATTTCAGTAACACTTTTCAACCATAACGAATCCGAGACATCCATTCAACCTCCACACTCCAAACCACAGAAGTAATATCTGCCCAGGTAGAGATGGGCAAATAAACACAAGTTAAATGACTGTTCAAGGTCGTCCAAGGACTACAAGAGACACACACACGTCTAGCAAGTAGATTACTCTTCCCTTTTGAAAGGCACACACACACACACACACACACACACACACACACGCACGGGGGATTGAAACTGCTTAGCCAGGTGTGGAGCCTGCTGTGATCAACACAGCTTCACTGAGCAGCAACTCCTCTCGATGCTGTTTCACTGGTGCTAAAATGTAAAAAAGCAAACCTTTATAACAGAATTCTTTCAAACAGATGCAAATAGGTGTGGGGATTTTGCATCTGGGCTAAGTTGCTACAATCTACACATCTTATTTGTTTGCTAGTTATTAAATTACCCACAAGCCATCAACAATTCAAGTCTCTCTCTGAGAGGCAGAGATTAACTAGGAATTGCTATGCAGAAATGCTGCTCATCTCTCTCTCTCTCTCTAGTGAGATCAGCCTCATGATGAGTTGCGGACATTTGGGAACAAAGGTGAGCTTTTCTGCAAGAAATGAGAGGCACAGAAAGATGGGAAAATGATGCTACAGGGAGAAGAGGATTTATTTGCAAGGCAAGAATCTATCAGGAATGGTTTCACACACGCACTGCAAGCCACGGACTGTGACCAAACACACTCCTGTATCTGGAGCACAGGAAGCTGCACTTCTGTCCAAGCACTAATGCAAATGAGATTTTCAGTGAAAGACAATGAGGCCAGTATGTAAATACTAATTTAACAATCTAGTTGACAAAGCCTCAGCTGATCTATAAATAGCTGGTTTATTAGCAGGTGATGCTGAAGGCAGCTATTCTGGCTCCATTTCCCACAATTCCCTGTGCCATCTTGTTTTTACTGACCCCGGAGACACAAGGACTCTTAACTGTATGCAGCTCACTCCTCCACCACTACCTGCAGAGTAGCTACAAACACTTGACAACACAATACATATTTATCAACGCCCTTACACAACAAGGATCCTGCAGCACCACGCACACAATGGCTCCCAGTGCTCAATTAAAGAGAGCAAATGGTTTAGAAAAAGAGAAGAATCATGCAGCCTTGCTTTTAAACGGGAGGAGCTGGTCACTCAGGTGCCAACAGGCATTTAGGGAATGATTGACACAGAGCCAGAGCCAGGCACCGTCCATCCACATTTACACTGTGCATTGGCAAACTGAGAATCTAGGATAGCAACATCCTTAGTTACTCTAGGCCACCAAAGAAGCATTTTACCATCTCAAAACAAGATGTCAAAATCCTGATCTTTTTACGCAGTTTCATTACATCAGGAATTATTATTTTACAGCACACAATGAATCTTACAACTCTCTACCACCTCCTCAAGCCACACATGCAGGAATCCCTTCTTTCACACAGGCACAAGACAGCTGTTTAACAGCAGATAGCAACCACCAGAGTCTAGGGCCAGCAGGCAAGAATACTGCATCCTGGTAAAATTGCTGTGGCATTTGGAGCAACACACCAGAGCTGTCCTAACTGCAGCATGGCCGGCATCCATGGAAACCACACGATTTATGATGTTTTAGGCTATTCACATGGATTTGTAGATATTCTCCAGAAGTGTTCTAAGGCTTCAGTCTTCCTCTTGCTGCAAAGAACAGTGACAACATACTTGATGAGTTGGGCTTGTAAATAGGCAGATTGAATTAGAGGAACAGAATAGACTTTGTTATCCCTTCCTCCCACTTGCTTCAAATTTCTAAAGAAACCTTCCAAACACAAGAAGTTGCCGTGTCTCTCACAGCCATACGATAAGCAGAAATACAAAATTTAAAAAAAAAACACAATCAACACTTATTTTTCCATAAGGTCCATCATATTCTTACAGCTTGTACAGGGCAGGCTCCAAAGTTTATCCTGACAGGGAACCTACTGTGCCGGGCCCTGCACCAACCCTGACGGGGGCAGAGGCTGCTCGTGACTGGGAGGCCCACGCTGCAGCCGGAGCGTGCACGGAGGCGTGCCAGAGCAAGGAGCCCCGGTACATTCCCTGCCCTGCTGCTGCACCCTCACTTCTCACCGCTGCCCACTCAATGAGGTGACAAGAGTTTCCAGAACACCGATTTGTTCTGCCACAGCTCAGCAGACCCGTTCCAAACGATCGTGGTGATCCGTGCCAACGGCATTATGGTTCCCTACGGAGCAGGCTGTGGACAAAGGACTGCTCCTTCGTTTGCCCTAACAACAAATCTTTACAATTTGTTTTTTTTAAAGTTTTAAACACAAGGGTTAAACTGATATTTATATGACTGCGAACCAGTGATGGTCTTACAGGCTGTTTTTAAGACCACCAGGAACCGTGGAAAAGAAACTTTCCTAATGAAGTTCACTTACTAAATTGCCTTTTGTGAGTGGACTTACTTCAGTTCACTCACTCACACTTCACTCCTCCTTCAGAAGAGAGGAGAAATAAGATAGAGAAGCTTGACTTAACAGGAGAGAAACTTAAAATAAAGCCGCTCTCAGAAAACCTGCGGAATTTAGCAAAAGAAGCGATACATCACAAATAAAGAAATCAGTAGTTCTCATTAATCAATTAGGAAAAGAAAAACCAGTATAATAATAGATTTGCAATGATCTTGACTAGATTATTTAATAAAACTGTCATAAATCTAACGGCAACAGACACGAGCACCAAGGAAGAACTGAAACATTTTACATAGTTCAGTAAATGTAACATGCTGCAACAAGGTGTCAAAACAGCCTTCCCAGGAGAAAGCCACACAGTTGCTGTTTCCTTTGCCTTTGATGTAAAGCTGCATGTAAACCTGCAGTGCCAAACAACTCAAAAGAAGCTTGTTCTGTCCCCCAAATCTCTGCATTTCCTGTAGCTCTGGCAAAGTTCCTGCTTCCTTTGGCTGTTGTCTCCTTTTCCGATCAGCATATCCATTGCCCAGATCCTTGATTTCACAGCCCAGCCAGTTGTATTCCAGGAGCAGTTACCAGCCAGCACCCAAAGAAAAGTTTAACTGAGTTTGGCTCTGTCTGAAGAAAATTTTGAGCAACTAGAGCACAGATGAAATCCAACTTATCCAGAGTAATTCATTCTTCACACTTGTTTAAGCATGGTCACTCACCGAGGACAGACTGGCAGCCTTCTCCGTGGGCTGTGGATTCCACTGCGCTGCCAGGAGCTGCGCTGAGACAAGTCCACATCACACGTCAGTGAAGATGGACTGCACCCTTCAGCTCTGGGATGGAAAAATCAAACTGCTAGATAGGTTCTCTTCCTTGCCGGATACACTGATTTTTATCAACGGGAAAAGCCAATTAAAGTTGATAAAGACACATTCTCTGCTGATTTTTCCTTACTGCCCACTGCTCAGTGCTAGTATAATGGATAATGTTCTGCCTGTGGGTGTATTTTCTAAGATCTGTCAGTTCTGACAGCATTTTGGCACCTGGATAACTCAAGATCTATACTGAGGGTCCAGGAATGCACCATTTCTCAGTAGCTGATGGGTACATTTTTCAGCAAGGCTTCCCTAATTAAAGGGCTGGAAAGAGATGGGATCAGATTGATAGGCTTTGCAGTCAGATGTTTTACGCTTAGTTTGATGAATTATAAATCACCTTTTGCAACTTTCAGAACATGTGAGAAGAACACGCAACAGAAACTACAGCAATATGTCCAGAATATCACAATGTAACTACTTGTTTTCAAATTTCACCTCTGTCCCTATGGCAAGGCCATTAAAGGCATACTCAAGAAAAGCAATGCTCATTGAAAATAAAAATAAATAAAGTGAAGCTATGAAATGGGACACTGCTGCTCTGGAGGTACTCCCACATGGAGTGTTTTGCCCCAGGCGGGACAGAAAATGCATCGCTCCTCCTCTGAGCATCACCCTGGGCTGGGAACACTGCCCTGAAACTGAGTGCTCAGCTCAGTCAGCCACCTCCTCTGCCAGAGCAGCAGGAAGCCTTGCCTTGTCCTCGGCCGTCACAGCCTTGCGTCAGGGCTAGAGAAACCACTGTCATATTAAATGCTTTGACTTTACTACCTGTAAAACTGCATGAAGACAATGTACTCTGTGCCGGCTTCGTTGTCTCTGTCAGAGCCCCTTCCCTACACAGTGAAATGCAACTCCAGAGTGGCCACTGGCAAGACCTTTCAGAATAACCAGTTTGTTCTGGTTTTAATGAGATCTTTAGGTACTGAAGTTCTTTTTTTGCGGGGCGATGTGAGGGGAGAAAAACAACAAAAAAGCCCAAACCCCAAAACAGGATGTGAGAGCCTGGTATCCCAGAGGGAAAGCTCACAGGTGCCTTGCTCTCAGTGGTGTTCAGAAGAGTGCAGACTTTAAAGTTATAGAGAAGAAAGTCACAGAGTAACCATTTGGAATAGGGAGAAAACTGTTGGTAATTTAAACAATGAAACCAAAGAAATACAATGCAAAGCTATCAGGATGTGAAAAGCACTTCCAGGCACTGAGAGGTTAAAACAATTATTTGAACAGCTGGGAAAATTAAAATGGTAAAATAATAGCTACCCTTCAAAATTCTACAGATGCAAAGAGACTCTTCAATGAATAACTGATAAAGGGGAAAACACATTTTAAAAGAGAAACTGTTTCACGCATGAAGGTCATACAAGTAATAGCTCCTCTTAAGAACCCGGATTTCCAGACTTGGCAAGAGATGAAGAGCTGGGGTTAACACAGCAGCCTTTTACCTTGAGGGACCTAGGGTAAAATCCTGAATACTTTAAGCTACATATGAAAGTGACTTTGGGCAGATTCTTTCTACCGGTTTTTTGGAAACTGTTCCCCACCGTAGCAAAAGCAAGGTCACACCAGAGCACACCAGAATTGTTGTAGCAGTTAGTTTGTTTGTTTTCCCAAGGAATCCTCCCAGTCCAAATAACTCCAGCAAACGGTGCAATCAGAGCAGCCAGTTCAAGCAGTTTTACTGCTGTTATCTAGGGCTTCCCCCCACACATAACCTTGCTTTGGTAAGAATGTGGTGATATGTGATTTTTCAGGAAAAAAAGACAGTCTGCAACGATTAGCTTTACTGTTCAGGAAAGGTCTAACTGGAAGAATAATGCCAGTCAGGATTGCAGTGTGTAAGCATGGTGTACACGATGCTGCCCATCAGGACTGGGTGCACAGACGAGACATATTCAGGGGACCCACAACTCCAGCAGAGCCATCTCCAGGGCAGGGAGGAGCTGAAAGAACACAGCCAGGGAAAGTTTATCTGCCACTTGGCTCCAGCTATCCTTGTAGGCAATGGATCCTCTCTCCCTACTAGCTATTTAAAACAAGAAACCAAAAATTTTCAGCAAGTAGAGAAAAATTGACAACTGAATATGCAGCACTGTAAAGAAGAAACCAGCTGCACAGTGCCAGCTCTTGTTTCCATCCCTCACCCACTTCAAATGCACAACCTCTTCCACATAAACGCCGTGCAAACTGTTAAAAGGACAGCAACTGAACACACCTCATCAGAGTCCAAAAACATGGATCCTTTGGCAAAAAAAGGCAGAATCGGAATAGAAGGCCAAATCCATCCACCCCAGCAGTCAACTCTTCTATCATTCACACATATCATTTCACCAGTCTGCATCTGGAAAGTCTTAACTGTTACTTTTTTTTCTTTCTATCTTTTCTTTCTAAAGAAAGAAATGAGACAGTATAAACACCGAGATCCTCCTGCAAGAAGACTTTTTCTCCAATCAAAAGCACTTGTTTTTCCAGGATGATTAGAGCATTTCTGAAGGACTAAGATACAGCCTCCTCAACCTTCTCTCTTCAGAGTAGAGCCTACTTCACTCTACTCTGAACACGGTCAACATACTTCAGTTGACAATCATCTGGTATTGAGTCCTGATGCTGCCAGGTATCTCCTTTGATGGGTTAGGCTGCTCACTAGGCAAGGATACCAAAAGAAAACATGAAGGGGATGAGCCTGCAGCCTCCCCCATACAACTTGCTGCAAGCACCTTGAACCCTTAGATACTTAGACCAGGTTTGACCACTTTAAGGATCAGAAGTGTCCAACATGTTGCAGAAAGGAGCACTTGTGTCTATGCCAAACCAAAGTAGCCTGTGCCACAGAAAGTAACCCGGCTGACAGAAGGTTTTCAATAAAGGTCTTGATCTTCCTAAGGTCCTGAAGGACCCTGTGACACATTTTTACAAGAGTCAGGGCCCTGGTATTCTGCCAAGCTACATACACTTATCTAAACTGAAATTATGATTACAGCTTTAATTCAATATGCTCTCCTTCACTTCTGATCCTAATCTGCTGGCAGGAGCTGTTGGACCAGTAAGCACCTGCCTTTTTTTGCCCTTTAGGTGACTACGTCACTGTGCTGCCTGAGCAGATGCCAGCAGCTAGAGCTGCACAGCAAAACCATTTAGGAAATTCACCAGCTGGGTACAAAACCTGCCTTAGCAGAGTTCCTGTTCCTACTGGGAAACCCGCAGATCCATCTCTGGTACCTTGTCATGGCACTGGTTGTGGTAAGAACAAAGAACTGGAATATCCCAGCTTGTCCCCTCACTGCACCAGCATGATGACCAGTCATCAGTCTTTTAGTTGCCCAAGGTAAACAGCATCCTGCAAAGCTGGTGTACAGCTGGATAATGTCCTCTGGGATCCTTCAGGGTTAAAAAGAGGGCATAAAACTGACAGAATGAAAGAGAACTTGAAGCAGAAAACGAAGGTGCAAGGCTTGCAAAGCACCCACACCTTTCTACCCTCCTTCCATGGGGTCTCTGATTCTTACCCATCTTTCCCGCAATCAAACTCCCCTGTGCCAAGCAGCTTTCATGTGCAGTGAGGAGTGCAGGGGGAGCAGGGCGATGCAGAGGATTGCACTATGTCCTTATGAGCTTCCAGCACTCAGAACCCGAAGATTTCTTTTGCTCCTCTGATCAGCCATGTTCAGATGCATATTTAAAAATAAGACAGACACTGAACTCTGTCTTGCCCCTTGAGGGAATTGCAGCCTCCTCTTTCCAAACCGCCAGTTCAGCGCTGCAGGGACTAGGCAGCCGGGTGTCAGCTCCAATATAGGTTTTGAAATGAAAGGAATGCAAACGAAGGGGACAGAAGAGAGGAGAGGAGGGAGGGAGAAGGTGCAGAGACACTGGAAGGAAGCAGGTGAAAAAATGAAGACAGAGGGGAAAGGAAAAATCTGAGCCCAGACTAGAAAGAGCTGAGTAAAAGAGATGGAAGGAGGAGGAGGAAGAGGAGGTAGCAAACCCAGGCAATAGCATAACTCCAGCTCGCTTGTTCAGACTACGAGAAAAATCCTACACGTGGCCAGAACTGCTTGTGCTAAGTGGTGAGGAGATCAGTGAGCCACATATAAAATATATGTAAAATACCCACAGTCTGAGTTTTAATCGCAGAACATCACGGAAAAGTTCTAGAACAATTTACCTTTGCTCCTAGCTCAAACATTTGCTATGCACTTCCCTGACCTCATGGGGATCAACCCCAGTGCCAGTGTGGCACTGCAACAATCTGAAATGCAGCACGCCACAAAAAAATCAACCAACCCAAAAATACAATGGAGAAAATAACTTGGCAGTGCCATACAGCACTTGAATCTGGTGCCAGTGAGACAAAATAGGGACTCCTCGACCTTCATGTTTCCACATCCAGCCCAAGAGGATTGGCAGTTGCTAGTATCTTTAAGCTTAAGAGAAGGATTCCAGGCAGTAACCTCAGGGAAACAGGTTTAATAATAAATAAAAAGATGTTGTTGGTCTAGTGAAAAAAACCAAACAGATAATCAAGTGCATGCCTAGATGTAAGCTTGCAAATAAGAAATGCCAAGTCAGGAATCAGGAGGGCAAGTTCTTACAGCTCTACAACGTGCACTTCCAGAAGCTCGTCAGAACTTCAGTGGTACTTGAGAAATTCGTGCCGAGATCAAGAAACCCTTCCAACTGTTGATTCTGAAGCAATTATCTGGAAGAACACAAGCTTGCCTGAGGTGAAACACACAGTATGGTGTGAACTTACCATCCTGCTGTCAGGATGGACAGGTACCATGGTAAGCACAAATCAAAATTGATGAGGAAAGCACCAACAGAGAGAGCAAAGCAAGAACCAAGGATCACAGGGAAGAGCAGGCAGGACCCAGATGAACAGTTACAGCCTAGAGGCTTGTGGAGCAGTTCAGAGCCACTGAAGAAATTCTCTTGCATACCTGGCTGGTGGGTCCAAACATCAGTTGGATCCAAACCTGCTGGGAAGATTAACAGCTACAGATTAACACACAATCCTTATAACCTTTTATCCACATGACAGTGCACCAGACATCTGTGCTTTAGAAGACTCTTCTCAAGGGAAGATGCCTACTTCAGCCTTCAAGCACCACAACATTCCTGCTTTATGTCGTCCCTTAAGGAAAGCTTTTCATAGCAGCAATGAAAGCTTTTTGCACTGAACAGCTGGAACCAAAGTCAAAGCACAACCTGGCAGTTTTCTTGGCTGAACAGGGATGCCATTGAAGCTGAGCTTCACAGGAGAAAAGTCTGTATTGACAAAGGTTTGAGACAGTGGTTCAAGAGTTGAAGGGAGTCAGAATTGCAATTTGCAGCATTTTCAAGAAGAATATTTGGAGCCTTATCCTTCTGCTACAGCTGGCATCCAGAAATTATCTCCCTTATTTCTCTCCTTTAAATATTTTTTCCCCGTAACACTTATCAAAGCCACCACCTTCCTAGCAGGAATAGTCAGGACTTGTCAGGTCTCCCCAGATGCTCAGATTAGCTGGCTCTCTTCTCCATGTGGGGACTCTCAGATCCCACAACTTAGTGAGGCAAGGATTTGGACCTGGGATTCAAGTTTTCATGAGGGAATTTCTGTTATTATAGCAGATCTAGTTCCAGACACAGCCACTGTGAACCATGTGACAGGATATGAATCCTCTTCTGTATATTCCTTCTGTGTGATCTCCCTCTTCGTTTCCTCACACCCCCCTTTTCTCTACAGCATTGCAGCACTTCATTGATTCAACACAATCGACAAGAGAGCACGACGGCAGAGGCAGCTCTCAGATTGGAACAGCTGGTTTTCTTGATGGCATCATGTCCCAAAGAGAGGTAAGGAATCACAAGAAAAGAGACTGCTTATTCTCAACAGCAAACAACTCCAGACCGGAGAAGAAAGCACAACCCTGCTGACTGAGTAAAAGGCAGCAGTGGGATTTTGAATATATTTCACACTCCTTGATGGATCGTGCTTGAAGATTTTGTGGGGAAGCAGAGCTCAGAGGAAACCACGCTTCAAAGCCTATCACTGTACTCAAGGGGCCTATGAAAACTTTATAGATACGAACCCCTGCTATCCTGTCCAAAGCCCACCTGCAGACCTGCTGGCACAACCAGTTCCTCAATGGCCACACTCCACAACTACTACACCTCGCTTCCATCAGGCTTTGGAATAAGGTCCTGCCAGCCATGCCGAAGTGGGCTTAATAATAGATGGACAAGGATGACCAGTGGAGACTGAAAAAAACCCAGTCAAAAGTCATTGACCCTGTGACCAACCTCCGAATAAGCTGTGACAGCACATCCACGTCACAGCCAACAACCACACTGAGCACCCAGCTGTGAGCTGGCAGACCTTGAGCTGTTTCATTCACACAGTCATCTGTCACATGAGTCCTTGGACACAGGACCACAACACTGCAAAGTTTCCTCTTCCCTCATCTCAGTTGCTGTCCTGCCTCAACACACAGCAGCAAAAACAAGCTACTGAGGACGTGACAACTGCCTGCTCATCAGCAGCAGAAGGTGCTGAGGCCAGCAAGGATCTGCAGTTGCTCTGATCCCCAGAGCTCAAATTTTCCAAGCACGAAACATTTGCCTGAACAACACAAAAAGAGGTGCAGGAAGCAAGAACACAGGCTGCCTTAAATCCACAAGCCCTTTTCTTTTTCCAGGCTGCTCCCACCTAATACTCTATCTTTTATCTCATCCTAAAATAAGAGGACAGGCCTTAGAGGATCAAGCCATAAACTTCTGAAAGCTTTCTGTAGCCCTCTCCTGCAACAAGGGGTTTGTTTCCATTTCTCAAAAGCAAAGAAGGAAATCAATACTTGGACAGAGACGGCATATTCCAAGGACAATCTTAGTTGCTGCAGTGCTACCCTTGCTGAGACTCTCCAATGAAGGTGATCACAGTGGTAGGCAGAAGTCAAGCCCCTCAAACATTCAGGCAAGCCAGAGTCTTCAAGTGGAAATAGGTTGTTCACGAGCAGCAGAAACGAAGTCATTTGGATTCCTCCAGATTCATGTCTCAAAGTTACGTTTCTCTGTGACCAAACTCACGTCTAATAAAGAGTGAGTCAATATTCTTTGCCCCTGCACAAGCACCGCCGGGGTCCCTTCCCTCCACCTAATTGCCTGTTTTCACAAGGTATACAGGAACTTATTACTTCAGAGCCTTTGTGGCTTCTGAGGAACACCACTGCAACTCACCAGCAGGTTTAGAGTAAGCAGAGAGTGGGACAGAAACCAGGCTCACGGATGCACAACATGGTTACGTGAGTCCCACTTCCTTAACCAGGGTACAGCTCCAGACACGGCTCGCGGGGAGCCCCACATCCAGGGGGAGTGCTGGCACACTGAACCCAGGACAGTGCCACTCGTGTCACCTGAGCAGGCTCTGCCCTGCTCTCCAGGGTCTGCTCTGTATATGGCAAAGCTCCTGACCTACCAACATCTGTTCAGTTTTTATACAAAGCAAGTCAGGGCTCTGCAAGGCAGGACAACATCTTTGTTGACATTTCAGTCCCTCAGAGAGAAGCTCTCCTTTGGCTTTGTGTCAGCCACCTTTGGCTGTGTCAGAAAATAGTGCATAGCCTGTTCTCTCAAGCAAAGCCGTTTGCCTGTGCAAAGGTTCCCAGCAAACAGACAGAAGGTGGCAGCTGGAGAAAGGAAACCTGGGATCACTGCACACAATCTCACCTTTTATTATTTAGCCACATTTATTGAACACACCCGGGCTCTAATCCACCAGTGCAAGAAACCTGCTAATATACCCACCTGACTGGAGAGACTTTCCTGCGTTTTATGGGGTTCTATTGCAGCAAATGTCAAGGCTCAGCAAAACAAGAAGGCACTAAGAAGTGTCTCACACAGCCTGGGCTCTTTCCCAACCAGCACTCATTTGATACTGGATTAAACAAGGAACTTGAGAGCATTCAGTTGTCTCAAGCTCACAACATACCTTTGTCTGCACACAAGCCACCCATCAGCAGCTGCAAGAACAAAGTATGACTTTCACATGTAATGGCTTCCATAATGCTTGTTGTTTTTGAACCAAGTGGCAGCCCACGTGCCTCAAGACATTTGCTAAAGACTGGAAAGAGAGGAATGCATTAGAACATTATACCCAGTCTACCTTCAGCAATGAACCTGCTTCTGCTCCAGAGGTCAATCTGCAGTCTATACAAGCTTTAGAGCTTTAAGGTTGGCTTTCGCAGAACAATGCAGTGATCACCGGTGCCATACAAGCTCTCCACAAAAATTTTGCTAGTGCACTCCAACTCTATCACAGTGCCTTCATCATGCCAGCAGAAGGTACGCACAGCAAGGAACATTCCTACCTGGACCACAGCATCCAACACATTTTTCAGTGGCTGTCTACTTTTACAAAATTTGAGAAGATTTCCTGAGCCTCAGAATACTCCTGAACGCACTTAGGCTTGGTACTAAAAGATGAAATACAACCTTGATGTGCCACAGGAAGTTGAACAGTACTGACAACATCCTAGGGCCCAGAAATACGACAGAGCTTTTTAAATGATGGTAATCCTAAGCAGGCCACATTTAGCGCTACTGAAGACAAAAGTTTTCAATGGTTCCTGCTGATATGGCCTGAGGGAAACTCTTGTGTTCAAAGTCACCAACTGGCGTACACCTGAACCCATGAAGAAACGGTGTCAGAGAGCCCAGAGGATCATTAGAAGTATCCATCTAACTTCCCAGCACACCGTGTTTAGCTGCAGGCAGTGCCTCAAAATAAAGATACATTTCCTCCCTTCTTCCACCCATGAAAAGGAATCAGCAGAAGTTCTCAGACATGTAATTAAGATGGCACTGAGATGGGACAAACAAACAAACAGTAATTCAGTCTCCTTTTCAAATCCTTTGGAGAGATCAACAAGTCTCCATATCATATCTATAACCAGAAACTCTCTTATTCTGTCCAAGAACTTATTTTATAAAGCTATCAAGTAGATAACTGAAACACAGTGTACTACGTGCCCTACTACCTCACACAGAAGATAAAAACCTCGACTCTTTGATATTTAGAAACCTTGGGATTTTTTTTTTTACTCTTACACCAATATACTACTCTAAATTGCAAGGTTTACAGTCCTATCAGCAAAAAGACTCTCATGTAAGACTATATTTTAAACAGCAGCTGAGCAGGGACCCATCACATACCTGGGCACTGCTTGTCTGAGCCCTTACAGGCAGCCAGAGAGAACCCACAAATCAGTTCAGTCCTGTATCACTCTCCTATTTCCACAATAGTCAGGAGAGTGCTACAGGGAAAAAAACTTCAAGAACAGAAAGGAGGTGCTGTTAATATAACATCTAAAGAAGAAAGATGTGTCCTAGACAAAAACCGAACTGCTTAAGTAGCTGTGCCAGGGCACTGCATGGTACTAAAAAGAGAATAAACTCAGAACAACTGCAAGTCATGAGTAGGAAACATCCTTCAGAAAACAAGACAAATGTAAAAATTTCACAGTGGTTTGGCAAGAAGAAAAAACGTTGCAGCTGCTATCATCTCCCTAAATTTTAAGCTTGCTTTTTGTCCAATTATCTGATTTCCTGAGGATCTATATTGTGAACAAAACTTCAAACAAGCAGAAAGAACATTTGAAGATCCAGGAGTCTGTACATGTACAAGTAACTGTGATGGGAAGGTACCATCTCACACCTGGCAGAAGGACACTGCCACCTGCCAAAGGCTTGCATGACCTGAATATGTGGGTGCTCCCTTCAGTTTTTAAGACAGTGCCCACACTTTACAAGTCATTAGAACATTTCAGATCACCCTCATCAGCAAACTCAAAGAGGAATTCAAGGAACAAGCAAATGAATAAAAACACCCTCCATTTTCATATGAAACACTTGGATCAGGTCAGGATTGAAGTACACAGTCCACAGAGAGGAAACTGGAATAATCACTGTGCATGATTCAACCAGTTCAGGAGTTAAAAAAAAATATTTAAAAATTATAATCTTCTTTTACCAATGTTAAATTCATCCTGAGAAGGGAACTAGGTACCTGCTGGGACACAAAAAAGCTGCCAATGTAGTGGTGATTGTTGAGAGCTCCCAGTCCCCCAGTAAAAGAACAGTGTAACAGTGCTTTATTAACAGCCCCGAACCAAGGAACCCTGAGCTTTCTGTTCCACAGCTCGGAGAAGCAACCCAACAGATGAGCTCCTTGGAAATATAAGCCAAGTCCTTGTGGGCAGCAAACATGAACTGATAAACCTAAGGGGAGAGAATGCAGAGGCAGATAGGCAGAGGTAATCGGAAATGACAAAGGTGAGCAGGCAGAGAGCAAGCAGAGTGCTTGAAGGACAGAGGCAGAAGAGTTGAAATTTTATCGCATACAGGTATTTTAAAAGTTAAATCAACAGCTTTCCAATACCGTTATTTCAAAAAAATCATTCCCCCTAATATATGCAGGAAGCCAGCTGCTTGCAAAATGACCTTTAAACCCTACCTACCATGCCTTATTAGACTAATTCAGAGCTGGAGGTTGGCTGATCCTGAAATCCATTTATACAGGACAAACAGGCATTCAGCAGGGACAAAGAGCGAACACATTGTCAAAATAATTTTGTCTGCATTTCTGCATGCACACTCAGGCTCAACACAGTAGAGCAGCACTTCTTCAGCTTCAGAAACAAGGTACACCAGACATTGCAGCGCCATCCTCACTCAAGACTTCTCTTCCTGCTTCCCTCGCATTATGAAGGTAACAAACTTTAATAACAACAAGTGTTGTCTTTCTGGACAGTTTCTGTGACTGCAGAGGTCTTTAAAGAGCCTTTCACCAACTCTTAAAGGCCCCCAATAAAGGCCTCTAACCAAAACAGACATTATAACCAAAACAGTGTTTCTTGCCAGAGATGGAAGTATCAGCAGCAGAGCTTACGCTAACACTGTATTCAGATCACTGTAACACATTGTCTTCAACACGTCTTGTTCCTGTATTTGAAGCACTGGTGTTCAGAAAGGTTTTTTCAATTGTCTTGCAAAGGTCTAGCTAGGACTGAAAGCTTTAAATTGTTTTGGAAGCATCACAAGTATGTCAGGAAATTTCTCCAGACAAGGAGGCCTGTTGGGCAGACAGACAGTGTCACAGAGGGGTGAAAATCACGAACAATTACTGCAGGCATGATGCAGAAAGAAACCTTCCCTTGAAGTTTGGATTTTGTAACAGATGAATGCTCCACAGCCTTGGACAAGGAGGCTCTGTGGAGAGAACAAACACTAGCAAGCAGCATCAGGGCAACTTCTGCAAAGCTTCTCCTCCAGTACGCCACAGTCCTGATGAGAAAACGACTGGCTTGCCACTAACAGGAGGGCTCATCTGTCATTCACTGACTTCCAAAGAAGGGCTAGTTAGAGCAGTCTTGCTTGCTCGGGAGCAACTCTTCCACTGGATTGGGACCACTGCTACCACAATAACCCCTGCACATGTGGTCTACACAGACACATTCAGCTGAGTGGTGAAGGCTTTAAATCCCACTAGTCCTCAAGGTATTGAGCCCTAAAACCTGCGACAAAAATACCTGATGGCTGGTGTGTGGAGGCTGCACACTGCACACAGCAGGAAACCATCCTGTGCAGACTACGACCAACAAAGAGCATAACAAATCTTTGGTTTCCCCAGTTTGTCATGAAGGCTTTGGCATCACTGATAAAATTTCCCAAGTTATAGCCAAGTTGTCAGAGAATGGATCTAACATTAGAACGGAAGTTATGGAAGTCAGGGCTACTTTGGAACTTCCTGGGAGTCTGAAGGCACTTGACCAATGACCTTGTGCTTCTAACCAGCAGTTGCTATCAACAGCAATTTTTGTGGCTCTGTTTCAATCTAACTTCAGCAGCAAAACACATAGTTTAAAAATTGGAAATAAACTTCTTTCTGTCCAAGATTGCTTGGTCATCAGTCTCCTGGAATTAATCTGAGTAAGAATTTCCACTTCCCACTTGCCAACAGTGCTACAAATCTTTTGTGAAAGAATCTGGCATTAAAACAGCCAGATGTATCACAACACTCTCTCACCCTCAAGCAACTATTTTCCATACTAGATAAGCCTGACTGAATACAGGCTACAGTTCTCAGGAAAATGTTGCCTAACACACCATGCAGAGAGCACAGAACTAAAGAAACGTTTGATCCGTGTAGTCCCACTAATTTAAGCCTAAAGAGAAACAACTTCTGAAAAGAAAGAGAGAGAATACAAAGAATGAAATTTTGATACCGAAGTGTAATGAGACTTTTCAGGTACATCCACTCAAAGACCACGTTAGAGGATCGGGTCAGCTGCGATGTCTAACTCTTAGAGTATTTTATTGTAAAAAACTTTTAGACCGTTTTAAAACACTTTCAGGCAAACTAGGTTTTAAAACAAGAACCGTAGCAAGACCACATTTTAGAAGTAACAAAATGCCAAATAACTCAACTTCAGAAATTGTAATGGCATTCTGATTTCTTTCCCTCTTTTACAGAAGTTGCTTTCAAAATCATCTGTAAAACATACATATTTAGATTAACTTTACCTGTAAGTGTATCTGAAATCAGAACCACCAAGCGAGAAATTAGACTCAAAAGCAATTATGCCTCACTGTAACAATGTCAACCCCCCCCAAACAAACAAAAACCAGGAAACAAAAAATAAATGCACAGGGCCTGGGCATTGAACTGTTAGACAACAGACTGTTTATGAGAAGAGAAATGCAGTCAGAAGTCTTCCTTCCAGATCAGGCAATGCATACAAGAACTTGAGAGGTAAAGATGATGCAGAATATGGACTAAATATCACTGAAAGAGGAGCCCTGAAGCACAGCCAAGCAAGTTTTAAACTTATTTCTGCTTATTTTCTTCAAAAATTATAAACCTCAGGAGGTTTGGGCTTTACAGGGACTACAAAGAGCAGACAGAGAGAGGAATTTGTTCATGTGGGTTAAGAAGTGCTCACAAAACACCAGGCTGTGGGGAACACGAGAGCTTCATGAAGTGCTGAGACACAGAGTAAATAAAGAACTTATGCCTCCAGTTTCATAAATACCAGGTACAGGCAGCAGACATTTCCATTTCAAGTAGGCCAGCACTTACTCCGGAACATGCCTCATATATTAAGATGGAGGTTTATGTCCTTTCAGGCAGCTCTATATTTTTAGTTTATCCACCAGTGAACTCTTCAGGATATGAAGTGTTATGTATAGACCCAAGACATGCCAGAACCTACAACTGCTGCCTTGAAAATCAAAACAATAACTGTTTCCATCCTTCATAATTAGAAGCAAAATATGGATCCTCTTCACCTTTGCAAATACCAGGTCAGGGTATGCCTGGGTACAGTTAATCCACTGCTCCTCTGTGTTTACGACTAAACAAACAGCAGCTGCCTGCAGCCTGCAGCTCTCCCCTGACTCCCTTGTGGGGGCCATTTATTGAGTCATAAACTCCTCCGATAGTGTTATCACCACAGCATTTGCACAAATAAAGGTTGAAAGAGAGAAAGATTTAAAAAAAAAAAGAGAGAGAGAATTTCCTTTATAGAGAAGGCAAGACAAACCCTTTACAGGTATGCTTGCTTTGAGCGAGGACAGACTGACAAAAGGTAGGCAGGACAGGGGTGTACCTGGCTGAGGATGGCCGGGCATAGCACCCTCCAGGACAGCAAATACACAGATTTATCTGAAACTACAAATCTGAATTCCAGAGAGCTCAAACAACCTTAAAGTCTTCCAAGTTAGATATATTGCATTTCAAGCTGCACACCATGTGATAGATCTCCTCAGTGAGGCTTCAACAGCTAAGATCTACCTCTGCAGAACCCCAGGGGGAGGAGAAAGCCTGGCATTTCTCAAGTACAGATACAAACCTAGCTGTACCTGGTCCAAACTTTCTTTCTCCAGCCACACACACTGACTGCTCCTCTCTAGCCCAGTAAGTACACAACCTATCTACAAAGTAACCTGCAATCCATCAGAAGGGAAAAAAACACTTTAGCAAGAGCCTGATGATCCAGAATGATCAGATACCTGCAGTGCAGCCCACGGCATCCAACTCATCCCAAAGCTGTTTCTCTCAAGCAGAGAGAGACCCAGGTTGCAGAAATGAAAGCTCCCAGCAGGCCACACTTCAGCAGGATCCAGAGTGCTTGAGCAAAACCGCTCCATCAGGATGGGACACTGCAGAAATACCTGCAGCATCCTCTCAGCAATCTAAGTCCCTGCCCACAGGTTAGAGGCAAACTTCCAGCAGAGTTGTAATGCTTTGCTTTGTGTGCCAAAAGGGAACCGGGCTTTCACAGAGATCCCTTGGAAATGTAAACGCAATAAATTGACCACATTCCTTTTTATTATAGTCAAGGGCAAAGCAGAATACAGACGACTCAAGGTTATGTTAAAAGTCTCCCTTCACTGGAATTCAGTCAATCAGTATTTAGCAAGGGCTTGTTTGCACACAGCAGAGTGACTCACAGCAAACGTGTGTGAATTTTCCCTGCACTTTCATTACAAACCCTGAACGTTCATATACAGAGAAGCTCACTCACCAGTTTATTGCATTGTAATTTCCTCATGTAGACGAGCCCTAAAGCCTTGAGAGAAGTAGGTTTACCTTTGTCTGTTATGAATAGCAGATTTGTGAGAAGAGGGATACAGAATAGGGAGAAAGAGCGCAGGATTATGAATGGCTCCTAGCTCAATGTATACAGCTCCTATTGACAAGGGAATACACATGTCTGAGTACACGGCTCCTGATAGCTTGGTTTGGCCAGGAGCTAGAGCACAAAATTTTCACCTTGCTCCTTCTGTGAAAGACAGGCACCTAGAGACAGCAAGGAAACCCCTGAAAAGAAGGGATACAGGCTCTTCACTAACAGATATTTTTCTGCACACAGTTGCAGGAAGCAGGTTCTGTTTGAAATCCCAAATCACATTAATGTATGGTCACCGGAGGCCTCATTTTCCAAGCGGCAGCTGGTTGGAGATTCCCTGGTATAACCACCAATTACGTAACAAGGTAACCAACTAAAATTCACCGTCAATTCAGATTTGCCTATCGGTGTGAACAGAACGCAAGGGCAGCAGAATGGGTCACAAACACTCTGAAAAAGCTTGCATGTGAGTGCATATTTGCACGGGGGAGGGAAGCAATTCACTAATAGGACTCAGACTTTTTAAAACACGATCATTTGTTTTCCCCTTCCATCTGGACCCAAACTAAGAAATTATGCAGATTTCCACTGCCCACTCTCCTTTTCCTTCCACACCCCCTTCTCACTGGCACGAGATAAAACCTTGGGGAAACAGCAGCAGTAATCTTCAATTCTCATTATCTAACGGCAGCAGTAGTTCTTGGTGAAACTTGCGGTCAATAAACTACAGGCAATTTTGAAAGACACAATGGGAACTGCCCCTCCTACAGCTGTCCCATTATCCCAGCTTTTATTAGATTTAAAGCCAGCGATTTTTATGCTGTAGCTCAAGTTCTGCAGAGCCATGGAAACAGACCACCAGAAAAGATAAACCACTCCTGAATTAAACAGGAGCTATCACAGTGACACCCTCTAAAGTCAGAGAACTTCCACATAAGCAAAGCATGGGAACCCAGCGCCTAAAGGGGCTGACACTACTGCAGTGAGTCAACAGTGATGCGGCCAAAACTCAACATTCAGGGTGGTATAAACGGAAAAGCTCATGAGCATGTTAGGCAGGGCAAGTTGAAAGCATACTGGCCACAAAGGCAGACAACCAGAGCAGGATCCTGCTCACATAACCATGAGCATCCCAGAACAGGCACCAACTTTGTAGTCTATGCTCTGGATGTGCCACCCAAGAGGCAGAGGGAACTACTCATCTCTGGCTGGCAATTCAGCTGGCCTGTTTCAGATGACTTTTTAGAATCAGATGCATCGTGCTCTACATGTGCCTATTTCTCTCTGTTGACTACAAGAGATGGCCCAATAGCCAGAAAGTATACAAAACAGGTAACAATAGCTGTATCTCTACCATGCACCACAATAAACTAACCTGTTCCAGGAAGAGGGGCTTTACAGGAAACCAGCAGAAAATAAATTTTAAAACTCATGGAACGATGTGTTTGTTCATGGGGCAGAAATAACTGAGGGTGTATCTCGGCTCCTGGCTCAGAGATGTGCACAACAACAGGCAGAGGGAAATGGACGTCCAAAGGAACGGTCTCAGATGAACACAGTAAGGGGGAAGATGCAAAGAATTATTCTCATCCACTGTAAGCTGTAATTTTCAGTCTAGAAACCTAGAGCTTGCTTTCTCTGAGTCTAATGTATACCATGCCCTGGAGACATTTTTACCAGCCATCAAAAGGAACTTGCAGAGAACCAGATGCTTCATTAAAGAATATTCACCAAGCCTTATAAAATCTTTAGTAAAAAGCAGAAGAACAAATCACCAGTATGCAAGTGAGCTGAAGTCATACATCCAGCTTTGATTACATTTCCTACTGCACTGGAAAACAAATTGTGTTTAAAAAAAAAAAAAAAAGGTAAAAAATAGCCAAGAAATCAAGAGATTCTGGCCTTTCTTTTCCACGTTCCTCCAACCTGAATTTCCTGAATGAGGAATGCGTGAGACAAAGCCATTTGGTATAAGATGCTAATTTAAACTTAAAGAAAAATAACAGCTTAAAAACGAGAAGGGAGGAGGGAGTTTTAATCCTACATGATAAAACAACAGCTTGTGATTGCTACATGTATCACAGGAGTCAGCAGAGTCAGGAAGAGCAGTGAGGCAAATTGTCAGGGCTTGAGCTGTCCTGGGACAAAAGGAAACTACAGAAGACATATTGCCTTACAAAAGTTTTATCTGAATTTGTACTTGCAGAACCCTCTAGTGCCTATCTCTAGCTGCAAGGTGTTATTTACCCATTCCTTACTCTCAAGCCCCTTCTTAAAACATAGCAAGATTTTCTGCCACATCGTCTTCATCCACAACAAATTAATGTCCTATGCACTTCTCCTTCCAGGTAGTTTCTAACAACAGTGGGGAAAAAAAATTTCTGGAGTTCATTGAAGACTCTGGGAATGAAGACAACCAGACACCCCCCAGTTTTTGGTTTATAAAGAAAACCTACCAAAACCTCCACCAAATCGAAAAAAGATCCAAGTTATCAGGATCTTTCACTGCCCTCTGCTGTTACCAGTCATTTAGCTTCCAACTTACTCTTTAATAATGTTGGGCTGGGGCTCAGGGCTGGCAGCATCCCAGCCCCTTTCTCAGGCGGGTTGGAGCCGCAGCTTGCAAATATGCTGAAGTTTAATGCAATCTGTCTTCCTTGGTAATCACATTCCGCCCGCACTGCATGCAATAAAGATGTATTGGAAAATGCATTTGCTAAAGATATACTCCACTGAAAAGGCTACAAGCCTGATTTAGAGGAGGCAAGGAGGATAACAGAGGCTGGCAATAGATGCGCCAACGCTCCGCACACAGCAACCGGGGGCATGGATTGTGCAGCAGCAGCACAGGCACCACTTTACTTTAAAGCTGAGGAAGAAAAAGAAACCACATGTTTTGGGAGCTGGGGACTTTGGAGATATCAGAGAAAAGCCCTTTCCCTGGCAGCTTTAACCTTGCTGATTTGCAGACATACAAAGACCTTCTTTGTAAACAGGAAGGAAAAAAATTCCACTAGGACTAGCAACAACATTTGGTCTAATATATCCTGACAATTTTCCCATCTCCTTCTGTCGGGCTTCTTCTGGGAGCCGGCTGGCAGCTTGTTTCATGTTATACTTAAATCAGGCATACAGCTTCCCCTCACAATGCTAATGCAGAGAAAGACTGCTTCCATGGAATATCCACCTCTCCCCCACCCTGTGCTTTAGTAATCCCATGAGAGAAGTCTCAATTTTCTATTACCATCCAATTCCCCAAATCCACTTTACTATATTCTCAGCACCTTTTGGAGAATTTTCTACTGTCAAAAAAGACCCAAACCAAAACAAAACAGAAAAGCCTGCCCTTGAGGGACACCTGACCCACTGAATTCTCACATGGCCCAGGACCATACCCTAGCTGTAATGTCCAAATACTTCATTTTCTTTTCCCCTTCACTTGTTTCAATAGCCAGAAATTCTTCCAAGGTACTGAGCAGCCACTGTCCTAAGGCATCAACAGAACCTACTGGGACTCTGCATCTCAGAAGGAAGAGCCATAAGGCTTCCTGGCCTCCCACACAAGACAAACAGTTTTGAGGAGTGCGCGATTTTCTCAAGAGACAGCAGCTTTGCCCAGTACAGGACCTTTCCCCGTGCAGCAATGAAAAGAAGCAAGACCTCCAACTGCAAAGTCCCATAACAGGAGGATGTTTAGAGCCTGTTGAAAATGTTGCAGACATTGCCAAAATGGATTTACCTACTGTTTGCAGGATACAACATCCAAGAAGGCAAAACTAGGGAAAGTCATTGACTGACTTTGAAACCTGGGAGCATTGGTTCTACTGCTGTGGTGGCAGCCCGGTACAACAGAACCCACTGATTGGAACGAAGTCGGGACGTACCACAGTGTGACTGGGAAATGTGGAACGAATGGGGGAAAATGGATCCCAAGGAAGATTTGTCTCCTACGAAGATTGCAATTTGACTAACAGATACCACAGATCTCAAAAACACTTCTCGGAAGAAAACACCATGCAAAACAAGACAGCAAAGCCAGGCAGTACAACAGAGAAGCTTTTGTTACCTTCTGAGCTGCACTAACACAGCGCTGATATTCCTTCGCCAGCTCCGAGCATTTGAGCGCTTCACGTTTGTTTTCTTGGTAGCACTTCAGAATTTCAGACTGCAGGTTTGCACAGATAGGATCAGTGTTCCTCCTCCTGCAGGGAAAACAAGCACAGAATGATGTGTGAAGAGGAGTTTTCAACCACTTACTACCACTTTGCCAGTAACACACATACGAATTTTATGCTGGAGTCATGTAGTCCTAATAGAGAAACTGGTGGGAGCAGCAATCACCAAAGTGGGTCAAATGACCAACAGTGTCTTTCAGTTGAAAAATCCAGGGTACTTAGCAGAAAGAAGGAACACGATCTTTCTTAGCTGGTGTGGAAGGCTGTTTTACCCTTATATAAAATATCACCTCTCCTCCGCAGTCAGGAGGAAAAAAATCCCCAAGTCCATGAGTTTCAATGATTTTCCCAACTCACACTGGAAATCTTTGGCAGAACTCAAGAATCCTGGCTGGGCCAGCACTAGATCTGTAACAGTCTGACAAGGAACTGAACAGGCTTGTTGAATAAGCCACCTCGATCTATTGAATTCTCATCTATTTAAACACTACAAGAAATCCAGCATGGTTGGAAGCACTGCAATTCTCCTAGTGACTGGGAAAAAACCAGAATAATAGCAAGACCAGATATCTGTTTCTTTGTATTTCTGCAGCAATTAGTACTCATACTCTGTAAACGGCATTGACAGCTACCCAAGAACAATTAAGGATGATGTTCTTTTACTCTAATGTGCATGTGTACATATGGCACATCATCAGCGACAGTACCAATAAAGGGGAAGGTCGTTGTAAAACAATCCCAGCAACAATGGCACAAACACAGTAACGACAGTGACATCAGCTGCACAGACAGGCAGACACAAATTGCAGGAATTTGCAGCACCACGGCCATGGTATGTTTTACCAGAGAATAAGAGAACATATGCTTAGGTGTAGCAAGCCTCAGATGGCGTCTCCTAAACCATAAATCCATTTAATTCCTTGCATTTCCTGCCCCAATATGCTTAGAGATCTGTGCCCCAATATCAAACACACCTCTTCCTTCCAAAGCACTTGATGCTACAGGCAGGCATTAATGCCATGCTATGATGTATTCATTTCCACAGTAACAACAGGCACTCATTCAGCAAAAGGGCTTCATAGCAAGGCGGAGAGAGAGAAAACATGACCTGTCCCTGGGCATGTCACAGCCTCTCAGGTGGAACAGATTTCTAAGAAACAGGAAATCTTAAACCAAGATCTTCTAAAAGCTTTTGGAGAGCTCAGCTATGAGTTCCCAAGTCATGCACATCTGCGTAAGGTGCTCAGGAAAGAAGTGGAAGGACCAAATGAACAACAATTTTGTCTTTTCCATACCAGCAACCTGGGTGCACTCTCAAAATAATTTGGCTGAGCTATACTCTAATTAATACTTCTTCAGTCCTCAGTCTTACTGCCAACATATATGGACAGAGTAGGAATTTATCAGTATGACAGCCACACTCCACAACACCGAGATTTGGATCAGAAACCACCAAAGACACTATACAGACTTCTTTTTCCGCCTCTTCACTAATCTTACAGCTTTTAGAAGAAACTTATTCCATGCACAGTCTCTAAAGGCTAGTGTTCATTTCTAATTTCTATGTTATATAGCAAATCACCTTTAAAGCCTTGAAAATCCATATTCTAAAAAAAAAAAAAAATCTTCAAATTTTGGGATAGAAAAGAACCCAGAGAGAGCTTCAGAAACTCATAATGTTGGCATTTTGCTTTGTCACTAACTTTAATATCACTCTAATCAAATCAGTGAGACTGTGGAAATGATACCAAACAATACCAGGTCAGGAAATACCACCAAATCCCTCAATTCATTGAAAAAGTTAAGACTTTTAAAATTAGGTTTTTTAAACTCAGTGATGTTAAACTGAAGGGCATTTTGTAATTTTCATACAGAAACCTGGAAGAGCTAAAAGGTACAGCATATCACAAACCAGTTTGTACTCATCTGAACTGAGCAAGATAGTACAAACATCTCAGAAATATTTAGAAATATGATTGAGGTTGTCATTGTCAGCAGGGAGAGCTAGAGGAATTGTGCTTTGCTTTAGATCACTGTCCTTCCTATGGCAGCAGTCTTCACTGCCTAGAGTAAATATAAAGTTAGGACCCACCTGTGGGCTCGGACAGGGCTCCAAAATCTGTGGCCCTCTTCCTTAGCAGACTCCTTGGTGCTCAGCCCACAGGGCTATTTAAAAGCCACAGAGTGGTGAGCAAGAAGCCACAAGAGTGAGTATTGTTGCCTAAAGCCTACCAGAGGCAGGGGATCAATCGGCACAGGCCAGTATGCATTGCCCAGCAAGTGTCTAAATCAGAATTCCTACACACCACTTCCCACAACACAGAGAGGATTTATTTGGTACCGTGTACCCAAAATCATAACAAGATTATTCTCCTTTACTGCTTCAAAATAAAACCTCAAGTTGTGGTTATGCATCAATTGCGCCAGCTTCTCAAAACAGATTTAGAGACGCTAATCAACAAATTGCAAAGTCGGTTTAGGTAATTATCAATACAAGTTACTGCAGAGTGTGGGAGTACACAAGTTATCCACATCCAGCAGATGAGTTCTGGTGCCCATCTGGACTGGAAAGAGGTATCTGAAGTGCTCTGGTGAGCGATTGCCTGAGGTGCTTTCCTCCCTGCACAGCAATCACAGCGCCTGCCCAGTCTGAATCGAGGGGGATGCCACTCTCCTGTTCACATTACGTCTCAGCTTCAGGTTGCAACATTTCCACGCAGGGGGAACTGCAGCCCTACACACACACAACAGCTGCCCCTTGCAGGTGTCTGCCTTTCCTCGTACATACCTGAGACAAAAAGGAATTAAACCAGCAGCATCCAACTACAAACACATCTGTGGAGTGCAACGACATTGTGGGTTGAGTTCCAAAGCAGGTGGACTTTCATCAGCTATCTGCCTTCACCCTCAGCCCAGATCAAGGCTCTTGGCACTAACTAGTCTTTAGAGAAATTCATCTTCTGGACACCTGACAACACTGCTCCTGATGCGTCATTGTTTGAGGGTTTTTACCATTATTTCTCATACGAGAGAGAAGGAAAATGGTGGAGAAGGGATGAGGTTTGTCCAAAGACTTGTATGCTTTGACCTTTCTCCTAAAGTGGGTCACGGTTTTAAGCATAATATGTCACCACCAGATGAGGCAGACAATTGGCCTCTGTCTAAAATAAAATATGTTGCAACCGCTACGACTATTATCAAAACAGGTGTAAGAGGCTCATTTACAGCAGCTAGGAAAAAGGCAGGAGAGAAAGACTGGGCTGGGGAGCGATAGCACAATATCTGCAGACGGAAGTATGGAAGACAAGCTCTGACAATACCTTGGAAATAAATAAATGCAGGACATACAGAATATGAAAGACTAAACCAATAACACACACTCTCATCCATTTAAAGAAGGAGGAAAGAAGAAAGGATGACAGGTCGGAAAAAGGAAAAGATTAATTTAGAAATAAAACTCATTAGCAGTGCCTTCCCTATCACAGAAAGGAAAGAAACCTTTGCCTTGCCACTGTGCACTGGGCAGGAAGGCTACATACACATGAAATCCATGATTTCAGAACTTCCTCTCCCCCTCCCACGGAGGGATTTAAATCAGGTCTTTGTCTGGAAAAGAAGGGAGAGGTTTTCTTAAAATGAAACAAAGGGCATCCTTCTCTCTGCTATCCCTTGAGGTAAGACAGAATGAGCACAATCTTGCTGCATTTTGACACCGAGAGTTACCAAATCCTTAAAATCACTGCATATTCCCTTTACTTTATTTAATAAATGAAATCTCATCAACTTATCCTTCTTCTATTATCACTGCTGACATCAATCTGATAATATTGGCTTGGCGTGGAATCGTGCTATTATATGTCCTCTTGATATTTAATTTAAGAGAAACGTCTGCAGTGGGGTGAATATGTGAAGCAAGCTTTTTATTACTGGCAGCAGTAAGGACGCTGGGAGTGAATTAGACATTCATCTTAGTCAGGGCCAATCTAGTGGCTCAGAAGAGGTTTTCTTCTTAACCCTCTCCTAACTGTTCAATAGCAGCAGGTAACAGCTGCTTCAGTCAATAACTGCATTCATTTGTCTTGGCAAATTCATTCCTACGTGGATATAAACCCCACGAAGAAGTACAAAGTGTCTGGGAGGTTAAAGCAAGGTTCTTTGAGAATTTCTATCATAAGCACTGCACTTGTAGAAAAAGTGCTGGTCTAAACGTCCATCAATTAATCAAGAAGCAACACAGTTTCCGAAGACAAACACCCAAACTCACTGCAAAAAGCGATTAAGGCCGTATCATCAGGATACAGACCCAGAGACAGAAGGTTTCAAACACAGCACAATGGCTACTACTTAGGTGCTGCTGACAGGTTCCCGTTTTGAAAGAATTATGGACTCAGTATTGGAAAGCAAGGGAAAGCTGGAAGAGGTCTATGTATTTGCTAGTCCTTCCACCCAGCTGAAAGATCAGACTACCCAAGCAGAGGTGCAACTTAAATGCTTTAGGACTTGACAGCTCTTTAGACTAGTGCAAAATCAGTAACTCCACAGTGAGTAACACACCATCACTTGGCTCTACCCAGAACAGCAATTCCAGATGGAGTTAAGAGCAAGATCTTCTTTTTACATTTTACTCTGGGAAACCATTCAAGCTGAACAAAAAGCTCAAGACAGAGGTTGATGGTATCTAAACCCAGACACTTTGATACCTCTGCGCAGAAAATGATAAACAAAGGCACGCAGGGTCCCTCATATAAGCCAACTTAAGAGTAGCTGTCTCTATCACACGGCTGCAAGCAGCAACCTAAATGGGGCAGCAACCTGGAATTTCTTGTGGGCTACAAAATCCAGTGACTGGATTAGCTGCTTTCTGCTGCATTATTTGACTAAGACCAGCGTCTGAACCAACTTGAGCAAACCACATTAGTCACCACTGTCACTAAAGCACAGACAGCCCCAGACATCAGCAACGAGATGCACAGGCAGCACTGCCAGTAAAGCCCAGGGCACACAGCAGCAGTTTCTGCATGTTGGGAAGGAATCAGACACGTCGTATAGTTGGTTAGTATGTTTATATATCCAGGGCCCATTACACACGTTCCAGACTAAGCTCAGTGATGCTTTGGTCACATAAATGGGGTGTGCTGCCAGGCTGCACTGTACATATATAAAACCCAGTAGGTGGTTAACTGACCTGTAAAACTGCATCCTCCCTTGGGTAGCAGTTGGCTCTGATGGCTTCTCTAACATGTCAGAAAAATGACTCCAGACAGACGCAATACACGGCACATAGAAAGGTTTCATTCTCTCTCATTATTGCATCCTTGACATTTACAGCAGAAAATTAAACACAATTGAAGCATTTCATTCACATATAACAAGCTCATCAGCACAGAACAAACAGCCAGGCAAGCTAACTTTCGGCATAGGCTGCAGGATGCTGCGCTATCACAAAGCAAACACTGTGCCCTCACTACAAGCTATGGGATTCCCTGCTCCTGCATGTCAGCTTGATAACGTGGTTAAAATGGAAGAGGTAAGAGTCGTGTTGCAGCTGATTGGCAAGGGAAATAAGAGATGGAAGAAGCTTAATAGATTATCCAAATGCCTACTAAAAAATCAGTAATGTTTAAGCTACATAACCTAGCACAGTGTAAACAAACTGCATGTCTCACGAGCCTAAACTAATGTGATCAGGAAGGAAGTATTTCTGATCAGCCTCACGTATTCAAAATACTGCTCATCAGGCTTCGCCACCGATCCAGGTGGAATAGAAGGCTTGCAGAAGTAACATACTGTTTAGAGCAAGAGGAGACAGACTAAAAGAAAAGGTGAAACCTCGTGACAATTTTCACAAGAACAGGGGTGCTACCTCCAAATTTCAGCTGAAGCCACTGTATTCCTGTCTAAATCCTTCTCATATGCCTTGTCACACTGTCAGTAGCACGCTCCTGCACACCTGCAGTATTTCCCCTCTCTCCCCCTTGACAGCTGCATTTCAATAACAGGTCACCCGATTCTATTTTTCCATACCTTGTGTTCATGGAGTGCCTAATGAATGAATATTTTAAAGTACCGTGAGCTTCTGGGTGACTCTGTGATCCTACAAAATTTGTCCCTCAAGTACTTCCCAATCTCAATTCCTGTTTTGACAGCTTGTTTGAAACTGCCACCAATTCCCCACTGGAGTTCATGCACTCACTGCGCCCTTGTCCTTCCCAGGACAGCTACCTCCTTTCCTTCCGATTACAGATACGCAGAAGCTGTTCTGAAATCTTCCTCTGTGTAAGTAATTAGATTCTATCACTGAGAACAAAAGTTACCACAGAAGTCCAAGTCTCAAGTGTCAGCCACTTGCTGTGTCACTGTACTGCATTCAGTAGAAACAGCCTGCCCAAACCACATTTCATTCACCAAACAACAAAAAAAACCCCAAAAAACCAAACCAAACCAACAAACAAAAAAACCAACAAAAAACCCCCCCAAACTCTAAAACATACAGATTGATGTCAAAAGTAACTAAAATCTAGCAGTTTTCTGTAACAACCTCTCATTTTCAAAATCAACAACAACTTCTTCATTTCAGTCATGAAACTGATGCAAAGAGATTGTGTGACCCATGCAATGCTGGTTCTAGCTCTCCATCTGACTTACTCCAGTGTATCACAAACTCCCCTGCCCTCCTACGTGGTTTATCCTCACACAAGTGGTCATTTCCCATTTGACCAGTAGGTCATCCTGAAAGACTTTGACTTATACTTCATTGTGTTTTGCCAAGTGCAGTTTCAACCAAATTTGACTGGCTGCCTTAGACCCCATAAGCTGCAGGCACTGGGGTCGTGGTGGTAGGCTGTGGGTCTCTGGGGCAGCAGAAGGGTAGCAATATGCGAAAAACTGTACTAAACTATATAAAATTAAATGATCCTTATCCTACTGAACCTGCAAACGCAATAACTAATCACCCCTATTAGCATTCCGCATGGCAGATGGCAAGTGGTTTAGAATAATGAGAGACTTTTCCCCACAAGTGGATAATTCCAATGTACATTTGGATGTAAATTCTTTACTGATTATGATGGTAGAATACTGAGCTATGAGAAACTGCCAGTTTGGAAGATGAAAGGAAAACTGCTGCCTCTTCCTTCACTTGCCAAGAGATACAGAAGTTAACAGAACTGGATCTCCTGCCCACAAAGCCATGCACCACTTTTTCCCAAAGATGCCAAGCTCCTAAAAGTTGACTAGCATAGATGAAGAGCCTAAAGTTAGCAGCAAAACGGTCTCTGGAAGCCAAGCAGGAATGAGTCAGAATCTTGTTGCTGGAAGGAGTTCTCTGAATCAGAAAGGAAGCTGGCTCAGCTCCCACAAGGCAGAAAAGCAATATAGCAAGCAATAACTGAATCTGAAAACAACACACAGCCCAACAAGTGACCCGAATAGGGATTTTCTTTCTTCAGATAAAAAACATCATCTAAAAACTGGTTAAGATCTCAGGTCAGGAAGGGAAGGCATGCAGTCTGTAGAAGATATGCAGCACAAGCCCCAGGAATATATGGGTTGTGACAGTGCTATAATGTCTGGGAATTAGTTGGGGAACTGTTGGTCTATTAAATACCTTCCCAAAAAGTTTTCTAAAGAAAGTAACTGAAGATGTGATATGCTGACTTCATATAACCACAAGACATAAGGGGCAGCAGGTTCAACAAACTTCTCCTATGTGAGACGATCTTATAATAATGTCAGACTGCAAATGAAATGTTCTTTTTTTAAAAGAAAACCCTGACTACTCATTTGAACAGCAGTTACTTTTCCAAAATGCCCCTGAGCACTGCACTAGGTTCCTACAGTTTACTTCACGCTACACAAAGGGCTACCAGTGATGGACAAAAATATTAGTCCATTAGTGTATTCTGCACTGACAGAGAGGCATATCCTGCTAAAGATGCCAAAACAAATTTAGAGAGGAGATTGAAGCTGCCGGTGTTAAAGTTCAGGTGGGATCTGAAGCTAAACATTCACCTTATTAAAAAAATCCCCTTGCTTCTGCCCACATTCTCTAATCTTCAAAACCACAGTGCCCCCTTTTACCAAGCTGTGCAATTCTGAGCACTGACTCAGCAAAGATCCCCATTAAGCAGCTACTCATCCCTCAGAGAACATCAATAATGGTGCTTTCAAAGCAAACACACACAAAAAGTCTTAAAAGTCCATTTTTGGGGGAAGGTTGGGGGGTTTTGTTTGTTTGTTTTTCAGTAAATATTGTAAATTCAGGAAGTCCCCAGTAAACTGAAAAAACCCTTACAGAAAACAATTTAGATAACATGGTTCTAGGTCTGGAGAAGAGCACATGAAATGTCTCAGGTGAAGCGAGTCTGTGCCTACTGTGGCTGCTCCAGTGTGCTGCTGGTGGCTCCTGCAGTCAGCACAACCCTGACCAGTTCTCTCCGAGGAAACAATATTCACCCCTGAACAAGCGCTCCTGCCTTTCAGATGCCAGTTTTTTTGGGTCAAATTAGTTTGAATTGTAGTTGGTATGGTATGCATATGTCCCAGACATGCAAGCAAGAGACACTGCCAGGACTAACAAGAAAAATCCAAGTACAGAAAGAACCAAACCCAGTAGGGTTCTCTCGCAATAGGCTGAGTATCCCATAGCCTAGAAACCCATTTTATCGGAGTAACTTCATGAATGATCAAAACCGCACCAAATAAATAAGTAGTAAAATAAAGTCACTGAAGCCTGCTTTGATGGCAGAGATGCTTTTTCTCTTCTTCTATAAAGGGAGAAAAGGACTTCAATGTCTCTTCAGTTTCAGCATTAAACACCACCAACTTCCTCTGTGCAGATGAATCACCATGATGCAAGGTGTCCACAGCAGTCCTACCACAGTTCCCATTTCCTCAGAAGACAAAAATATAGAAGCTCTGACCTACATAGCAAACTATTTCCTCGAATTTCCCCCACCGGTACTTGCCTTTGGTGTCTTCTACCATCCCTCCATCACTCCAGGAGGAGACTCTGACTCAACAGTAAGGACACAGCGTGTATAATCCAGAATCGGGAATACAATTACTGTTCAAAATAGCAACATTGCCCTTGAAATCAGTTGCAACTGAATTAATGACCAGATTGTTACAGTGTTACCTCAACTTTGCCTTAGGCTGCTAATTAGCAAACAAGTCATTAATTCGCTGGTAACAAGTGGTTTCTCAGGCATTATTGCTTCTGACATCTTTAATTCGCCACTCTTTCTGGAAAGCTTCCCCAGACAACTTTAACCTCAGTCCTTTACAAATCAACCCCGTGCCACTACCACCAGCATGCTACAGCACACACACAGAGGCAGAAAAACACAGCAGGAACAGGCTAAGCTGGGTCATTAATTAATATTCAAGATACCTTTCCCAACTCAAGCCAAGGGGAGGGGAAGACCAAAGGCACAAAAAGGTCTGGATTTTGGTGTGGATCTGCCATGATTTGTAAATACACAATAAAATACTATGAAACCTGGAGAAACCTGGCTTCCACCATAGTACACAGTGGAATACGCAATTCCCAATGTGAGGGCAGAGATCTGCTTTTATTTTCGCTGTATTCTCCACGATAAAGAGCTGTAAACTGAAATATTTCATGTCCTCTGATGCACAAAGTATGACTGAGGTTTGTTTTAACAGCTGCACAAATATCCATGCTTTTGAAAACAATCTGGATTTGGCCTGCCAACAAACCCTGATCTAAAGGGCTTTATAAAGGCAACATTACTTACGGAAAACAAGTGCTTTCCATGTAAAAATCGATAGCAACAGAAACATCCCTAACAGACTACATGGAGTCTTTGGCACCTCTTCCTTTGCTATTCCAGCCCTTGCTATTCAGATCTTATTTTATAAATGCCCAAGTTCTACCAACACAGCGGTGAAGAAAGGCTCCTGCAATTTTGAAGAGACACCAGTTATTCAGCGCTAACAGAACTGCAATCTCAGTTTATTGGACTAATTTATCAGTCATCTCTCATCACGCATGAGAGGAAACACAATACTGTGAACATTAGATTGAAACATCATTTTACTAACTGGGCAAAACAAAAACCTTATTCAGAAGCAGCATCTTAGTAATCCCCAAGAACTGAACTTCAGAAAGAAGATTCAATTGCTTGGATGAAGTACACAATCTAATAAATTTTCAAGATTTAAAATTTGGTTCAGAAAAGAATAATCTAGCCCAACTGGAAAATTCATACAAATCCACTGCACATATTCAACTTCTATGTCCACATACCATATTCCTAAAGCAGTAGGGGAATATATGTTGCTAGGAAATCAATGCACTGGTACAAGTAGTTGCTTAACAATAGATGCCTTCCAGAATTCATAAGGAAAATGTTCACATGCTAAGGTAATGAGTGAAAAACTTTGCGAAGCAGAACTGAAAACGATCAGAAACTTCTTCTTTCAGTAAAATGCACACCATGTAAAATGACACGAAGTCAAAATTCACCCATATACTTTTACCCTCTTTTGAAATAACTTTGAGGAAACTCATGCATTCTAATCTCTTAGAGAATATTTCAATTTCCTACTAAGAGCAACTTTATAGAAGTGAGAAACAGAAAAGCTTTGACTAATAACTCATCTCTTTATTTAAAGATTATGAAACAGACTCAGTGCAGACTGAGAAGGAACAACTAGCATAAACCAAGTGCCAAGGGAAGAACAGGACTGGGATAGAGTCAAATCATTTTGGTGAAGGTATCATCATTGCAGGGCACAAAAGCACTATGTTGAGGCTATGGATGAGCTTCCAGCAATAATCCGTCTCTTATTCCTGAAAACTCTTAAATCCCTATTGGAGAGGCTCCTAATTTCAACACTAAATTAATAATTTATCTTACCTAATGATAGGAGAAATCCCAAAGCAATTTTGTTTGAAAACTGTGATGTCTTTACCCTTCTCCTTTGGCGTCACAACTGCCCACGTAATAACTGTTTCAGACCTTGTCTCCTGGGCACACTCCTCTGTTGAAATACCCAAGGCCTCATAGTAGACTTCAAAATTAACAAACTCAAGTATCACCACATAACTATTTCATAAACTTTTCAGATCTACATAAACAAACAAAAAAGGTAGTTTCTCTAGGGTCCAGTTAATCTTGCCATTCTAATTGAGGAGCCATCGGCCTCATAAAATCTTGTGCAATTCAATAAAACCGTCATTTCCACGAGTACCGAAAACAAGCCATAAACTCCCAGTTCCCAGCAGACAATCCATCCATGAACTTTCTTCCCCTACCCTCACCGAGTCAGTGCGGTTTCCTACTCCACGTTCAGCCAGGAGGATACTTAGTACTTGCTGGTTTCTCTAACATAATCACCTTAAATACTCATGTCCATTAAGTTTAAAGATCTTAGGATCATTAAATGAAACTCTTACACAGTAAGTCCCATATGGAGTAAATCACTTTGGCAGTTTCTCCATCGGAAAGCTGCCTTGGATTCAAAGCTGATCTCCACCAGGATAAGACATTGATATTCTTCATGCACTCCTTGAAAACAGCACAAAGCATATGCAGTCCTCTCAGCACAACGTGCAAAGCAACAGAGTCATCAGTAAGCAGCTTCAGAAACAGTTCCCAAAACTATAGGGAGATCTCAGAGAGAAACTCAGCTTCAGAACAATTTTATCTTTTAACAGCTTCCTAATCCCCTCACCTGACTCCTGCAGCTTTACCTTTCAGAGTCACACCCCCACCCAGGCCAATTCTTGCATCCAAAATTAACAATCACAAAAATAAATAAATAAAAAAAAGTGATAAGACAGCCTTCACAAAAGAAAATAAATCACTAAAAAAACCAAACCAGCATTTTGAGGATAAATCTAGAGTGCTGCGCTAAGCCATAACCTCTTTACTGATGGTTTTTTCCTTCCCCTTAACAGATTCAGGGACTGTAATAACATTTAATCCTCAGAAGCTAATCTAAACGTAACACTCAAAAGAAGACAAAGACAACGCAACAGAAAAAAAATTTGGCCACTGCCTTTTGGGAGTGCTGCTTTATCCCTGGAGCGAGCGCATTAATAGAGCTTGGAATGAAATGCCATTTTATTCTCTGTAGCAGGGAGGGGATTAGCAAGTTGTCTTCTCTAAAACCAGTCTGAGTCATGGCTCTATGAACACTGAGAAAAGGATGTGGAACGAAGGGAAGGGCAGGGAGCAGTGGCTTTTTATTTACACGCTGCTTCCTTTGTGGGTGGTTACTGATGTGCACAGTTTGCTAAACAGGGAAAGCAGGGGGGGAGAAGTTCTAGGTCCCCTGACTTTAATTCTGTTGGTTAACAAAAGAGAAAAATAATAACGCACCAATTACAACGACATAGTTGAGACAATATGTCCGTGGCAACTATCCAATTCACCACAGCATGCAAGCAACAAGGGCAAGTTGCTTAAGGTGCTGAAAGCTGTGCTCGGTGGTATCTTGCTGCTAGGATCTTTTTCCTGGGAGGAAATAAAACAGGTTGGACAGAGCCCGGAACAAAGGAGAAGGAGACACTATGATAGGAGGTACATGGAGATGGGAGCAGGCTGGCTTCGGGTGAAGAGATGAGGAACAAAGTCCACTGCACAAGTCAGGCCATGCAGGCATCAAGCCTTGAAGTGGAAACCAAGAGCTAATGACTGTGTTAGTGATTTAATACGAAGCCCAGCCCTAAGTACTTCACTTCTGTTTTTATACAAAGGGAGATAGGAAGGTTTACTTGCCTACCTCTCAGGCATGCTGTGAAGGGTCACTGGTGGAAAGGTGTACAATATTCCTAAATCCTGCAATGCTTGACAATCAGTAAGGAGAGGAAAGAGGCCGTGGACCACTTGACCACTTGTGCAGAGCTGTAAGTGTTGATAGAAGAATTTAAAAAGTCATTAGATGCCAAGAAAACACTGGGGGTTTGTTTCAGATATTTCTTCTCTTTGCTTTGACATGGACTCTGAAAAACAGAGTACTCGCTGTGGAAACAGCCCCAGCCCTATTTGCCTTTTCCTCCATCAGCTCTGCTGATCCACAGTGGCAGAGGAGAACAGATACAGGGTAGATTGGTCTCACAAGGTACAGGTGCCAGGGGCAGGTCTTCACCGCGTAACAGGGATAATAGAAGCTAAGGAAAAGATGCTATGTTGAAGGATATGGACTCTGCAGATGGAGAAAGTGCCACTCCTGGTTTCCTTTCCTTAAGGAGACATCATAGTCCAGCACCGGAAACAGGCAGACCTGTACTTCATTCATACTTTGGCTATATTCCATTTCACATAATTTTGCAGGAGTGTCAGTTTATTCCTGCGAACCAAAGAACTAGATCTGCATAAATCAGTCTAACCTATCTTAGCACCTACTGTGCTTGTATCTCTAATATGCAAGTGTGAAACAGGATGAGCAAACTCTTCTTTCCACTGAAGTCACAGGATCTTGTAAGTTATTACCATAAACAGGCTGTAGAAAGACTTGAATGTAGGACATCTAACTAGAGAACCTCACGACACACTGACTTCAAGTCCTACCAACTGAACACGGATGCCAGAGTAGAAAGGAACCTTCTCCTGACTCTGTCTCAGCTGCATCACGACCCAGGTGTGAGGCACACGAACTCTTCAGGAGTGTTTGTACAGCGTGCTGTACACAAAGCAATGATCTGAAACGGGTCACTGCATGCTGCTGGAAGAGACACACTGCAGGCTGATGGGGGGAAGCAGTGATTCTTCTCGCATGTGCAATTATCAAAGGGCATTATCAGTCCCAGATCATGAACTCCAATGCTCAGCTCAGTGCAATCCTGGTTACTGCTGGCAATTTCTACAGTAAAGAAATAGAATGCATGATGTTGACCTTCACCCTCAGTTTCACTCATGCCACTCATCTTGTCCCTTTTCAAGACACCCTCAGCCATGTTATCCTTTCACACAAAATTCATATTAGAGTAGGTGTCTCTTTTTGCTGCAGAGAGGACAGCCCAAGGAGTCGGTCCCTTTATAATGGCTCGAGTTCATATTGCCATCAAATAGAAGAGCACTGTACAATAAGGCCAGAAGCCAGGGACTGTTAGATGATAAAGGCTCAAAGAAAAGACTATACGGTCCCTTAAAGAGACCCTAAGCATTCATCACTCTCTGAATCTTGAAAGAAAGAATTCATTAGCATTTGTGTGGGTCTCTGACACTAACCTTTGCAAGAAATAGTTGCATTCCTGAGTTTCCTACATTATCAGTCTTCATCTCCACAAGAAATAGAACAGACCAAAGGAAATGGAAACATCAGGAACCAACCTTCAGACTACCATGAAAAATAGGGTCGTTACAGTCTGTAATAGTAAGTGAAGAACATAATCCCAGTCGCTTCCTTCACCGAGCCACAAGGATAGATCACCGCTACACAAGTTCACGACAATTGATCACACATTTGCAGAAGCAAATCCAAGAAAAGATTCAATTGAACAAAGACCATCAGAACATTATGTCCCATGAATTTTTAAAATTTTATTTAAAAAGAGAATTTAGAATTCTGCTATGGAAAACAGTATGGAAATGCAAGCAATGTGTTAGCTGCCTTATTTTGGCTTCTTTAGCAACTTATTGCTTGACTGTCCAAACAAAAATGTGAAATTACAACAGGTTATGTGACGCTTTGGCAGTCAAACATAATTTTAAATAAAGACAGCACAATATACTGCACACCCCACTAACATATTCATCACTACTATATTATCTATTTATGCAATTAAGTATTGTAGAGTCTGGATTGGACCCAACCGGACTACATATGCTGCTACTCCAGTTTATTGCATGTTGGCCAACTGTTTACCCAACTGAGATCCAAGTGCTGCTCTTGACAGTGTAATTGCTTTAGCCTCATTAATATTAAAGAATTATAGAAAATATTTTTTCTTGGGCAGCTGTTAGTGCATGTGGAACAATAAGTTATATAACACTATTGGCAAACACAAACATAATTTAGACACTATATATGCTCATGGTAAAAAGACAACATTAAAGGTCCACTTACTGTGCTAAGGCCAATTAAAAAGACCAGAAAAATCATTGCACTCATTCTAAGAAAGCATTCATGAAAATTACAACTCTAATTTGAAACTAACAGGGATGAGATTTAGACTGTTTACCTTTTTTTTTCCCTGGACAATGAAAACTTTAGGGTGGTGCCATTCTTCCTACTCCCGTGCATCAGCCCAATGCCGCGGTGTGTAGGTTAAATACACTGGGTCAAACTTGGAACAGATTAAACATGTTCCACTGCTATTTTGAAAACCTTAGTAAATATTCCTATTTAATATTAATTTTTTAAGTCACTCTCTTCTCCCTCATCCTTCCTTGCAATATCTGTTAACTTTACACTAAACTCTGTCAAGCTTGGCACAGAAAGAGAGGATGCCAGCTTACATCTCCTCAGCCCCCTCAGTACCTGACAGGAGGTAACTTCACACTCTGTTTACAGGAACATCCAGAAGCTACACACAAAATGTTGTGAAATGCAACCGGAACTGCTGAAAAGAACAAAAATGGCTCCTCACTTTATCCGCTCCTCTGCCTTGGTGGC
Source organism: Mohoua ochrocephala (assembly GCA_013398855.1). Classification (NCBI taxonomy): domain Eukaryota; kingdom Metazoa; phylum Chordata; class Aves; order Passeriformes; family Acanthizidae; genus Mohoua; species Mohoua ochrocephala. The sequence continues at coordinate 692,638 of VZTA01010769.1, read as the reverse complement.
TGCCTCCTGGTACTGCTCAGATGTCAGCTTGTAGATCTCTGCATTCTGAAACAAAGAATAGAATGCTCAGCTCTAAAAATTAAAGGCGTCTCAGATCTTATCTTGTCACAAAGTCATCTTCTATAATTAATAACAATTTCCAACAACAAACAGAATATTCAGTTCAAAGAACACCAGAAATGCTTAAGAGTCGGTTTTATTTTCAGCAAAATGCATCAAGGCCACAACACAACCTTCATTCCAAGCTTCACCTTTGTGAAGGGGAAAGAGGGGGAAAAGGTCACTACCAACCGACCATGAGCTTTGATTATTCCATGTAACCACAAAAACAAGGTGTTTCCATCACCGAGTTATTTTGAGTTTGGTCGTGTTTTGTTCCCTTCTTTCATTAATTGCTGTGAAGGATCTTATAAGTTACTGACATGCGAGTATCAAAATTGGCTGCTAGCACTGGAAAATCCATTTTACATTTCAGTGCTTCTACTTATGTTGCTTATTCTTTAAAAGAAAATTATGCAGCCTGTTTCCCTTTTAACAACATAGGGAGGCATATCAGGTATCAGTTAAGGCGCTGCCAAACAGAGTCTTGAGTGTCTTGCTGCAGGGCTTAAGAGGTTTGCATTAAATTCTCCTGAACTTGCACAGAAAGAGTTTTAGCTCACAACTGCTCAGCCGCTAAATGTGGAGGATGAATTCCTCCTCTGGCTGCACTGAGGAGCCTCCCAGGCACAATCAGCAGGAGGGAATGGCCGCACTCCCCCAGCGACTGCACTACAAGGTCTTGTGTCGCTAAACCGCTGACAAAGCGGCTTTAGGCAAAGCCGCTGGACTCCGTTGGCAACTGCCTCGCTCAAAGCTCATCTGCAAGGCTCTTACTCTGAAAAGGCACAAGCAGAAAATATGCAATAATCAATCAGAAAAAGTGACAAAATGGTATTGAAAGCTATGAGGACAGCTATTCATTTAGGGCCGGTTCGAGCTGCTATCTCGCCTCTCCCCAAATTTGGTCATTTTATATAGAATACTATTCTTGCCCTTCTTCATTTATTTTCCCATAAATGCAGCTGTGGTCCTGCGCATGATGAGCCGACACATACTGTTCAGTGGTTGGAAAAAGGAAAGGACAGATATAACTCAAGTTCTATTAGTGGTTCTGCCACTTGTGCAATCTTGGGCAAGTCACCACTTTCCATCTGCAAGTGAGGGATAACAGCTGCCTGTATCTCTGAAGTTGTGTGAAGCTCAGCTAATTGGAAGGTTTATAAAGGTTTTCAGAGCCTGGGCTTCAAGGTGCTATATTTAAGCGTTTTATCTCTGGTGCCTGAATTTATGTTACACACCAAAAAAAACACAGAACAGATTTTGCTTTTTCAAACTTTGACCTAGGAGACAGATTTAAACTGAGAAACCATGGAGGACTAATCACTTCAAAATGCATTTTACCGGCAAATTATCATTAATGTTTTTGTTTACTTACTTGTTACAGAGTGGTCAAACTTCAATGCTATTAAATCCATTTTTCTCCTTCCTATATTGAAAAGTTCAGCTTTTAATGGTGCCTCTTTCTCTGGCCTGTAAACAGACCTCATGACTTACAGCTCCCCGCTGTTACTTATTCACACATGAAACTACAAGACCTGTGCTTCATTAATTAAATTTGCCATTAAAAATTAAATAATGTGAATAAGTAGATGTAAGCGTTATCTCCATTGGGCTTCAAAGGTCTCACCGTTTCCCCAATTACTAACCAAGCAATTTTCATATTTCATACTGTCTGATTTCTCAAAGGGACTGGATCTGAGAGATCAAAACGAGAGAAACTGGGAAAAAGAGAAAGCAAGGTAGCAAAATTAAACATTTTTCAGGCAATAGGAAGTAGCCCCGTCAGATACTATTAGCCTGCAGCACTCTGCAGTGAAACAGCAGCGGGAGAGGAAAACAGGAACAAATATGTTGTACGTGAGACCCAGCATGAGGTCGCGTTTAACCCACCTAAAGAAAGGAAAGATAGCCAACAGAATCATTTGCTGGATGTACTGTCGATAACAGTGGTTGTGGCACAACCTTACCCAGTTTATTAGAGAGAGTTCAACTGCCCAGCACTTCGGTCACGCTCATCTTCAACAACATCAACTACGGACACGAACAAAAATAGCTGGGAAAGGAACCTGGGCTTTAGTTCTGGATTCTGAAGCTGCTAAAAGCAGGCAAGCGAGAGCCCGAAGAGAGAGGTAAGAATCTCAGTGAGGGAAAGGAGGAAAGACTTGGCCTCAAAGCAACCACCGGGCACATGGCATCTCACAAAGACTGAGGAGGGGCACAGAACGCCTTCAACCTGCAGATAAAGCTGCCGAGTTTTAAAAATGAAAAGGACGTATCTTGGCATGTGATCCAACCGGACCTCTTGCAGTTGGTTCAGACTTCTCCCCTTCAAACCCCCTAAAACCCAATGAAACAATATTTCTAATGCTATGAATCAGTACCTTTAAATGCTTCCCCAAGTAATAAAAACAGGGGGCTACCATTTAAATCTGAGTTTGTTCAACAAGCAGACTTTTCAAATACGTTTTCCTTGGCCTTTAGACCCTTTCCAACCTTGGGAAAGTCACATTCCCTCTTGTCCTAAACATTAAATGAGCAACAAATGGGCTAAATGGGCAAGAGAAGGGCCTTTCAGCATGGGCACAGTCACAGCGGGTTCTGTGAACTGGGGCTTCTACTAACAGAGAATAATTTTCTAAATACTCTCGTCTATACTACTTCAGACGCCAGATCTGCTTCATTTTCAGCAGTTTACCCACCATGCTATGGCAGGAGAGGACATTCCAGCGGCCTAGAACATTCCGGGGCTTTATAATATGGTTGCAAACGAGGAGCTAAGCCAGGAACCACCTGAGCACTTCCCCCAACTTCAGCAGGGTCACCGCCACACAAGGGCTATTCAGCAGGATCAAGGTGTGGTATTTGCACTTGAAACAAAGTCTGAGCTGTCTGTAGTCTCAGTGAAGTCCTTTATCTTCATAAAACGATATTCAGTGGTACAGTAAAAGAGAGAACATTCCACACAAAATTACAAGACATGAACGCTGCTTTTAATTTACTTTCACAATATTTGATGCTTGAGATAAAATGGCAGCTCACAAAGAAAAAGTTGAACATGAGACCTCAACTATTATTAAATAAAGCTCCTGGCAGTCTTAGTTGCAGAAATAAGTTTAAAAACATGACCAAAGGACACCGTGAGGGCTCAAATAACAAAAGACACAGAAAGAATGAATGAACCACCTAAAATGTTTCACTTCTCTCAATAAAGCTGAGCCTTAGGGGAGTCAACTTCAGAACATCAGAGCTTTGTCATATGGGGAGAGAGCTCTCCAGAGAGGACAAACAAACTAAGCAAAGAAATGTTAGTTTGAAAGATTTTTTCCTGCTATTAAATGATGGTTCGTAGCAAATAATAAAAACACCAAGAAGCTGTAAAAATACATAACCAGAGCCTAAAGTGCAACAGAACCACTTTACCCTGCTGTTTTTCTACAACAGATTTGCTGCTATACCCTTGCTCTCCACTCTTCCAAAACACCCTTGTGCTAAAAATTCCCTTCCAAAGGGAATCAATTTTAAAACTTAGAGCTAAATTTGGAGTAATTTTAATTCAGCATTCCTCCTTGGCTGCAAACATGCAGAGAAACTCCAACACTCACATTACTACACCTCACTACACTGCCCAGGCCCTTTCCAGAACATATAGCAAAGAAAGTAAGAAAACATTATAGCAGAAGACTGAGTTCTCAGGGTTATTTCAGGAGGGAAAGTAATTGAAGCATAAAGAGAAACCCTGCCAGCTCATTCTCACACTGACATTAAACCACATTCCTTACAACTTCAGTGAAACATGTGCTACTTGAGGTAACATGTAAAACAGAAAACCGAGCAAAACAAGCATGAGGAACTAGAAATTAATCAGATTTTAGGTGAAATTATTTGTGAACATCAAGCTGCAGCATTAAAAACCTGACAAAGACTTCTTCATCAGGTTCACCCCGGGTCAATAGATCGGAAGGTGTCCCGATTTAAAACCAACAAACCCAACCACCATCACCACAGCTACCTTCAGGTATTTTGACACCTCAGAGTATAGAAGCTTGTCAGTGGTCACAGTGTTTAGAGATACAAAGAGGATTAACAGCTGTTGAAATGCTGCCAGCCTAGATGAATGCCAGTGATAGCTCTGATGAAACGGAGCAGAGCAGTGGAGGCCTTGACAAATGCTGCAGACGACAGCCGGGGGATTAGATGGTACAATCTGCCTCGCACCTGACAGACATGTTGCTTCGATCCCTTCTCCTGACATCCACGCTCACCAGCTTCCAGCAAAATGCCCTTTGCAAGCCCCCCTCAAACCCAAAAGAGCACAAGAGGCAGAGCTGTGAGTGGGGCAATACGGGGCGTGCCCCACAAGGGCACCACAAATTTGTGAGAGAAACAGGTAAGGAAAGCAAAGATGACTTCCTACAAATCAAACGTCAGCTGGGAGACATTCAAATTCCTCCTTCCAGCTGCTTCTGAAGCCAGAAATAAGACCTCACACCATCCTGAGAAGCAGCACAACTGTGGCCTGCCTGCACACTCTTGGGGACAGACAACACACACATGCCCTGGATGCAGCTGCTGCCATGAGGAACTCCGGGAAGCTACAGAGAAACGTTGGTCAGTGCCAGCTTTGGGAGCCACCTTTGCTCTCAGCAGTGCCTCAGGGAAGCAAAGGTACACCCGGGTTCCCCATACCTCACCGGTTCACACGCACTGTAGATCAGGCTGTTCATTCTCACCGCTCAGAAGTCTCATGCAAATGGCTCCTAACAGATTTGAAAAATTACCCCACGTACCTGCATCCCTCCCACAGGTACAGAGGCAGATGAGCCGAACCAATCTGTTCACTGGATGACCCTGCGGATATGTGTTAAAATCAACCCACACAATCAATCACTGCTATCAGCTTTGGTCCAAAACAGGGAGTTTGGGAATTTCAGAATATGCTGCAAGAAACAATCTCTTCACCTCCTGAGCTCGTTCCTCTGGAGTTCCTGCTCAGCCCATTTGCTGGTATCAGCCAGCAGTTAGCTCAAAGAGATCATTCACATTTCCTCCTTCCCGTCAAGTGCACGTACAAATAAAAGCCAATTAACAAGGAAGAGAAACATGCCTATAGAGCACATCACCAGAGCACAGAAGTTAAGGGTTAAACTGCTTTTTTGAAAATTCATATGCTTTTTTCCTCAAAAGGTAACAGAGAAAAGATGCAAGGAACTACAAACAGCTTGCTGACATGGAAAAAAAAAGATTTTTTTTCAGCCAAAGCCAACTTCTAAACACAGCTCTGTTGTTTGCTGTTTATGTGTGGGTTCATCCACTCCTCCCGCTGAGACCAATAATGAAATGAGAGCATTGAATTTGTGTCATTCTATTCTTTCCTTCGGCAATACGCTGTGAGATCATAAATTTTGGATTAAGATTCAGAGAAAGCATAAAGAGAGTAGTGTCCACAGTAAGAACATAGGCAAGTTAAACTAGTCAGGAGCAGAAGTACATTCCTCTTTGAACAGACCTTCTCACGTCTGCAATATTATCCTGAGTTGAAAGCAAAATATTAATTCTGTAGCGTATCTAGAAAGCTCCTCAAAGATAAAATCCCGCAGAATACCTATCTCCACAAAGCTTGAGGGAGGCAGAGCTGGGGAGAAGGAACATGGCTGGGTTTAACCTGTGGATAACAAATTAGGTACAAAAAGGTTAAGCTACAGTCCCTAAAGCACACGGTGACTCAAATAAAAATACGCATCCCAGGACTTCCCAGAACCAGGGTCCCACACCGAGATACTCCATCCGAGTGAAAATGGGTTTACGGTCCCAGACTGCGATCCCACACCGGAGGCAGACTGTGTCTATGAAGGTACCCTGGGAAGAGTCTAATTAAAACAGGTACCCCACAGCAAAATGGTTTTAGGGACTTCCAAAAGCTTCAAGTGCCTCCCTGGAAACATGCAGAAAAGCCTCATGTTATCTTCAAGTCAGAAAGGCAACCAGCAAAAAAGAAACTATTACTACAGAAGCAATTAAAAGGGGAAGAAAGAGAAAAGAGAAAGAAACACTGTGTTTATATGAGGTTGCTTTAAAGCACACCCTTCTGAAAGACTACGAACAAAGCATTGCCAATTCTTTAAACAAACTCTGGAAAGTAAAAGCAGCTTCAAAGAGAAAGGCCATAAAATGCCAGCAGGTAACTCAGGCTTTCTGACAAGGACAGCAACAGCATCGTGAAAGGCCCAGATTAACGCCAAAACTGCTGTAGGGGAGTATCACCCTGCTCTCCTCCGAGCTGGAAGTTTAGCTAAGGTGAGGAATTCACGGTAAATGCCCGAATCAATTATACCTGACAAGTGCAGGTAAACAGGCTTCCCAGGCATTGATTAAACATCAAGAGTTTTCAGCATCTGCTTCAGGGAAGTCCCGCACTGGCTGACCTGCGCAGATAACGTGGTGCCCACGGCATGAAGGGCACAGCACCGCCTGCCAAATCCCAGCACCTGTGCTGGGCAGCTGCACGGCTCATCCTGCAGGGGTACCAGGGTCCTACCAGCAGATCCGCCACACAACCAGGATGAACTCCAAGATCACAGGATGCTGCCTTAAACAACCAGGCATTGTCCATGAGAGAGCGACAGGAATGCAGAGAATGGATGCTAAGGGGAAAGGGAGAAGAGAGAAAGAAGGAAATTGCCAGAATATCAAGAGTGCCAAGAAATGCAGGTGAAAGTTTCACTCAAAGGCTGACCAGCACTTTCAAGGGGAAATAAAGAGGGAAAAAAATCTCCACTAAACAAAATTGGCAGCCATCAAGTACTTGTCATACAATGAAAAGATACGAAGCACACTCATTCCCCTGTCAGGCCTGTCACAGGAGCTTATTTTGGGAAGGAAGGAAGGAACATTTTAACTAAGGTTTAATGCCGTCATGCCAAAGCTGGTATTTGACAGAGCCTCCAACAAAACTCCCACCACCTCGGACAGTCATACTGCAGCTAAAACTCCCATCTTTCTCTGCTGAGAATATCCCTAAGTCCCATTTATAAACTGCAGCAGCTGGCCCAGTTAACAGTTCCTGTCCCAATTAAAAAAAAAAAAAAAAGCTAAGTTAAATTCATGACCCCATCCTTTTCCACAACAGGTAGCTAAGGAATGCAATATACTGGGTTCCCAGAGGAAGGCAGAATAGAGGAACCCAAGGATGTTGCAAGAGAACTGGAGAATACTGAAGAAAATGCATCACATCCATACACTTGCATGGGTAAAGGAACTGTAAGGAAGAGAGTCACTATAAGAAACATACAAAAAAACACTGAAAAACAGAAGTAAGCCACAGCCTGGAAGTTCCACCCCCTCCCAGGGTTTTTCCTCTACCCCCAACTACAAATTATTCTCCATGTGCAGTTTCCAGTAAATCAAGCTTTGCTAAATAACCCCGACATGTGCAGGGCTGAGAACCAGCCAACAAGCAATGATGAGATGTCCCTGGAATGATTAAGGAAAACGCAGACATCTCTCAGGTTACAAGGAAGCCTGTTGTACTCTCCCCTTGGTGCATATGCAATGCTGCAAGCACTGTTCTGAAACCTCTGATATTCAAAGGCTCATTTGGTTGACAAGGAGCCTGTGGATTCGTGGACAGATTGTCACACAAACTGTCAGGTTTTTAGAGAGACTATCAGACCTCTCTTTGCCTACGTTATGGAGCACATCAAAGACACAGAAGATGAACCAGACGCAGACTGCACAGATCTGACAGAATGGTGGGTGTACATATTCAGAATACTG
>VZTA01010769.1:635347-684726 GCA_013398855.1 Mohoua ochrocephala | reverse complement strand
GGGAAGAGGCTTAATGTGAATAATCAGGGGCTGAAAGTTCCAGAAATGTGACAGTTTTTGGCAGCGATTCCCATCTTTGCATTTATTTATCGAAGGGAGAAAAACTGCCATACTAGAGGCAAACTTGAGAGAGGAAGAAAAATTGTATCAGCAGCAATTTATTTTGCCACTGTACTTTTTCTTTATTACTATTACTCCCAGAGCATTTTCTGAAGATATTTGTATTTTCAGTCAAGGTTCTCTCACTGTGCTTGCAGGCTCTCTTCCCATTTTATCCAGTAGGAGAGGCTGGTTTAATGATTACAGCCAAAAAGACCGCTAGGACTTCACAGGTCACTGTACACGGTTAATGACACAGACAAATCCGCACTTTCAGAAGTGCCTGCTGGCTCGCGGCTCTGTCTGGAGATGCTCAGGAGCTCATTATTCAAAACTTCAAGCTCAACTTATGGGTAATCAGCACATCTGAAGAAATACGCCATACCCGGACAACCAAAAAGTGAAGAGACAATAGCTATTATAGAAAATACTAACCTTAAGCATTAAGGTCTCACTTTTAAAATGGGGACAGTGTTCACTTATCTTCCAGTGAGCTAGAAATCTCAGTTAATGAATACCTGGAAAAAGTTCCCAGCTCCACAGCTCAAAAATAGTATTACAAAGGATAACTTTATGTCATTCTCCTCTATTAGGGATTGTTGGACAAACATTATAAAGCAACGATGTATTTTACAGGTGGCAAAAAAAGTTATTAAGCTATTTCTACCAAGAAATATTGATGATTATTATTTTAAAAGGAAAATAAAATAGCAAAACAAAACATTGATAACAAGAAAAAGAAAATGGATTAACAGATTCCTTTGGCCTGCCTTTACAATACCACTGTCACATAACCTCTAGTTCTCCCTGCAAGGCATCAGTTATTCCAGAGAAAGGAACACTAGTATCTTTTTATATGTATTTTGCTATTCAAAAGATTGAAATTCTCCACACAGCAAACAGAAAATAAATACGATGTTTATCCTAAGATAAAAATAAACCACAAGGAGGACAAAGGAGAAAGGATGGCAGAAGGGATAAGAAAGAAATCAGAAAATATTTGTAAGCAATTTCCTTTCCATCATTTGACAGGCTCATTCTCTCTGCTTTTAGCAATCTTCTCTTTCACCTGTTTTTTAATGCAGTTGTTCTGCCTCCTCTAAAGAGGCATTGAAGAGACATCTCTGCAGCCGGCAAAGAGGGAGGGCTCCAAAGAGAAGCCCAGAAGGACCACAGACCTCCAATCAAGGGAGAGAGGCTTTTTCACGGCGGGGCTACTGAGCCGTAAATATTAACATGAAAATCAAACACCCACAGAGAGCAGGGGCAGCCACACAACTCCTTCATTCCCGTACTCCGGCAGAGACCACTCCGGACACAACCCTGGGGCCGGACGTCACCCGTGCCCTTACGCAGCTTTCGGTCACCACCAGCTTCGTTACGGTACTTTCATTACAGAATCCAGGCAAAGGAAAGGCAACAAGGCAGGTCTCACTTTTAACCCATTAAACAACAATAGGAATAATTACTTATTAACATTAAACCTGAAAAATCTCACAACGCCTTGCTGCCAAGGCTTCTCAGGAACATAAATGGAAGAACGTCACATGCATGGTGTACCACACACCCATAGACACAAGCTAAGTCTACTCAGAATTTAATCTCTAAACACAGTCTCTGACAGTAAAGAGTATTGCATGCAAGCAACAGCAGACCTTGAACTTGGCACTAAAAGAAGAGGAAATAAAGGTAGGCCTAAAGTTCCAGGGGAAACATTTCGATATAAGCATCCTAATTATCAGGAGGTTGTTGCTGTAGCTGATAAACTTTGTAACAAAAAGAGGCTTGGGAAACAGGGTTTGTTATAAGTGGATATTTTTTTCAGGTTCATGAAAAAAAAAGGTATCAGTATTTCATCTATATCTGGACAAGACCAAGCAAAAAATTCAAGCCCTTCAACTGGGGAGAGCTTGAGCTCAGACAACAGGAACACAAAGAAGGGACAGAACTATGCTTTTGCTGGGGAACAACAGGAGGGAATAAAAGCAAACACCACAAACACTTCAGACCTGGAGCTAAATCCCCTCTCCACAGAACAAATGAACACACAAAACCCAGCACTGTCCTGTTTTCAGCCGGCAAGGACAAATGCTGTGCTCCTCCCTGGGATGCCTGTGCCTGTCACAGAAATCGACAGCTAGGACACTATTATGGGGGAATTTTTTTTGCTCTTCCTGCAAGAAACCCTTGTCTCTAACCGAAGGAAGAGTTATCTCAGTGCCACACGAATGAGTGATTAGCCATCAGGCAGTAATGGCTTTTTGCTGCTGTGAACGGAAGCTGCATCTCAACAAATGACCTAAAGGTGAAAGGTCTCATACACTACATTTAATTCCCTAAACAGCCAAAGGAAATGCTGTGGTATACATAACTATTATGAAAAATGAGGTTAAAAAAATGCACGTACATGCTCAGACAGGCACACAATACAGCATTTTTACACGCCCATATGAGTCGTCTTCTCTGATCAAGAACCACAGTCCAGCCAGTTCAAAGCTTGCTGCACGTCAGGGCAAATTAGATGATTTCTGTGTACCATCCAGTACATCATGGGACATCTCTAAGGGAAAAAAAAAAATCAATCCACAACCCAGGCACTCCTCAACTGACCCAGGCATGCAAGCTCAAAGTAACCTCGCAGCTTGAAATTATGAAAGAAAAAATTTGGCTTCTGTTCAGAAGAATGGGGAGGGAGAAGAAAGGAGAAGGAATTAAGCTGGTTTTCTTATTAAAAGACTTGAAATGCAATAATTGGGAAGGAAAAGAAAAGCTAGCTCTTCTCATAGAATAACCTAGTTATTACAAGTCTTCTCAAACCAGAGGCTTAGAGCTTTATCTCAGCTCCCACATTTTCTTCTCCCATCTCTTGCTCCTCTGTGGCCTCTTGGAGATGGGCCCAGATTCAGCAGCCTCTCGGTGTGTCCTAGCTCTGTGAGCACTCCTCGCTGTTGCTGTCCCCTGCGCAGAGCAACACCTTTTACCTGCTGGCCACTCCACTGCTGAACACCTACCAGGGCAACCTCCTCTCCACATTTGTCAGGGCTCGGCTCCCAGACAGCTCTACTGCATATGAGATGTATGTTTACTATTTTTAACAAAAACAAAACAGAATTTAGCCTTTATTTCATATTTATTTACAATGGGGCTAAAATACAAATGAGTGAGCCAGGAAATCTTCACTTGAGCCAAGGTGTATAATGGCAAACTGCGACTGGGATCATCCCTGGGGCAGCAGAATGTATGGGCAAACCACCCATTAACCCCAAAACCAACCAACCAACCAAAAACCCACCCCTCATCATCGCAGGATCAGATTCTGCGACAGGCAAAGCAAGTTTGCAGTGGCTGAAGACCTCACTGCGAGCCTGACGGTACACATCTATTTAAAAACATTGAACATGTTATTTACAAGCTACTTCTGAGTCACCCTGGTCTCTGGGGAACGTGCATTATATGTTCAAGAAATTGGAGTAGCTCTTTTATTTATGTTTCTTTAAAATGACTGGCAGATGGGGAAAAAACCTTCAGAGAAGTGGCCCCAGGCTGTCATGAAACATGTATTTAACACACCCACAGTAAACTACTAAACACTTCAGAAGGTACAGCCGCTGTAAATATGGAGTAGTTCCTTTTTAAAGTCTGATCTTTGGACTACTTAATTCAGCACAAATTTGAGATGTTCTGGGGAGTCAATTTATAGAGTAATTATTAGCCATATTTTCCATTAACACGATGACAGCGTATTCTGTAAGGGCAGAGCCATAATTTTAAGGACCTTTTCAAAATGAATCCTGGTGTTGGCTTTATTTTTAAGTCACAATAGTAATGCCTTTTTCCTGCCACATGTGGAAGGACCACTGTGAGCTGAAATAGAAATCTCAGATTCCCCAGAAAGCCAGGCTCTTATGCAAGTGAATTCCACATACTGGGAAGTTTTGTCTACCTGAACCAATTTCCAAGACTAAGTCTAAATCTGGAATATCCCAAGAGAAGCACAAGCTTCAATCATCAAAATCCCAGCAGACACACGGACTCCAGCCTAAGGTCTGGAACACATTTAATCAATTCACTGTACTAACTCTCTACAGTTTCATAAAATAGCCAATACTGCAATAACAGGGCCAGAAATTAATTGTACACTGGTTGGTGAATTACACGGAAATAACAGGCAGCACTGGTATTTATTGCAGCAGGGTGATGTAGTTGCTGCTGAGGTACAACTGCACCTCAGTAAAAACAGGTGAGAGACAGACTGTGTGTGTGTGTGCACAACTGGAGGGGGGTGTGTGTGTGTGAGTGCTGCTTTCCATTAGAAAAGTAGCACTGGTTTTACTGGTAACAGTGTTACCTATATAAATATACATACACACATTTATAAATACCAATCCTGCTTATAAACAAGCATGGAAACAACACACAGAGGGAGGAATCAGAAATTTAAATTATTAGGCAATGAGAAAACGAATGGCATTAGGGGAAAATTGGGTTGAATAAAAAATGCCAAGGGAGGGTATCAGAAATATTAGATACTGGGGAAAGCTCTCAGAAGTAAGACAAAAGAACCTCTTGTTTGGCTCTTTTTGGACTGGACTAGACAAATGCTCCAGTGTTGAGTTCTAACAAAGAGACAAGATCACATTCTAGGTCTTTTTGTTCTGCCTTTAACAAGTCTTCATAGTGATACACTGATGAGACCAGATACCAGATTGTTATCTAAATTCAGCTGCTAAATTCAGTGTTAAGACACTAAGTTCAAACCACACATTGCCACATTTATTTCACAAGTCGAGCCTGAGGATGGATTCCTCCAAGATGAAGCAGCCCAGAAGCATCATTCTCTCCCTCTGCAAAGGTACTCTAAATGCCAGGGAAACAAAATCACCGTAAGGCTCTGACAGCTCACCCTTCAGCACACAGACTGCAAACGCATCTCTGCACTAATCGTGCAGGCTGAAGAGGAAGCAAACACTTAGCTGCTGTTTGCATAGAGGCTGCTTGTAATTTGATGTAATGTACTGTACACCAGTCAACACATACTGAAGAGAGAACGTACACACTGCAGAGAAGGCAGAGAGGCTGTGCTGACATCTAACACATTTTAGTTACCCTATTATAGATGTTCTTTGAGTTCATCAAATTACCAATCAATTTATCTGATCTCTAAAAGCTGTGTACTGAGGTATATTAACTACTAAACTTCACAAGCTTTCAGCAAAAAAGCCATTAAATGGGTGAATTGAGCACGAGGTACTGGAAGTCAGTTTGTGTGTTGGCCAACGGCAACAAGGAAGGAACCCCTCTCTGCAGACAGGGAGACTACGAGGAGCATTAGCCTCCTCTAGATGCTGTTCAGCCCTAATGGATACCCACAGAAAGCAGAAATCAGGGATGCTGCCCTCCCTCCTCCTCCCCCAGCGTGACATTTAATGTCTGAGAAAAACCGAAAAGGAGAAGAGGATGGGAGGTTGGAACCAGTTCAGATGACGATTTCAGATTTGTTCCCTTTTCAGTTTGTTCTCGTTCGGAAATTTAATTCATGCACAGGACAGGATCTTCCATTCTCTAAACATCAAAGGCTGTGCCCTGGGAGACTGATAGAGCCACTGCCACCTGAGAGAAGTGTTCACACAGTCTCAGACAGGCAACCTGAGCGACTGGAAACGGTCTGAATGATTAGGATGGATCTTGTCGGCCTATTTCAGAAACTACACTGAGGATTATTCTTGTGTTCAGAAGATTAAATCAACAGTTTGATGAACTGGGTGCTTTGCTGTACTGCTCTACTGGCCTGAAAGGCAAACTGCTTTTTTGGTTCATAGATGTTGTAGGTTCAAAGAAAGCATTGGTGGGTTTGTGAGAGGAAGGGTTTGCAGGAAGGGCTGGGGATGAATAGAGAACTCAACAAATCAGATAAGAAAAGAAATTGAAATTGTGAAGAATATTGTAAAGTTCAATTATGGAGATGGGGACAAGAAATTCTTCTGAAAGGGAAACACGTTTTTTGAGACCAGAACTTCATTTCACACTAGCTGTTCTTCCTCCAGGCACCCACAGCACTGGCTAGAGCAATAAGCTGGTGGCTGGCAAGACCGCGACTGGAGGCAAACAAAGCAGCCCTTACACACGTGGCAATAGCTCACGCACAGCCCCAAGACATTACAGGAGAAAGCAAATGGTGTCAGTGACACCTGCCAGGACAGATCAACTCATTTATCAAAGGGCACTGAATCTATAACTCCCACGGAGAGGGCAGAGGGTTTGGTTGAAGGTAACACCTGAACACAGCTTGTTTTTTCAAAGGTAGGCGAGTGATCCCTAGGTCTCATGGATACAGACAAGCCGGGCATCCCAATTCAAGGAATGGATTTCTCATCCCCTTCAATAGAAATCCCCTGCCACCTTGGCCAGGTGACATCAGTTTGTGCAGCCCCACAGAGTCTGCTTTAAACTGATGATGAAAATCCAACATGAACGTATTGTTCTAGAAGGCTTTTTTTTTTTTTCAGGCTTCTATCACATTTTTTCTGCAGGAATTTTTATTGAGACAAGTTACCGGCCATAAACCAGAAATGACAGTGGACTTGCATGTAGGGGTGACCTTGGCACACCAAAGTGGGAGACAGCTCCAAGAAGAAGGATCAAGGCCAATAAGAATAACAAACAAAAATAACTTCGCCTCCCATTCTTTACACATCCTAAATGCTTTACAAACATGAATTAAACGGCAAGTACAAGTGCAAAAAGAGATTAATTTAAACAAACCAAACACGATGAATGCCATACACAAAATTACAAGATTTGTGAAGCCAAGCAGAGAAAAAGGTGCAGTCAACCTTATTAATAAAAAAGGTATGTATTCAATGCATTCCTTTCCCACTTGCACAAATACTCTCCAGCTTATGAATACCTCTTGTGCTACTTACTGCTCTGAAAAGCTACAAGCAGAAAAACGTTGCATATTAATGCACCCACTGCTCACAGTAGTCCACAGCCGCCTAACAAGAGAGAACGTGGGAGCCGGAGCTTAAGAAAATCCAAACAAAGAAGAGGCATCATCTACAGCAAGGAGTTTCACTTTATCTTCCAAGATTACCTTCAGCCTTTCTCTGCTGTTTTACACTACTCCAAAGAGCTGCCCGTGTTTTTTGTTGTAGTGTAGCACTGCCCTTAGCTTTTGTCAGGGTAAACGCAGCGAGAGGCCAAATAGCAAAAGGAGTCAAACAAATATTTACTTGGGAGAAGGTATACAACTGATATGCTAAGTGAAATCTCCTGGCATCTGAAGGGTTCCAGGAGAGACTGCACTTCTTTCTTAATGATACTCTTTAAAGAATGTTTCTACCACTTGGAGAAAGCAGGACAAAGCATACACGGAATCCTTAATAAAAATCCCAGTTCTGAGCGGTATATATGTTAACTATTTACGACAAGCTGCCTCCATCTCTCTCCCTGCTTCTCAGTAACAAATAAATGCATGAAAAAACATCATCTTGAGCTTCTCAAATTGAGTGTTTCTAAGGTTCTCCCTATAGATTATTAGGTTTAACTCTCATTCTTTCTACCCAGAGAAATACTACAGTACAAAACCTCGTTCAAAACAGTTGAGAGAAGACACACATTTTACGAAACAATTCAAATGACATGGATGAGACGTAAAATTAACAAGTCAGAGTTAGAAGTTTAACCACTTACAACAAATTAGTCAGGTCTCATTACTGGATTACTTATTGGAGATTAGACAGTCACATTGGAAACACAGGTGTGGAATGGAATGTCTGTATCACCAGCTCCAACCCTGCAATCACACCCAGTCATATAAGAAATAGTCAGTTCAAAGGAGCTTTTCCCTCTAATTTTTTCTGATTACCAAAATATTTCAGGCACTCCAAAACAAAAACATACAAGCGACCCAAGAGACAGAAACACACAACTACAACAAACTATCAGAGTTAAAGTGAGGAAGAGTTTTACCAGTGTAATGATCCTCTGCAAAGAATTTGTTCAATAAAATTTGATTTAAAAAAAAAAAATATCTCTAAGAAGCATGCACCACACTGCAGGCAGAACAAAGCCTACCATCCCTTCCCACGCACACAACCCCTGACAAACTGACAATGAGGGGTGCAGTGGGAAGAATATTCCCAGCTACTAATCCCAGCATTGGTTTAATCCCGGTACACCCACTGTATATATTCAAGTCTGCACTCAAAACAGCGGAATGCTGCCAGTAGCAGCAGTGTGTGGCATTCGCTCAACACAAGTCAGAAGTGCAAATCAAGTGTCAGGCACTACAAAGAAACAGAGAACCAAACAGTGATTCTGACACAGCTGCCACACATGTTCATGGTCCCCTCGCCTCCCAAGCACTGTGCATGCAGCCCTGGCTCACAACTCTCAGAAGATTAAACATGTGAGGAGAAGTTCCAAAAATGACCAGCCAGGATTTGTCAAAGCATTTGGGGCAAGTACCCCATAACCTTGCCTTGATCACAGAATGGGTCACAGTGGGTCATCTGGTCCCACCTCCCTGTTCGAGCAGGGTCACCCCAGAGCACGTGGCACAGGACTGTGTCCAGACGCTCCTTGACTGCCTCCAGCGAAGGAGGCTCCACGACCTCTTTTCCCATCAGTTCAGTTCTTACAGTTATCCCTGGACATTCACCTTCAGTCACGGTCAGGACCAGCATACTGAACCATATGGACTTCAGTGTGACACAGCACTGCTGCGCTCACTGTCTCATTTCTTCCAGTGCTTTAGTAGAAGATGCAGGGAAAACCCCAAAAGCTAAAACCCTGAAATTATTTTTTCATACATGCCTTTTCCCGTGAAAATTTTAATAAGACTGTCTGGAGAAACTGAGTTTCTCAAGATCTGTTTGAAATAAGGTACACCCATAGTTCATCTCATGCAAAACTAAAGGCAAAGCCTTTTTAGCATTTTTATAGCTTTACTGTTTCACAACACTTTGCCCTCCCATTATAGGCTATTCCATCATATAGATGGAATAACTGAGATAGATGGACTAAATAATTGTTTCAAACTCCCAAAAGAGAAACGGCTATTAGAAAATGAGCAGGTTTTTCCTTCCAATTCTGTGCTCTGTCCAGTAGATTACAGTACTCTTTCAGAGATTACAAAATAAAAGGATAATGTATTCACACAGTCTGCTGCATTCAAGGGAACTACTGAGTTCAATTCTGGTCAATACATCTCAAAGACAGAGCTGCTAGGGGGAAAGTGCCAAAAGACAAACAAGTAGAATGAGAAACCTGGAAAAAATCATTCACACAAGCAGAGGCTGAAAAGGTAAGGACTGCTCAGCTTCATGGGAAAGTAAAAGCGGGAACACAAGTCTACAGATAACGAATAATGAAGAGAATTTCTTTTATCTCTTTCGCATAAAGGGTATTAAATGCAAAAAAATATTTGAAACTGATAACAGAGAATTTATAGAGTATATAAGCTAACCTGTGGCACACACTGCCACATGATGTTGGAGGCACAGAGCTAAACAGGGCTACAGGAAAAATGTCTGAGATGCATAGAAGAACAATGGCACTAATCCAACTTTCAGTGAATAAAAATACTGAATGAAAATAAACCCTTGTGCAGAAGGGCCTGTGTCTTCCTCCAACTGACAACATTTAGAACGACTCTTCTCAAAGCTGCTCTCCAGAAGTTTTCTTTGTGGCTTTGTTTTGGTGAATTTTTTTTTTCTTCTTCCTTCAAAGCCTTTGCAAACTGACCACTGTCAGAACAAACAGGACAGTGTCTGTGTTTGATTCACTGAGCAGCTCTTATGTTGCAAGGAGTATGTAACACAATTACTCTTAGCATCCTACTGGGAAGGCTCTGGGTTTTTAACATCAATAGTTCAAAACATCCTTCAAAAACAAATCTCTAAGTCTCCTACTGCTGAATTCTGTTATCATGCAGAAGTGAGGACAAAACCAACCTGGGCACAGCAGGGGAGGAGAGAGGGGAATTCCTGATAGCCTGATCCTTAGAAGGAGAAATTTCAGCTTGCTAACTCCACAGTGAGCCATCGTATTCATTCACACACAGCCAAACACCTCTGAACTACCAGTGACCACACTTCAAGTAACCATCCCCCCTTAAAACAGCAGAGAAAGCAAAATTCTATTTCAGAGCTCTCCCCCACCATCCCCTTACTGAGAGCATTTTTCTAATATAGACACACACATACACAGATATATAAAAATATATCTAAGCCTGAGTTGGAAAGCTTTAGCACAGTGGAAGGAAAAATAAATAAATAAATGTCAAGGTCTGCGTGTATTCAACAAATAAAAGCAGAATTATATAAAAGCAACAGCTAATAAAAAAGATTGTTCTGTGCTGCATTTTCCATCTTTCCAACCACTATAGGAATAAAATTATCCACAGAGAAGATCAAAAACCTTTTTCAAAACTAATACAATTAAGCTTTATTACACTCTTTCAAGTACATTTCTCTCCTTTCCCTTCTAGCCCCCACCACCTCCCACTCCAATCCAGACTAACTGTTGGAGGCATTCTTCTATTTTATTACCAGCAAAATGCTAGTGTTTAAGGGTCAGAAACTACTCCGTGTTTCAAGAGAGGAAAGAAAACCTGTTCTTTTTATCTACTTGCTTTTGTACACATAACAACTAGAAGATAGTTTCTCTGTAGCTCTGCAGTTTGAAAGGACCATGGGCAGCCCACCTTACTCCCCCGAGAAGATCCTGCACTAAAATATCCATCACATTGTTTATAAAGGTGTCCCTGTAGCAAGGGACATGGACTTGAAAACACAAACTACAACAAAAGATTTCAAAGAGAGGACAATGAAGCATGGACACAAACTTCTCCCCACTCCACTGTCCATAAAGGACAGACACACAGGTTTTCCCTGTAATTTCCGCTTCACGAAACCAGATCCGGAGAGAAGAATATAATAGAAGCGCTCAGCATGGGACCAAGAAATTGCAAAAATTCCCTTTGCGTATGAACATATGGACAACTGTGATAATTAGAACGATAGCTGCTAGATTGTTTGCAATTTCACTGAACAATCCCCATTATCTAGAAACAGAATTTAAAATACAAATGCAACACCGAGTGGTAGTTTTAATAGTTTATTTTTAATGAATCGTACGGATTAAAGTGTTGCAAAATTGTATCGTGTGAATTTGCTCACAGGCATGTTTTACCGTTGATGGCTTAAAAAAATGCAGCATGGACAAGTCCTACAGTAGCAGGGAATGAAAAGAGGAATAGATATGCCAATAGCTTCCTACCATTTCTATAATCTCCAATTTTCCCATGTTCCATACTCACCATCCTGCTACATGTTGGTAGTAAAACTGATTGATTTCTCTGTCTCTTTACAACCCACCCTTTTCATTGTTTGCATTTCTTTTTAGTCACATAACACAACTACGAGTCGAATGTATGCAACTCCCTGTCAGGAGGTCTAATTGCTTCAAATTGGAGAAGATTATTCTCCACATTTATTAAAAAATAAAGACTACTTATAACATTATTTCATTTTGCCAGGAAGTGAAGAACACATTAGTTCATAAGAAACAGCATGGCTGCTCCTATTTTTATGGCATCAATTTTTAAAAACTCATCATGGTAAACAATTAAACAGAGAAGCAAATCCCACGTTTAGGGGAGAGATTCAAATCCCTAAATGGATTTTCAAAGGTCATTTCAGGCTTAAAAGATGCTTGACAGTGTCTCTTTAAATCATGTTCATTTCAAAGGCTTATCCAGCAAGAAGCAGGCAGTGTACTGCAGCAGCACTCTTTGAACTGTTTGGCTCCCCAGAGAAAAATTAATAATACAACTTTAATTCATATTTATAGCAAGATTTATGTTGTGGTGGTTGATTTTTTTTTTTATTTAGGAAAGGATTTTTAACAAAAGGAATAAAAAACAGGGCACTTGGTTTTTTTTCAATTTAGCTTTCACCTAAATCCCATGATGAAAAAGATAATAGAGTTTGAACCACCAGAAATCTTTTTTTAAAAATCATCCAGTTAAAAAAACCTTTATCTTTCAAATGCAAGTTGCTTGAAAGATTTGTACAGCTTTTCTATCCCTTACATAAGGGGTGGGGGGCAGATAAGATACTGAGAGCTGACAGGTCCAGGTTGCAGTACAACACTTATTGGTTCTTTATCCTTTGGATCCACACAGATCCGTGTCCTACCCCTACAGGGGCCAGAAATAAAGACAAAAATCTCAGCTTTACCTTCTTCTCAATGCGGGCCAACTGCTCTTTATAGAAGGCCTCTTGTCGCTTCAACTCTGCCTCCCTGCCTTGCAGCTCCACAGCCTGGGAAGGACAACAAAACAGCATCAGTAGAAGAAGAAATTAAAAATAAATGTAGTGCAAGAAAAGCACATGGGATGCAGACTGGAAGGAACTAAAAAAAAAATCACTGCTCAGGACTCATGCATAGGATCCCTCTCAGTGGAACCATAAACCGTAAGAATTGCAGCTCATTTTGGGTTATCCCCCGACGTTTGAAATGCTCTTATTAGCATCACACTCGAACTCGAAGCCTTGATTTTACTACTGCTTATTAAATTAAAACATATAATCATAGAAAGGTGACACTTTCCCGTTCCCTTTTTCAGAACTCCATCTTATCCGTGTCTTTGTTTTTCCATGAATCATGACAGTCATTACCCAAATGTTCTTCACCTTACCTTAAAAAAAACCCCAAACAAATCCCCTCAAATCCTCCTCTTTATAAACTCCTGCCCCTTGGAGTGTCCAAAAGCTTCTAAGGATTAAATACTTCCCTACACCAGACATACATAGGACTATTCAGATAATTAAGTACTCCCTCCACATGCTCTCTGTGCATTCCCCATCAGCACCCTCGGAGTTCCTCTGGCTGGTGCTGCAGACTCAGAGGGAGATGGGTGTCAGAGAATTTCTCTCCTATCATCCAAATGATAAGCATGACGCTTTCAAAACAGTGGTATATTGTTTTGAATACCAAATCTGGTATTCATCAGATAAACAGTGCTCAATTAAAAAGTCTGTGTGGGTACAGCAACAGCTGTAGCCTTCTAGATCCTCATAGCCAGCACCACTTCATTATATTCCCACCCCTAAACTGAACTAGCATTAAGAAAACACGGCATTGATGGAACTGAATCAAACTTTTGAAGTTTAAAAATAACAAGCAACAATGGCAAGAAAAAATGGCACTGGTTCTTCATCCCCCATCCCACCTCGAAATCTCTCGGGCCACATAAATTATCAGCAGGCAGAAGACCTTTCAAAACCAGAATGATTAGCCTGCTTAACATGGACACACACCCTGCCAGTCCATAGCATCCCAGCAGCATTGCTCTTAACTTCTAACGATGGTACAACCACAGAAAATGCTGGTCCAACATGATTAAGCAGCTGGGACAGAAATATCCCCATAGGCTTAGACCTGTCATTTTACGGCCAAAAGCTATTGCTAACGAGAAAAATTACATCTGAAAGCAAGTTGCTGTGCATGTCCTTCTTTCTGCTCCCCTGCTGATGGAAATGCAGTGGTATAATAGGGCTTAGAAGAGATTTTAATCTAGGCAGTGAGGGTGGTTGATAAGCAAGCAAGAAAAGGAGTATATGAAATAGGAAGGTTGTAGGGGTGTGGTGGTGGTGTGGGTTTCTTTGTTTGTTTTTAAAGAAACAGAAATATTTTGGTTTCCGTGTTTGCTATCCCAGAAAACAGGACAAGGATAAGGCACAAGCAGTAGAGACTCATATCTAAATCCTCTCTCTCTCAAAGGCACTTGATTAAAAACAAAATCTCTTTAACCTTTGCTTTAACCTATAGCTGCTAAACTACTTCCCACCTGCAAACCAGCTGGAATAGGATGGGGAGAGGGATGAGAATGAGCTGCCCCATACACGCAGCTTGACAAAAGAGATATCACAGCAACAAGAGAGGCACCGATGGGTACTCTGTAAGTTCCAAAACTATAACCATTTTCTGGTAAGAGAACCATAGCTGTCCCTCTGAACCAATCTTCTACACAGAAAAGGACTAAGCAATTTCAAATAAAATGAAACAGATGTAAGAAGGTGGGGTGGTCTGGTGGATGACCAAAGGACCCCAATTCTCCTGCAGGTTTTCTCCATAACACCCATAAAATCAGATTAGTCCACAAGTGACTTGTATTTCTTTAAGGGGAAAATAAGTAAGGACGAGAAAGAAGAGTAAGACAGTACTGGCCCCTCTGCATGATTCAGATGGAAGGTGCATCATATGAGGGAAGAAAAAAAGAAAAAAAAAGAGAGTAAAATAATGAATTCTTATAAACTCAGGAAAGCTTCTGTTTAATCTAAAAAATTATGTATCAGTGCTAGTCTCCCGGGATAGTGGATATTCTGGAAGCACAAAATCAATACATGTAACAATACCGGCGTGCAAGAGGCTTTATTCTGTTTCTGGCAAGACATGGATCACAAACCCACACGCTCACTCAACTTTTCAACCCGTGAGTTGGCCTGACCTCATTCACCAAGAAATCCAGCACACTTATCCTTACAACCCTTCCGGAAGGGAACACAAACCAAATACCTAATCTCTCAAGCAGGGTGCTGAGATGCAGACGTGTTAGGGGTGTGCTGCTCTGCACAATGCTGACCCACAGACTGCCAAGCTGGCCTCACTGGAGCTGGAATGCCCCCAATGAATGATGCCTCCACACCAACGCACCCTGCAGCAGACAGACATTCCGTTAGTCACTTCCCCGGGGTCTTGCAAAATTGAGGTCAAAGAACCAAAAGACGATCTCCCAACTGCAGACTACAACCTCAGAGCACTCCCCATTCTTCCCCCTAAGTAATTTCTTCCATATTATCCCCCATTGTCCCACTTATCACCCATAATGTATGATGAACTAGGGGTTACAGAGAAACCTTGTACTTGCAACACAAACACATTTTCAATGCCTTGCTTATTTTCAAGAGCTGCTGCTGTTTCAGTGCATTGAAGTATGCGGAGAAACACTCTATTTGTGACAGATCTGCTTCAAAGTTGCTTTCTGTTTCCCTCTATCCCCAGCTGTTATTACTAAAAACTTTAGTACACTTTATGATGATGTTTGAAGTACGAACGGTATAGTAGAGCATGTGTCATTTGAAATATTCACTGCTCCAAACTGGGTTAGGCAACCAGGGACATTTTGAATGAATATAGGATATTTATTAAGAGTTCCTCTAGTCCTGCTGCTTATTCCCTACCTGAAGTCAGAAGCCTGTGATGTCCCAGACAGAACTGGCTGCTGTGGAGATGATTACAATTTCACAGGGGATTAAGATTGCAAGTGCCAAACAAAGCGTCAATACACTTTTCGGAAAAAGGCCTTTAGAACTAAAGAAGGAAGGAGAAGGGAAAACATGCATGATTAACACACTGACTTGAAAATCAGATATCAGAAAGCTGCATTTCCCTTCCACGCTGCAGAACTACATCAGAGCTTGAACATATTGTGCAAGAGGTGACCAAAGCCCAGAGATGACACCTAAGATGTGAGAACACAGATAGTGTGATGTCCAAGAACTATGAACACGAAAACAAAACAGAGACAGGGAAGAAAGAGCATACTCAGCTACAGAACACAGGAATGCACCCAAAACTTAGAAAAGGGGATATATTTATAAAAGAACATGTATGCAATTGGCCATTGCCCTCTGTACAAAAGCTAGGTATAAGATATATTAGAGAAATGCTCAAGAATCCCCCGTGATGATGTCAGAATTCACAAGCATTGCACTCTTACAAAAGAACAGTGAAGGCATAGTACTAACACGCTGCTACAGCTTCCATGGGCATGGATCCGTGGACTGGCTGGGTGCTCTTTCAAATTCTTCCCCTGCTTTATCTTTGTACTTTTTCTGCAGCCCAAGGTTTTTCAGGTTATCTCAGCGCTGCTTTGAACAGTGACAAAGAGCCAGGGCAGAGTTATGTGTGATTCTCTGCCTCCTTCTCTCCCTTTATCAAGTAACCCATTTAGAAACAAACTGTGCAAGCACATTTCTAAAGCTAAACATTTTATACTGGCTCAACTAAAGGATTCGAGCACTGGCCTGCTAGCTGACAGACAGGCCAAAAGAAATACTTTACAAGCTCCTAATTGAGGTAATGAAATATTATTGGTTCATTCTCTATGAACAAAGCCACACAATCTCAGCCTTGTCCTGAACTGACACCAGCATGCCACACACATCAGACTGTGCAACCGATCTAGAGCTGGGTTTCCCTCTAACTATAACCATTCCCAGATTAGCTTTGGCTTTGTCCCTTCCAAAATATCACCAGATTTTTATTATCTTTAATCACAGCCCCACCTCAGCACCTTGTTAAACATGAAAACTAGGGAGGAAATCTGTTTGGAAAAAAAAGGGCTTCTTGGCAGGGTCAGATGATAGTAAGGAATGTGGCACCCAGGAATAAAGTGCAGTGTTAGCACAGCCCACAGCTGACAGCTACCATCAGGCTGTCTCTCTCCTCAATACTGTTTGGGTTCTGGGACTTGGGAAGAGGATATGGAGAAGACTACTCGAAGACAAAACCCCAGAAACTCTCTCTCTGCAAAGGGCAACTCGAGCTAGAAGGAAAGGTCCAAACCTCAGCCTACAAAGAACTTCCTAAAAGGCAAGTCGCAGTATTTGGCAAGATTACTGCAAAAATATTTATCTTCTTGGCAAAGCACTTCCACCACTCACAGACAAACTAGCAAGATGATGCCTAGATAATCAGTCAGAAGCAATACAGGGAAATTAGCTACAAGGATAAAGGAAAGGTTCTCCAGTCTATCAAATGCCTAGTTTCTACATCATCCTGTCTTTGCTGAGAGGAGTCAGCAGCTTCCCCCAAAGGTAAGCAGTTACATCTCTGCAGCAGCACAGCAGAGATGTTTTGGCTGGGCACCTCAGCTTGCTGCACTTCACAACTGCAAATTCTAATACCTCGTGCCTTCCCAAGTCTCTTCCAGTCCTGGTAGCAGTCCAGGTGGCAGGGGAGAAAAACAAATGCTATTAAGGACTCCAAGATGAGAAGACGGAATTGACAGCAATTCACTAAAGAACAGAGCTAACTCCAAAATTAGCTGGCTGGCATGTTCCTGGCCAAGTCTAAAGGGAATGGCAGAGCTGAAAGGGCAACACTGAAATAGTAAAAGGCAATTTGTGTACTTCGTGCCCAAGACTGAACAGCAGAACTTTAAAAGGAGGCTTGTACCAGGCAAGTAGCCATGGGGGAGCCTTGAGTCAACCTCCACTGGCATCAGCAGAAATATCACCATTACCGTGGAGCTGTCTGCAATCGCCATTCCAGACACACGAGGCCTACAAAATCACTGGCTTTTTGTCCTACCTTTCATTCTGTTGAAGGCAGGTGCCTAGGTTCTATTTTAGAAACCAGATGCAACTCATGGCCTTAAAAAGCAATACTGGTATAACCTTCATTTCCTCCTGTTTCTGCTATTCTCTTAGCCAACAATACACATCACCAGATCAAGTTTGGTTTCAGCAGCTGTAAGCTACACAAAAGGAACCAGTGAAAATCTTTATGGAGGAAATAATATGCAATTTTCTAGCTGAACACCTTTTAAAATGTAATGACAGAAAATAAAATCCTGCATCTGTGCTCAGCAATAACAATCTGTACGCGCGCAGTAACAACATGACACTTGGAATAAGCAAGATCCAGACAAAAAAGAGAGCTTACCCAGGCATCCAAATCCACAGGCTTGGAATAAAGAGAGCGCAAGATAGAAAGGAAGGAAAAGAGAAGAAAAAGAGAAATCGGTGATTTGTGGAGGCCGCCTGCTGCTGTTGCAATATAGCTTTTAGGATGACGAGTTTAGAAAAGTTCCTTTAAAATGACAAGCATCTTAAGCAATGCAGTGCTGTCCCCTGTTGGGAACTGTGCTGTTAAAGCAAAACAAAAGCACATGCACCCCCTAAACCAAAACCAAAGCAAAGCCCCCACAGCCTGCTGCAGGTCCCCCATTTAGGGTGGGAGCTAAGCAAAGGCAGCTGGGAAACAGCCAGTTCCAGGGAGCCACGCGAGGTGCCGCACAGTGTTAGAGATGCTGATACACAACATGCACCAGTGAACGTGGCAATGCTGGGCAGACTCAAAAGGAGGTGGTCAACAACTGTGCCGCTTCCAATTACGTGCCAAGAACAAGTAATCATTTGAAGGGCGTTTCTGAATGCACAAGCTGACCTACGTAGCAAGTCATCTTCTTCCATGGATAATTTCAAAGACTGATTCCTAACAGAAAGCCAGTCGACTGATCAGATTCCCAACCAGATTCCCCTTCACAGGCAACTGAAAACCTCTTCAGTGCACAGTCCAAACCTCTGTCAAAGCCAAGCTGTCTCCACCTGCTCCTTCTTTTGTCCACAAGCCTATTTAAGTGTGCAGATAAAGCAGGTTGCAGTATTGCCTCTTCTTTACTTGTTACTACTTTTTACTTACACACTAACCCAGCAGCAGCAAAGCGAGTACAAGATGATAAACATTTCATGCCCATAACCACCTCCTTTTGAAGCCAAGGCATTTATGAGGCAGGCACAGCTCTCATTTGCTGTCAAGTGCTGCAAGCCTTCCCTGCCTCTCAGGGCTACCTTCAATCAGCAGCACATTGGCTAAGCAGGAACTTCAGAATGGCTGGCCTCTTTTATTATGATTATTTATTTGAGGGGAGTTGACAGGGCACAAGGAACTTTCCTCTTGGTCATAGTTCACTGCCAGAGGGAGCAGACGGTGGAGGGTAATATTTTTATGGGATCTGCCATCATTTTAATGGCAGAGAGTGACTACTTCAGGTAACTGAGGGATGATGTGTTATCAGCTATGTGTGTCGTCCACCTTCAGCCTTTGCAGCAGCTCAGAGGGCTGGAACCGAACATCTACATTTCAACTGAGGGAAGACAATTCCGCCCTTTCTGTAGACAGGTTTGATATAGCAGCATCAAGTCCTTGGCCAAACAAACCAATACACAACAGGTGTTAACTGGTAATCACTGACCAATCTTGACAGAAGCCTGATTTGAATAACATTTTTCTTCCTGATGATTTTTACAGTCAGGACAGATGCGCTTAGTCTTGTTTTTACATTTTAGCAATTGCAAGTCTGTCCATCCTCAGCAGATGGACAGGAGGAACACAGCACGCTTCATGGTGCCTGCTATTATTTCAGCAGGTAGGTCATGCACACCACTAACTCTTGACTGGATGTACATCTGTCATCCTTGGGTGCCTGAGCCATGAACATTCCTGGTGGACAAACACTTGCATGACAAAATACACACAACATACTAACTCAGTGGCACTGGTCAGGGGCTGAAAAGAGAAAGCAAGGAGAAGGAACCAGCCCTATCACCAATATGTGACCCATAAAATACAATGCACAGCAGCAGAATTAGGGTTTTAGAGAATATAACACTGTTACTAATCACAGAGCATCTCTTCTGCAGGTACTGCCAAAGCCTCTAATTCTGTCAACCTTCAGGAAGGGGGAAAATAATTACTCCAAGAATAGGAATAGATACACTCCACTGAATGGAAAGAGGAAAATCAAAACGTGTAAACACAGTAGGACATTTTGCTGCACTGGAAAAAAAAAAAACAAAAAAACCCCTGACTACATAAAATACACTAATAAAATAATACAAAAAGGAAAACTCAAGAGGGCTACTGGTTTAAGTTTTGCTAACTTCTAAGCATGTGCCAAGATCTCTTTGCAGACCTGCATTTACCAATTTTGGTAACAAGAGGCACAGCCTGTCCATTAATATTTTCGAAGTTTAAGCAATCTGTTTAAGAAATGAGCAATATCTGGTTTCCTTGCTCCCTAAGTGAGCTTCATTTCCAGCTCCCAGATGGCAGCTTGTGAGTTTTATAATTCCAGCCCTGTGATACAAGTCATCTTTTACACCCTTGGTCAATACTTCTGAACTCTTCTGCTGGAAAGGGTTTTTTTCTCTTCCAGGTAACCCCCTGGACAGCAACCACAGGAACCAGAATAAATACTGGACTTAATAGTTTGAGGTTGAAACCCAATCAAGAAATTCCTCCTAACTGTATCAGAAGCAAAAGGTCACTGAAACAGGATCTCAGGCCAAACCAGCAACCTCTGTCCTAGGGATTCATACAGACACTTGGAGAAGACTCTGTCTGGATATGGGAACTATGTGAGTAATACATATGTGCTTCTGAAAATTTCACATTTGAGCATTGATTATTCAGGCAGGGGATGCCTTCCCACACATGTATCAACAGTCCAACTTCCAATGGAATCAAGAAGACAGCACCAAATTAGTATTTCACTCATAAGGGCAATTCCCAGCAACTTTTCCCAGACCCATACACTACATCACCCTTGCACATCATGCACACCCACTCAAGTCTGTCACAGTCTGGGGAAACGTAAAAATGGCAGTGGGCAATCGAAACACAGTTCTGCGATCGGCGGGGAGGGAGGAAGGGATCAGCACGGGGCAGCGGCCTTTGGAAGGACAATGCCTTTGTAACCTGACTGGAACCAGCTTCCCCCTAAAGTCCATTTCCTTGCCATAGTCAATAACTCCATCTCAGAACAGATTTCACTGCAGTGTGACCAATGACTCAGGAATCCAGACTACCAGCTTGGTAGAGATCTCCTACTTAAGAACTCAACACAAAGTATTTTTAGGGGCACTGCCAGCTTCGGGAGTGGAAGATAGAGTGGGAGATGCGAGAAATGAGAGGCAGCAGGTGCCCAAAACCCAAGACAGCTGTTGGCAACAACTTTTGCACTCATGTCAGTATCTGAAGAGCTCTGCAGCACATATTCCAACATCTTGATGACCAGACTTCATCACTGAATGAGCAAACAGTCATTTCTTCTCAAAGCAATAATCCAGCTCTAAATTTATCATGGTCCACAATGATAGGAATTCAAGTATTTAAAGAATATATCTAGACATTCAGTATCCACTCCAGACTCTTCAACTCTTCCAGTTTAGTGAAAAATTGAAGCAGCATCAATATTAAATGTAATGAGAGTCTGAGATGTAACCAACTGACAATGGAGAGGGAGAAGGAAGAGACTGAACAGCAATCAGTTTTGAGGAAAGGCCGCGATGAAATTGCTTAACTCTGATGTATACAGACTATACACAATTCTATAAACATGAAGATGGGAAGCAGCCAAAAAAACCTTTGCCCTTTTATGATTCAGGGACAACTGCATCCTAATACTTATGGCACTGCTACAAATAGGTTTGCAATGCCGACCATTGATGGTTTTCATTTAAAACAAAATTAAGAGAAACTTATTTTATAACATCCAAAGTAAACCATCTGCTTTCATTGCTTGCTTTAATACTCCAGCCCATTTCCACATTCTCCTTTACCCATCACCACTTCTATGCATGCATACATACAGTTTTCATTTTGTAGGCTGCCAACAGACAAGACATTCAATGGTTTTAGAAATCTGGCAGAGTGCAGGTTCTCCAGAGATGTATGCTCAAGATGCTTATTTCTGATAGTAGGTGAGTCAACAACTCGCTCTAAATTTTTGCCTTCTTGCTTAAATTCCTCCTCTGCCTATTAGCCTTAAGAATCTCCAAGTCCCTGACCAATTTAGAACAAGAAAAACAAACCAACAACCAAAACTTCAATAAAGGGCATCATGAAATTCTGTATTAATTATGACTTTCTATCCCAGAACATATTTCAGACCCTACTGAGTCAATGAGGTATTTCTCGTAATGCTAGAAACAAAGGCCACTCAACTCTTCCTGGATTATTTCTAGCTCATAATCATTAATGCAGACTCCCATTACACTAGCCTAAGGGTGGCATATGGCTTTCCAGGGATAGGACAGACGGGGGAAAATAACAGTTATGCATGCCTACATCCCAATCTCATTGCTGTGCCTGCATATGGGGACAGAGCTCTCTCTTGCCAGATTCTTAAATACCAAATATATTAGCTTCCGAGCCAAACATAGTACCTCACACACAACCACTGTTTTGAAAAAGATCAAGATGGCAATCATAGCCAACCCATGGACCTCCAAGCAGTAAAAATTATGAACCCTGTGAGTTCAGAAGGAATTCCCTTCCCACATTTACTCTCAGACGCTACACGCAATTTTTACCTGCCTCTGAACAAAACAGATATTTATTGGCACTAGGCCAATGGATACAGGTTAGCAAAGTAGAGTGAATACAAATTTCCTGCCACCAGATTACAAACCTAATTTTTTTTAAAATTTAAAAGTTATTATCTCAAATACTATACGGTTTAAAAGAAATGCAGTTGACTTTGGGGCTGCTTTTTAATAGAGAAAGACTGTCTTAATTGCATACTCAAGTAAGAAAATTCTTGAAAGCCTTCAGCCATGGTCATGCATCCTCTGCCTATGAATTCTTCGGCAGGTGGAGAATCAGGTGCACTTTCAAACAACACAGCTTGTTTTTACCCTTTTGACAGCCTTGTAAATTTTCCTCTTTTCCCTGCTCTTTCATACCAGACGTACACAAAGCACACTTTACACAGCCTTACAGGGTCAGCATCATTCTGGGGGCAGATTCCAAGCTACCAACTTGCCAAGATGCATGTGGGAAAGACATACAGTAATTAACATTCAGTATAGATCATGTGGATTCCAAAGCCTTACTGAAAGGACCACATAAAGCATAGGGAACTCAAAATAAATAGTCTGGGGTAGTACACATACGTAATCATACTTGTAGGAAGGTGTTACCTATGAAGTAAAAACACATGCAAAGAATAATCAGAGACTGCCCAGGAAATTAAAAGCAAAGAAGTGAGGAACTTGATCTCAATCTCCCTCATTTTCTCCGATCACTTAAGACACGCAGGCAGTCAGCACTAAATTTCCCTACAACCAATTCTAAAAACGTACCTCGATCTTCACCTGCAGCAGTCCCTACATCCTAGGCCACAGTCAGTGTTATGAAAAGGCTGCCAGTTAAGTTGTGGTTTTGAGCTACAGACAAAATGTCCACTAGAGACTCTGATTCTTGCTTCCAAAGCACTTGCAACCCACTGTCTGTTTTGGGAAGAGAATATCCTGGCTCTCAAATGCTCGCACTCTCGGCTCCTCTCAAGGCTGCGATAAGAGAAAATGCTGCAAGGTTGCATCTTTTAATGAAGTCCGAGTATATCATAATGAAATCATCTGCAAACAGAAGACTGTAGATTCAGCAACAACAAGGATTTCAGGCTATTGTAAAACTGCATTCTTTATTTTTACATTGCAATCTCCAGGGCATGATTGTATCAAGAGCAACTCACAAATCTATGTCACTGCCAGCAAAATTTTGATTTCCATTTGATAGGACAATTTGCAAAGAGCAGTTTTCCCATTGTGCAAGTGCTTAATGTTTCTAAAAACTACAAGAATTCAAAGCTGATTCAATGACCATTTACTGGGCAATGCAAGACACTCTTGCTTAAGGCAGATGGCTTGGAAAATTCAGGGCGGGAGGAGAGCACTCTCTCTCTCTGCGAAGGAGCAGTACCTGGAAGTCCATCAAAAAGGATCACAAACCAGGTCTTGCTGTTGTCGAGAAGAAGGTCACAGAGACTGGGTGCACCAGGAAGAGTTAAGCAGTTTGAGAAACTTTCCTTAGGAAAAGAAAACATTTTGCCGTCAGTGAAGCTCCTGAAGCTCAAAAATTATGTCACATGCTAAGGAACCAGAGAAGTATTTATTTCTGGACCTTTTAATCAAAAGCAAGAAGCTTGAAATTTAGCTTTAAAATAGGGTGTGCTCTAAATATAGCAGTCAGATGACCTGAGAGAGCCAAGATTCATGCTTCATGAGTTTGCAAATTGAAAGAGTCAATCCAACACAGCATCACAGAACCCTAAAGACAGATTGCTATATTTATTGTAGTAGATACTATTTACAAACGTATCTCCACTGTTTGCTCGGTAATTATAGTTGGGGCACATACAATCACTTATTTTCTGTAGACTCCTTTTGTATGCTACACCTCCAAAGTCAATGAAAGTAATTTTAAGAACCTGTTGATTGATTTACTGATCAAATAAGTTGACCAGTGCAATAGACTGGAAATAACCAGACAGGTAAGTGATCTGATAAATATTCCTGGAGACTAGTCACTATGGGCACTGAAAGTCAGCAGAAAAGAAACCCTCGAAGGCAGGTTCAGGCTTTTTTTAGAATCTGTATTAACAGTTGGGCCTAAAGCTTCATTCCCTATGCGGGCCTGCTTGGTCAAGTGCACTCCCCAACGAAATGTTTGAGATAACTCTATAGAATCCAGTGTCAGCTATCAAATTCAGCAGAAGCAATTGGCAAAAGTGTAGGTCCTATTACCAGAAACAATGTGAGAAGAAAGGGGGTGTGGGGTCTTATACATGGTTTTAATCAGGAAGCAGATACTTCTCTCTGACCAAGGGCGTGAAAGAAAGCCAGGCAGAGTATCATTGTCCACAGACAGCTTCCAGTGCTGGCGGCTGTTTTCTGGTGATTCTGTGGTCAGACTTCACCAAAGCTTTCACTGAGTTCCAATTGCAAGAAGCAGATCATGCCCCTGGCTGGCACCAAAAACCACAAACTCATCCATCAAGTATTCACTGAGATGGCCTATTTTTTTTCCCTGTAGATTTAATTGCAATTTAATGAGGTTTTCAAAGAAACATGTTGGCAGTTTATCATAAAACTAAGCTGAACACATCTTGTACTCCTTTTACACTGTCCGCTCAGTTGTGTGAAGAACTGTCATCCAACTCAAGCAAGAGGCAAATTAGGCTTTAACTCCATTGCATAGGAGTGGTTTCCGATGAGGAAGAGGAAAGGCTCACTAACAAAACAGGAGGCAAAGAAAAAGCTTTCACTACCACTATTTTGTACAATATTTGTACAATATTTTAGATAATCTTTTGGCACTGTGGTTTTGAGGAGTTTATATTTATCCCCAACACAAAGGACTTAAATGTCCATGGATGTCAATAGTTTCTTCCACAAGCATAAAATTCTAGCAGGAAAAATACACATTCAGGTTCAGCCAAAATAAATTAGCCAGATCAAATTCACAATCTCTCATAACCTCTCAACATTTCTGAAAATAAATGCCACACTTAGCAAAACAACCTTTAAAATAAAAACCTTAAAATGTCTATTTATCTCAGAATATTATCCTTCCTGCCTGTCATATATTATATATTACATACATATAAAATCAAAAGAAAAATCCACTCCAAAAAACCAACACTCTAATGCTCCCTTTTCCATTTAATGTTGGTTATACACCCACAGAGATCTTAAAACGTTTTAAAGGATCAAGCTCTCCTTCTCATTAGTACCACCATCACGTTGTTCTGAACTGTGGACATATAACCTTTTGCACCTTTTCACTCTATTGAATCAATCTCCCCTGGCAACTTCTGGTGTGGCACTCTGCTCCTCCTGCCTCCGGCTCCTCTTCCCTCACTAATTCTGTGTTCAGAACTGTGAAGCACAAAATTAGACGTTTCAAATTAAGCAAGGAGAGAGAACGAGAGAACCTTATTAAATCAACATTAGCATCAGAGTGTCTTTAAAAGAGAAACTCAATTGCAAAATATTACTTGTCTCTGTAAAGCTCTTTACATTGACAGAAATGAGACAGGCAGCAGCTGAAGTCACCTTCCTCCATCCCCACCTTCCTCCTCACGCCGGTCACAGAGCTCGAGCTGTAAGTGCGGGATCCTTTTCAGACCACAGCCCACAAGGAAGAAAAGCCTACCTTGAACTCACAAGCACTGGAACTGCCAAGTAAAAAGGACAAGGTCTACGAACACGATGTTGAGGAAGAAACATGCACACACTAAACAGGGTACCAACACACAAAAGCAGACTCCCTTCTCCTCCCAAGCTTTCCACAACACTGGTTGTTCTCTCAAGTCACATTACAAGTTACAGCCAAGTCTTTCTTTCTTACAAGACAAAGAGCCATTGCAAGTTTTAATTTCCATTCTCAGTCCCCAAAAATCAAAACTACTGACATGATGGTGATGATCAGCACATTCTGTTCCAAAACACCTTAACTTTCTGAATGCAAACCTCTAGTTGCTGACCTGATACGCTTAAACTCTTTTTCAAGATAAATCACCGGAGTATCATACCATTCCCTTGTGAGGGATAATTAGACATGTTGTTAAAGACAGAAATCACCTCTAATCCTGCACAGACTTTAAACATGACTTTTCCTTGGCATTTCTTGAGGAAGAGTTGATATTTGCACCTTGTGTCAACAGAAGGAGTGTACACACCTCATACCATTGAGCAGCAGGCTACGGACTTGTCTGTCAGGTGCCACCTAAAACAAGGAGTGTCTTGGCAGTGTCTTGTAGGGAGGGTTTGCAATGTGTGCTGCTACAATCCTACAGAAACAAATCCTTCTGAAACGATTCAAGAACAAAAACTATGTATTTCAAAACTACTTCAATTAATTAAAATCAATGTTCAGAGTCCCCATTTAGCTAGGGAATATTATCCTAAGGACAAGCGACATGAAACTAAAGCTCAATTCCTGATAACAAAACAAAGCTTTCAAAGCATTTTTGGGGAAAACAGACACTACTCAGACAGAAATGAAGGCTGAAGCTTTTGGTTTCTCTAGTCCTACAATGCAATGGAAACTTCTGTATCAGCCAGACATTACTGAAAACTCCGCATTTTGCCAACAGGTTTCTAAGTGCAGACTCCGTACCAATAAATGGCATTTTGGGAAGCCAGGGCTGCTGGCAGTTCTGATACCTCTTCAGAGCGGTCATGAAAACGATCACTTCCTCATGTGACAACCATGTTTAGATGCCATCAGCTAAGCACTGGACAAAACAGTTCCTACACCACGGTAAGGACAAAGTGCACCAGGGAAACAGGAAGGAGGAGGAGGATAAAAATAACACCCACAAGAACTAGTGACAAAAAGCTAACTTGGTTGTTAAAGCGCTGTCTGTTCAACATCCTTGTTTCATAAAACAAAATGCTTCATTTTCACCTCAAAGGGCAACAGTAGCCATACAAGATTGCTTGGAGCCTTCCAAAATGAAAGGGTCAGATGAAAACAAGCGATTTACCATTCAATTATAAAAGCTGAAAAATAGGGCAAACAGAAAAGCCAGAGTGAAGCACTGAACCTGTTGTCCTAGGCCTGCCCTTGACGCCGACCCAGGCCGGTAACAGGTCTTTACCAAAATATACTTAACTGTCTGCCAGAGGCCTTTCTTCCAGCAAAGGACCACACCAAGCAAAAACTGAAAATATATTTTTTGTTCTCTGCTGCATCTAATTCTCCTCTAGCCTTTCCCTGGCAGTCTGACATAGAACTACAAGAGCCCTCCTGTTGCCTGCAAGTCACACCCCTTGCATTTGAAGAGGTCATCACATAGTGCCTTTGATTCAGTAGGAAGTAACTACAGTCATCAACTAAAGTAATTAGTTCACGTTCACATGCCCAACACTTTCAGATCTTTAATGCCTCCATTCTGAAAAATTTTCAGGAAACAATCAACTTACACAAACCACAGAAAATGTAGAACTAAAAGAAGAACAATCAGAGGAGTCAACTTCTGTGCAACTTCCACCATCTAATTCTGTTTCTTACAAATTTTAAGTCAGTTTGATAACTCAGCATATACCAACCCCACAAGCAAACAACGAAATAACTAGGTATGTAAAGTCACTTATAATTGAAAACTTGGGAAAGCTTTAAATGAAAGACAAATCTTTAAAAAACAAAAAACATAAAAAACCACCAGAGGGTTCTGAGGAGTTTATTTTTGTTTTCTAAAAACATACCACACTATTCACCTTCAAAGATCTCAGTGAATATCAACCCATGACAACACTTTTTGAGATAACGACTATTCCAAGAAAACTAAAGCACAAGCGAGATGCAACAATTTGTCCTGATTCACGCAGAAAATACTAGACAGGATCAGGACTGATAAGAGAGACCCAAACCACGTATTTCATCATCCATATATTTGAGCAGGTTACTGAAAGGAAAACAGTCATGGTGTACTGATGCTTGCCTGTTAATATCCTTCCAACAGGGCACAATCAGAAAATTATCTCAAAAGATCCAAGTATAATGGAATGAATGGTTACACACATTTGAGATGAAGGGAAAGAGCTGGAGCAGCAAAAAAGCAATCCCCGTTTCACTCTGAAGTCTCTAAGGGATTCAGGAAGCAGCAGGAATGGTGGAAAGCCATCCACCAAACCCAAGTAACTCATATTGCTTGCAGTGATTAACTCACTCTGGGTGTCAGTCTGCCACCTTCTCCTGTCAGGGTGGAAAATCCAGTGTAAGCACTGAGAGGATTCTGAAGATGGGAACAGAAACACTGGAAAAGAAGATGCAAGACATACAAAGCAAAGCTAAGAGTCACAGCAGCCTTCCTTTTCAGTAGTAATTACTGGCTGCAGCACTTACCCACTTCTGAGACATCAGTAAAATGGACCCGTCTCATCAGCACTCACTTTTTCAAGCAGCAAATCCGGAATTAATATTCACGGGTTCTGTGACTGACATAATTGCAATTTAAAAAGGGCAATTAATCATCAGCCACACTGGTGGCTGACTTGCCAGGCTGGGATCTTTTCTCTCCACACCTGCCAACAACCTCACAGGAGGCAAAAGCATCACGTGTGCACAAAGCCAAGAAGTGCTGCTCCCCCTCTTACCCCAACCCCAGCCTTATGAGGTTTGTTACTATTTTTTCTCCCATGCGTGCCCCATTGGGATAATTCACCCATCCTTTCCACAGCAGTCCCCCTACAATGACCAACTAATCTCCCTCGCCACGTGGATAAGGAAAGCTCTTTCCACGTTGCATCTCGCTCATGTCAGCCAAGAGTGAGGCAATGGAACTCCATCACCTCCGTCATGAAGCTCTCCTCATCTCCCTGTTTTTCTCTGTATCTTTGCATAAACTAAATTTATTTTTTTTAAGAGTGACAACTCATCCCATTCTTACTCGGACAGTGAGTTACAAAGGTGAGAGCACAGCTCCAGAGAATCAGATAACATAGGCAGATGATGGAAACATCAAACCCGGCAAGTGGATTTTATCAGATGAGTCAGAAAAGCCACTAAGGCAGTGTTTACTTCTGTGCTCCTACGGGAAGATTTTCGGGCAAGTTGTAAACAAAACCAAAAACCCAACAACTGTTCTGGATATCAGTTCTGCCACTTTAAATTCTTTCTATGTGAGCACCCATTGCCCGATGTGAAAAGTATTTCAACCAATAGCATTTAGAGAAGACACATCCGGAAATGTGTCAGTGGTGTTCAGGTTCCCAGACAGAAAGGTCCAAGACTAAATTACTGTAGGGTGAGTATATAACCTCTTTAGGAAGTACAGGTCTTCCTGAGAGGACGAAAGGCAAGCTGACCACCATATTATGCCAGTCTACTTATCTGAGAAGTACACAAACCACTATAGTGGTAAGTACCACAGAAAACAAGTATGAGATTGATGGCAAGATTTAGAGCTTAGCAGGCAGAGAGGTCTTCAAGTGACATACTTAACACCATGTCCTTGGGCCAAAGCAAATACACCACATACTTCTAGGCCAAAGGAATCTTGCTCAAACAGGTGCCACTGCCGCCAGCCAGGTGCAGTAGAGCCTGAGGATGCATGTTGCAACACAAGCTGTATAGTCCTCCCTTCCTCATTCCTGACAGACAGCAACCAAAAATTGCCTTCATCATAACAATACAAAGGAAAAAAATTCAATGCTTTTGTACGTGAAAAAATGTAATTTCAATCCTAAGAATTCAATCAGGATAGAAGCTGGAGCACAATTACATCCTGCACGTCTTGGCCAGAGCGCCAAACAAAGGTAGTTGGCAGAACATCTCTGCCAGCAGATAACACCAACAAATGGCCTCATTTCCATCTATTATAAGATAATACATAGGTTTTGCTTCCTCATACCATCCTCATTTCTATCAGGTCCCTCTCAAGATTTGCTCTCTTTTTGACACATGCTCCAGGTGTTCTCCATCCACAAACCTCAGCACATCATTGCAAGTTAAATGAGGTGTCTCCAACCCAGTTCCCTCAGCTTTGTGAAACCAGAGAAGTACAATTATGAGCCCCCTCCGGCTTTTTCTGCCTTCATTTTGCAAGGGTTTAGAAGTCTTTCACAGATCGCTTTATTCCCAAACAGACCTTTACCTTTCAATGACACAAGTATCAAACTGCCCACACAACCTCTACTCAGATCAGGCTGACCTTGTCCTCTCCTTTAATAAAATCACTCCTTAACAAACAAGTGTGTGGTGTTAAGAAACAGCAGGTATTTCACTCAAGTATGCATCTTCTCCAAATTCAGGAGTAAATACCCTGAATCTCTGTTATATTTCCTCACAATGACTGGCTGGATCAATAATTTTTACTGAGCTCTTCTGCACTCTGAGAGGGTGTTTACCAAAAAGAGTCAGTAACAAAGCAGGGAGGGGAAGGAAAAAAAAAAGATAAATACAAAGAATCTTCCTTAAACAGGGCTCTTGGGCTGCTGCCCAGGATCACTGATGTTTCATTTCTTGCATTTCTTCAAAAGAAAAACAAATACTTATGCTTCCAAATTTTTCTAACACCTGTAAGCTTAATGCCTCCAATCAGCACTTGCTCACATCTTTATCTTCAAGCCAGTATTATGAAGTTTTGATAAGCTTTTTCCTTCCCAACGTCTCTCACTCCACATGGATAAAAACCACTAATAGAAAACCAAAATCCTTGCCTCTTCTATTGCTTACATTTAGCAATCAGCAACTGTCTGAGTATTGTGAGACCCAAAGCACTGCCGTGTATTACACACTTATCTCTGCAAAACCACCCTGCACAAGTGACAACTTCCAGGCAGGGGGGAGGGGGAGTTGTGCAGCTTTGTGATAATTAAAGCATAGACGAGTGTCACTGCTGTAGATAATTATGCATTAGCAGTGAAATTACTTAATGGAATGAAATAAACTAAGCCAAATGCTTTGTTTTAAAGGGAATTTAGGGTCTGCAAAAGGTGTCCGACTGACAGCCCAGGAGAGCGAGAACGACAGTCCTCCATCATTCACGGAAACCACACAAGCCTGGCAAGCTTCCACCTCCACCCAGGTAAAAGGGGAGCAGAGGAGAAGCTAAGGAAAATTTCAGCCTTCCCAGTCAGTCAGGCTCTGATCTGTCTGATGAGCACCCACACAGAGACCAGGCAGTCACTAAGCAGAGAGGAACAACTGATTGGGGTAATTTCCTAAATAAGGAAACCAGCTCTGACAAAATGGGTGGGTTCAAACCACAGCCCAACCCCACAAGCACCCATCAGAAAAAAAAAAAATTAATTAGTGTCAGTACAGACAAGACTCCAACCAACAACAGAAACAACAGGATAAGTAGGTACGTGGCCCACAATGAAACCACCTCCTCCAACCAAACCCACGAGGCCTTTCCCCGTCCGCTCCTCTCGCCTCACCGATTGCCCACCTACACACAACTCCCACCACTGGTCTCATCTAGATGGCTTCAACAGCATCCTCCTGCTTGTTAAAACAAGGACTCTCAAGGTCAGTCAGAATTTATAAGGCAGCCATTTCATCTTTTGTGCTTCTCTGGCTACATTCCTTCCTAAAAGATGCTGAACACTGGAGATTCTGCTGGGTCTGAAAGCCCTGCCAACACCAGGGCCAATTAGGAGTTTCAGGATGATGCATATTAAAGTTATTATGGGAGGCAGTTATGCAGCCAGAATAAATCTTAACTGAACCTTTAAGTGGTTTTTATAACTTGTTTCTCCTTCTTGAAAACAGATGAAAAGATACAAATCTCCTGCCTAAGAATCTGCAGGAATTCCAGTCAACCACCAGCTTCTCTCTCAAGAGAAGATTCTGTGCTAAAAGCAATAATTCATTTCAGCCAAGGCCAGCTAGATCATCTTTATGTTTTAAGCTCCAAATTACTCAAATCAGTCAGAATACTTACCATATCAGTGAAGACTGACCTGAAATACTACCTTTACAAAAGCACTGCAGATACATTTCACACTTCTGCTGAGAGAAATTCCTTTTTTTTTCACTATGGGCCTTCTCAGTCTACATAGTCTGACTGCAGAGAGTCAAAGCCAAAGAGACGCAGATGTAATAGGGATTTTTTACAGAGCAGGCTTTGGAGGCAGTATCTCATTAGAAGGCCAGGGTGTAGGTCAAATCAGGAAATCCTAAAGAGGATCTGAGGAATGGAGGCAGCAATCTCCCTTTTGATAGCAAACATGAGATGTCATTAGGACAGCATCTGCCACTTTCTTCCGCCACTTCCAAAACCAAACTTGCCCTCAACAGCTGTTATCTACCCCTCCAAGAAACACTACTAGAAACCAACTAGAGAGCTGAAGAACAAAGAGAAATCTGAGGTGGCTGAGAACATACCACACCATTTGTGTGAAAATATGCACTGTCTTCACAACAACCTTGTCCTCCCCTCTGCAGCCTGAACACGCAGCAATACCACAAGTTCTAGATCTGTGCATTGAGCAGGAAAGTGAGCCCCAGGCAGCACGGTCAGAAAATTAAAGACAGAAGCAGTTTGTAAATTATGTCGGTGCACAGTGGCCTCACAACTCCAAATTATGACCGACAAGGGGCAATGTTTTTAAATTGAAAGGGGCAGGTTTAGATTAGATTTTAGGGAGAAATTCATTACTCAGAGGGTGATGAAGCACTTCAACAGGTTGTCCAGAGAAGCTGTGGGTGCTGCCCCATCCTTGGAAGCATTCAAGGCTAGGTTGGATGGGGCCCTGAGCAACCTGATCCAGAGAATGGCATCCCTGCCCATGGCAGGAGGGTTGGAATTAGACGATCCTTAGGGTCCTTTCCAGTCCAAACCATTCAGTGATTCTACAATTTCTGTAGAAAGCAATGAACTTCAAAAACTTAGTGTAAACTCATCCTGAAAAATATTATGGTAACTGCTGGAGAACCTGGAGTCAGAATGAAAACAAATAAGCAAAAACTTTGAGACATTCCATCGGTATGCAAGCAATTTGAGGGCTCAGCAGTTCCCGCTCCACCCCTGGAAAGGAGCCTTCATGGGTGTCCCTTCAGTGCCACCTTCAGGAAACACTCGCTGCTGCTTTCCAAGTGCTCTCGACACTGCTGGAAAAAAGTATGAACTCAGAGAAGGCATCATCGCTGGCAGGCAACCGAGATGCACATTAAAAACATTGTAGTTCCAAAATAAGGGTATTTCAACGAGAATCACATCCCAAAGAACTGCGGAGCAGAGTGCAGAGTCTGCAAGATCAATACACAGAGCAGCTGCTGGACTGAGCAGTGGGTTTGACCCCAAATAAGAAACGTAATTCATCTCCCAGATTCTGCATGAGGCAGGTGATAGATTTTCCTAGATCCTACATTCAAAGGGATATTAATGAGGCTATGCTGTTTATGGATTGTTTATCAGACTCCCTTTGCACCACCACATTTTAAAGGCTCACTTGAAAAGCCAAAAAACACCCTCCCTCAAAAATAATTATAAAAAAATCAAGCTATCAAAACTGCTTTGCTAATGAAAGCAGAAAGTTTCATAAGAATTCAGAGTCCGTAATGAAGCGAAAAACGTAATGCTTGGGTCAAAAAAGACATTCTAACATCATTTATTTATTTACACACACGCCCGCACAAGATGTAGCTTAAGCTTCTGGACAATGTATTGACTTACCAGTAGATGACATGAATTATCAAGGAGGAAACTTAGCTCCCAATCACTCTGCATCATAGCTCTTAAAATAGGCAGATGACTCGATGAGCTGCACTCGGTGAGGCCTAACCAAGCTCAACAGCAACATCTGCTGGGCAACGAGCAACTAGAGGAAATTAGTCTGATTATATGAAAGTTTACTACCCCTTCTTATAAACATGTGAACTTTTGCTACAGTTTTAGAATGCCCAGTAAGATACATTTCTTGTACAGAAAGCAGATGTAACTTCTAAACAGATATGCAAACAACAAGCTAAAATTTTTCCTAAGCTTGCATGTGCATGTGGTCAGAAAAACCCATCATCTACCGTTACCTGCTCACCAAGATACTTCACAGTAAAACACTGAAATTAAGGGGGATCACAATTCCTCTGTGCTGGAGGAAATCTCTTCTGTCTAGCTGGTTCAATCACACCTGAAGAACACCCATGGTATGCCTTGAGCTACTTTCTTTCCCAAGGGAGCAGCCTGCACTTGCAAGGCCTGAGGCAGGGAAGTATTTCTCAACCACATTAGTCCCATCCACACAGAGGAGAATGGTAGCTAAGACCATTAGAGCTCCTCTCCCTCCAGGTACCTTACTATATTCCTTATTAAGCTCAGTAAAAAAGACTGCTATGGCAGGATGACATTGGTGCAGAAGCACAGCTAATGGTCCCCACCTAATCTGGGCACAAATTGACACTCCACCTAGATTAATTACAATGAAAACTCTTATTTTTACACCAGATGCATGAAATTCGATGGACTACTTCTAAACTAGTCTAAAAAAAAAAAAAAAGAAAATGCAAATGGCTGGCAACAGCTTCAAGGTTGCATTTAGACATTCAGCACAATTTGGAACAAGGGCAGTGACCTGAGAGGCGGCTTCTGAACAGCCATCAGATGGGAAAGGGTGTTAATGCATCCCACTTCTGTTCCCACGAAAGAAATGGTATCAAAACTTACTTGAG
Source organism: Mohoua ochrocephala (assembly GCA_013398855.1). Lineage (NCBI taxonomy): Eukaryota > Metazoa > Chordata > Aves > Passeriformes > Acanthizidae > Mohoua > Mohoua ochrocephala. The sequence goes on along the minus strand of VZTA01010769.1, from coordinate 649,863 downwards.
CAGGGAACCACCTCCTTTTGCAGATCGCTGTTTAACAGGAAATCACAGGCAAGCAGGTTTTTAACAGAACTCTATGATAACCTTCAGTAACACAAGGCTTTGAAAAATTACACTGCAAAATGCTGAGTCTTGAACAGGAAACAGCACAGCAGCTGGGGAGACAACTTTTTAAATGACAGAAAACTATAGGCTGGACTGATGTTCATTATCTTTAAAATTGTAGCTGGCTTTGCAGTTTAAAGCTCTCACGCTTTTTTGAGTTTTGTACTCGAAACAAAATTCTTTTACACTAAAAATTAGGGAAAAGGGTTTAAGAAACATGCAAGCTTATTTTCAGCTGATATAGTGATTGCTGTTGTTATTGTTGTTGCTTTGAGGGCAGTTTTTCTGATTTTGGGTTTCTTTCAGGGTGCTGCTTTGTGTGGTTTGTTGTCTTTGAGGGTTTGGTTGTTTTGGTTTGGTATTTTTTAACACATCTTCATTTCCTATCTCCCTTTTTCCACATTTAGCTGTTAAACTAGGAGAGCATATCATAGGAAAATACAAAAACGAGTGATTACTCAGGTCCTCAGCTGGGAAGGGAATAGCTTTTGTAAAGAACCTTTTGTGTATTGGAAGTTCGGAAGCCGGGGGGGGGCAGTCAGAGTTTCAGCTTGACAGTGCCAATTACAGCTACAGCAAGATGAACCAAGGAACAAATCCATTCTGCTCAGAGGACGGAGAGAAGGGAAAAGAAGAGACGTGAACCTGTATGTTTAAAAGAATAAAGGGGCTTGAAATCATCTGCCAGACAGTGAACCACTTTTCCCACGGCAAAAGCATTAGGCTGAAGATGCAGTGAATGTACATGGCAAGCTCAGGCCTAATTGGAAGAGCACTGGTTATTCAACAAACGTATCCTTAGTCTAATGTTCTATTCAAGTAAGTATTAAACTTTTTTTAAGCTTTTTTCTTTTGGACAGTAATTATACATAGCCCTGCTCAGTCTGTTTGATCAATTTTTACTCGATTCCTACTGTATCATCCTTCAAGTTTGCCCATTATCACAAAGTCTTCAAGGCTAAAAAGGCTCTAAACCCCCAATGTAATGCACAGGCAGGAAGAAGAAATCCAGCTAACTAATTCCTTCCCTCCCTCACAAGCTTGCAGGTGTTCTATTTTCATTGTCTAAAAATCAAAGTCATCAGCTCATTTCCTTTCCCTTAGTACAGTCCCTTTTAAGAAGCTACTTTCCATCATGTTTTACTCAGCACTCATAAATAATATAGATAATTGCAGATGGTCATAGCAAACAAGCAGAGAAAGTATACGGATACAGTATAAAGGAAACAATAAAAATTCTGATGTGCTCCAAAAGCAGAAAGAATTCCTGGCAAATAGAAGCAGCTGCAGCCAGGTCATTTTTTAGTTGATGTACGGCAATCGGAGAGCCAAAAATAATACAGGGACAGACTTTAGACAAAGCTACACAAGGGTGCTGGCAGCTCAGCTCCCTCTGCAGCAACACATTTCCTACCTCATCCTCATGTGCAAAACACAGCTATTTCTTCCCTAAAAATCTGCATTAGGAAGGAGGAATACTGGTCACAGAAAGACAGGTTTGAAACTGCTGAAACTCCAAAACAGATAAGCAGCGTTCAATTAGGAGGCCATTATGCTGACAATAATAAGGAACTCTGGGAGAGCCCACCCAGCCGCCCAAGAGTTAACATCACACGTTTCTCATCAAAACCTCTTCCAAGAGGTTAAGCACACAATAGACTATCTAAAGCACAGCTAGAAAGGCTGCTTGAAATTCCACACATGTGCCTCAGCAATGTATTTCTATTAATGTCCAGTGTGTGTCAGCGTGAAGATAAGGTACCAACATCATGTCCAACCAGCCAGCTAGAGAATGGGACGCCGTGTAAAACATTGTCTGATGCTTAGAATCCCGGAGAACAGCAGCGTTCGCAATCTCACCCGCTGCACACGTGCCTGATAACACCACCAACGAGGAGAGGCAGCAGGAGCAAACCATCCTGCGGCTTTGGGAAAGCAAAAAGATGGAGAGAGAAAGAAGGAAGCAAGCAAGAATTAAAATAAACATCAGCAAATTGGGGCAGGTTTGAGGATGCCCAACTGTAGCAAAGGGAATAAACAAACTGGAAAAAACCTCAGTGAAATTTAATCTTTGTATCAGCTCACTTTAACTTTTCTTTAAAGTGAGAAAAAAAAAGTTACATCAGTGTTTATTTTGATTACCAAGATCATACCATTTAAGACTCAGTTTGATCTACTAGTATGATCCAACAAAGCCATTTGCACTGGGACTTGCGGAAGACACTGTATTTGAGGAAACACGATCTTGGCCAGGACACACCTGCTCTGTTGGACCTGACTCTCGTGCCTTGAGAAGCCCATGTGTTACAATGAGCAGCTGGTGTATGGGAACCCACTGGAACACCCATGCCAGTTGTGCTGTGCACTGACAGGTGCTATCACACAGACACATTCCAGACCATCAGGAATCTTCCTATTAGCCGAACATCTTGCTAATTTAATCTGTAACTTATCCATGCTTGAGAAAGGTAAACTGTATGTGGATGAAGGGGTGGAATGCAGAGATTCCAGCTGGGACACCATAGTGCATGGATGAGGTGGTGATCCACGGAACAGCTAGATACAGAATGGCCTTTGGGCCTGTCTTGTGCTGCTTACGCCCCCCTCGATGAGCTATAAATTAGAGCAGAATTCTACTACTCCACAGTAGTCTGACAGTAGAATAAGAAGACTCAGTCCTAGCTTTGCTGGACCAGTCACAGAAAAATACCAACATATTATTCTCCTATTTCTTTATGAAGGGAATATTTTGTAGTTATACATAGAGGAAAACACGAAGGCTAATCTTATCTTTTACTTCTTAAATGATGAAATGGCTTTACAGTAACCCTAAGTCAGAACAAATGAACCTTGAAGAAGTTTCTGTGGAGTATATCAACTTGGTAGACAAAAAAAAAAGTGTGAAATACAGGCATGGAAAATTGAAGGCAAGACGGGGGAAGTAGGCAGCACTACAGACAACTTCAATTTGTTGCTGCTGCTGGATTTTAAAAAAGGCCAACCTTGTGATAAGGTCTCTTAGCTCAAGAGACTACAAAAATGAGAAGCTCAAACAACCATCAGCTGCTGAAATCTGCAAAAACTCTCCAAACACAAATTAACCTTCAGTCAGGAGATAAAAGACTAGCTGCAGAAATTGGAAGTTGCTAAAAAAATGCTATAAATGTCTGAGAAATCAGAGCAGCAGCAGCAGCAGCAGGAAAATAATAAGGAGTACATAGGCAGAATCCTACCCTTAGCCAGATAACACCTTCTCCTTCCTTCAAGGGAAGAGGAGGTTCTCTTTTGCGTTGGCTGTGTTTCCACTTTCTGCCTTTATTGTGGTGCGCGTTCTCCAAAATTGCTTTAGTTAAATTTAGACCTCACTGATGCTCCAGAGACCAAAAGTTATTAGCTTGCTGGAGGTAGAAGACATGCAGATCCTCACCATGCCAAGCTTAAATTTAATGCAAACCTTTCCAAAGTCCATCATTTAACACTTCGATATTATTTTCTATAGGGATCCCTTAAATGTTTAATGTTTTAATGGTTTCACTAAGTAATTCTTTCACTGAAGAAATATACTCACTTTTATAGTAGAAGGTAGCAGACAAAGAGAAGCCCATTTGTAGGGAAAAAATCAGTTCTGGCCTGAGACTATAGAATAACAGACCACTAACTTTAAAGTCTCCATATACTAATATATTTTCTTCAGGAGAAAGTCTGGAAAAGTGTCTCAAGCTCACACGGCAAGAATGAGAGGGATACAAGGCACAAGGACTGAAGCTATTTAAATCTCCCTGTCAATAGCTTGCAACATTTGGTAATAAATCATTAAGTCTCAAACCTAAAAATACATCTTTCCATTTGTATCAACATATTTAAAAGGCAGCTTTAATCAATTAGTGAAAGAACTAGCTGTCAACTAGTGAGAGCAATCAAAAACAACTGCATTGCAACTTCCAGCCCAACATACTGCCACTCTTGCTAACCTAGTTAGGACCCTACCTGGTTCTGCAGGCACTGAGGGCGGGTCTGGATGTTTGACACACAGCCCGTGAACCAAAGAGCCAAACCAGAGCAAACCATGGTCATGGGGAGGTGCTGCCCCCATGACTGGTGCCACCCACACTATAGGTAGGAATGAAAGTTCTAATAACTAAATGCAATTTAAAAAATCTTATTTTTCTAAAGAAAACATAAAAATTAATCAAAAAAAAAAAGGTATCTTTCATAAACACATGTAGATACCTGTTGCTAACAACTGCAACATCAATGAAAATCAAACTGAATGGGCTTTTTCCTCATTTTGCACTATTATTTAAAACAAGCCTCCATACTTTCAGATTTCAATCAATGTTTTCTGCCTTGCTCATAAAAAACTTCAACCAAGAAATACTTACAGAAAATATAGGGCCAGGAAACCAAACCTCATATGTTAGCCACGTCTCCTCCCAGAACCAACCCATTTCCTACACACAGGTTTACAACTTTAGAAAGGGAAAGGTTCAGCTCGGTGTGCTGCATTTTAGCTGTAGAGCTGACAGGACCAAATAAACTGTCTCTGAGGTGAGCAGTTTCCAAACCATAATGCAAAGCTCACAGAGACAATACCTTTCATTACATCAACTCAAATAAACAGGGAGGAAAAAAAAGACAAGTTTTGACAATAGAGGAGTGATCTCAAAACCAGCAGTGTCACATCACCGATGGCTCCACGCTGTCACGGTTCCAACAAACACCGTGCTACTGCTGGGCCTCATCCGGTCACTACAGCTTGTCACAATGATAGGAGATTACACACAACAAAACCCCAGTTAATCTAGGAATGCTTACCTATGGCTAATCAGCCAGGATGAAGCTGATCCCCAGCTTATCACAAAGTAAATGAAAGCCTTAACAAACTAAATCGTGTTCAGCACCGTTTCGAAAACAATCTTCAGTACCAGCTCAGCTGCATCTACAGCTGACACTGATCAACAACACTGGGCAATTCACAGCAAAAAACCCAGCAAGATTCACTTAAAGCTTCATCAATTACCAGAAATATAAAGGAAACTTTCCACAAATGGGCTGATTGGATCATTCCTCCATCCCTACAAAGTGAAAAAGAAAACATCTGACCGCTTCCTAACAACAAAATTCTCCTCCATTGTACCAATCTATGAATCGGCTGTTCACACTGTTTTCAGTAATTTTAAGCAGTTTTACCTCCACATTCTTTGAAATGGAGACAACATACCAGTTAAAATGTCAGCAGCCCAATATAGACTACACCAAGGGTGGAAGTGTCCAAAGTATGCCACAGCAAAGCCCAAGAGTTCAGAATGCCACATACATAAGGTGATACCACTATCAAAACCCACTGCTTCATCAAAGGCATTCTCAGTCATATGTTCTTCCCTCATCCCATCTTTCCTGAGTCAAGAAGAGGAGATGAGAGGCTCTGAAAAACAAAGAGATTATATCTGGGCAAGAAATCATCTGAAGGAATTCAACAGCCTATGACCAATTATAATCAGCTACTGGAACAACCAGAGACAAACCCACATCCTCGTATTTCCCTTCCATGCCCATAACTTGAGCCACGCTAGTCACAACAGTCCAATGCTGGAACCACCAGGAAGCAAAGGTTGCCATCCAGCAAGCCAGTGAGCAGGCATGATCAGAAACACCGGGAACAGCAAGCCGTCCATCATGGATGGCTGGATAAACTTTCCCGGCAATCTAGGAATTCTGTGCCCAGTCTGTTTTCACGCAGCAACCAGTGCCCGTCAGTCTTGTCTGAAACAGCTGGTCATAGTGCAAAGTCTGTCCTACCGTCACCCCATTTCTGAACTCATTCTTTCAAAGTGAGAAGGAAAACGACAACTTTTGGTCAATAACTCTGACAAAGCCATTATCCTCGGGGTATTAAATGGGGAGATAAGAACTTCAGGGCTTTGCACAAATCATATTAGTTCAATTCTCAAATCCGGGTAATGCTTCTTTTCAAAGTATTAATTTCATTTATTCTATTTGCTCTCCCTCTGTCCTGATAACACAAGTGCACATGGCCTCTAAATGAGATCCTCCTATTTTATAAGTTATAATCCTCCCTTTCTAGAGTAGTAATGAGATGTCTTCGCTTAATCGCGTTTATTCCCCCCCCCAGCTTCTGCTTTTATCCATTCCCATTCCACATTGATTTGTCTTAAAGGTTTCAGTAAAAACCATCAGGCAGAGAGTCACTGGCTCCAAGAGACTCCTGATGCATATGCTGGACATGCTGTCAACCTTCAGAGATTACAAAAGCAAAAAGGAGGAAAAAGAACAGCTTTATTTGCAGTTTCCTTTATTGGTAGGAAGGAGGGAAAAAAAAAAGAAACCCAAAAGAACTGAGAAGTTAAGAGAAGACGTTTTGATTAATTGGAAGTGAAAAAGGAAAGACTTCTGGTATAGGGGAATGGTGAGACTATTCACAACATAGTGAAGCAATTAAATAACTTGACTGACAACTTTGCAAGTTCCTCATGCTAGAAATAGAAAAGGATTTAAAGATAGCTGTGTTAATTCTTGGGTATTTCACATGAGACTGAAGGCACACCACCAGCATTAGTTAAACACCCTAGGCCTTGCTCTGAAGTACGTACATATAATCCTTGTTGTGTTGCAAGTACCCACAGCATTAAATTATTCAAAGAGTCCAGTCAGCACCATGATCCTGCAGTGCTGTACAAACAAACAAAACATTTTATCTCTCATACAAATTGGGGAGAGTTCTTCTACAGCAGCTTAGCAGACTACTTCCATTTGAGCCAGTCCCCAGGGTTAATGAAAAACCCATATTCACTCAAAGAGGAAAGTGAATGCTGCACTATTACTTAGAGAGCTGTTTTGCTTCTTAAACTAAAGCTGTAAGGAGTTTTACTCAAAACCTAAGGCATCTAGAAGCTAAGTACCTTGTTCAGAGTCATTAAAAGAAAAAGAAAGATCAAGACAAAAATGTAGAACAGGACCCAGGTACTTAACTCTAAATCCCTCTTGAAACCAGTACACTTCAAGGAGAAAAAATTAGCAAAACAAAACACACAAACCACAATAAAATAACAGTAAGTTTTAATCTGCACCCTGCCCCATAAACAATCAAGTAACTGGCCTCAGAAGCTGACAGCAAGTTCCATATCAAAGGAACTTTGTGTGCACTATATCATAACACTGAAGTGCTCATAGCAATATTTCCAATAATAAAAGTCAGTGAGTGAAAACCATAAAGAACAGATTAAATGACAAGCAACGTTCAACACAATCAAAATGAAATCACTTCAAAATACAGCTGTGGTACTTGGATTTATACAAGTGGTATGGTTACAGGAGAATGTTCCAGCACTGCAGCAGACAATAGTACAAGAGAGGGCTACTAATCACTGATACATTGACATGTTAAGGGCACAGGGCAGCTCAAGATCTTACAAACACCAAAAAAAAAAAATAAACTTTCTAATTATATGAGGCATGACTTTCAATTTTGACCAAATTAAGTGCTGCTAGAAGCAAATTATTCATTTGTTATTTCTTTCATGGGAGTTGCCCCATTTTTAATCTCACTTCCCTAATAGGTCACAACAACAACAACCCTGGATGTTTCTCCCTTAGAAATGTAAGCAGATCATTTCCATTGCTATCTGCACCTGGATTACCACTAGGTACCTTGAGTTCCACTACTATCTTCTACCTGAAAGAGAAGACTGACACAAGACATGGATGAGCAGTTCATATCCAGTATTTGCCCCGTTTTCTGGGGCTAAAAAACAGAAGAGCAAGAAAAACTCAAGCCCTTTTCATAATACAGGAAGATAACAATACTAGAAGACAAAGGACAGATGTGGTTTGAGTAGGATTGAGTCAATACAATAAGGTAACCATGCCCAAAAGGAAACTGTAGCTGAGATAAAGCAAGTCTGATAGGGATCCCAGTAATTTAAGTCCAGCCAAAGAGTTTCTGTTTAGGAAGATATCTAGAAGCTGACAAACAATAGCTCTGCCCTCATCTTTGCAAGGACAGACTAGACTATCCCATTTTTTAAGGATCGTAAATTTATGTCTGATGAAGAGATAGTTAAAGAGCAATGAAATTTAACAGTTTCTCATTCTTGCACCACATTCTGGGCTAACCATTTATCACATGGGGAAAAATTATCACGATTTATCACAAGGGGACCTTGATCAGATTTTTACAGAGCATCAAGTACATAATATCTGGGTATGCAACATCACAGGATTAAAAGCTAATTCAGATAATAGAACAGCTTTTGTATGTAAGCAGTCAGGTCCCAACTCATTCTAGAGGTGCCCTCTTTGCATTTCACAAATACTGCATGACTCTGCTAGTCACATTTCTCCAGGACTACACTCCACCTCATTGCAGGAGGGCAGGGCTCTACTTTGAGCAAAGCCACATCTTTAGATTGGACAATAAATCCATCAGCTTCTTCCCCTTGCTCTTACAGAAGCCAGTTAATTGCATTCATAAAGAGAATATTCTCTTTCTAGTGAAAAGAGAGTTAATACCGCACCTGCAGACCCAGATGTCCTTTGCAGAGGAGCAGCAGTCACCTGCCTCAGACATCACTGCTCTGAAGCTCAGCAATGATGCAACACCCCATGGTCAGGATACAATCTGCCAAGAGGAAACTTCCTGCAACAAAGCAGCCATTCACAAGCTATGTCCATCTAGGAGAGCAATCTCAGACACCTACCAATTCAACCACATACAGATTTTATCATGGACGCAAAGTACAATCGGGTCCAAGACCACAAACAGACCAATTCACAGAAGACAATTTCCTTAAAGACTGTCAACCACCAAAGTGGAAATACAACCTCTTGCTTAGAACAGCAGGATCTGCAAGGGTATGGGTGGGAAATACTGTTATATACCCGCTCTGTTCTCATGCTCTCCATTAGCAGCTGCTAGGGATCCCTATCAGAGATGGACTACAGCTATAATGACCTTTCCTTTGAACCATTATGGCCATTCTTATATAAATTTTATTTATTCAGTCCCCAAAAATATTATAACCTCGAAATGCTTCACATTTTGCCTGGGTAAGCCAGGCCTGTTAGCATTCGACATATAGAAAAAAACCCCAAACCTCATAGAAGGATTCTTCATTTAAATCAAGCACAGATTGATTAAGCTACAGGTCAGTAGCATGGAAGAACCACAATAAAGACTATCCATACTCCAGCCTGTCCTGTCCCTAAACCATCCTTTCAGTATGCACCAGGCAAAGAGAATTCTCTTGGTCTAGATGTCTCAATAAAGTTTTAACATCACAGTCTAAATGAACGGGCAGTTTGATCTCACCATGGCAAGCATGGTCCCACCTTGCTGTCACACCCTGACACCACTGCAGGCCAGGAAAAAGTGGCAGTTCCAGTAAGACTCCGCACTGTTTACGGGCAGTACACCATTGCCATAGGAATGGCAGTATGTAAAAGAAAACAATATAAAATAGATTCATGCGAATATTAAGCACCCATGACAATCCCAGTGTACTGCAGTGATTGATAGAAGCCCTTTGCTCTACTTGGCCTCATATCACTGTACTTCTGCCTCCAGCACTGCTCTTCTCAGCACTGGTATGACAGCAACCCAACGGGTCATCTCAACACCACCACGGTGCCTGACCAACAGTAAAAGCTGCAGCAAGAAGTCCCCAAAAGTAAATCTACCTGCTGGGCAAGAACAAATTGGTTTGGGAGCCAGTGGTGTGTACAAAAAGGGTTTATGATTCCTAGTCCCTAGAAATCAATTCTAGACCTTCTTCAAAAGGTTACAATACCTGACAGTTTTATAACCGTTCTTCTGTTACCAGATTTATAAAAGACTCAAACAAACGAAGACACTATTACTTTTTATTAATTTGTGTACAAGCACAATTATATCCTAGAAAAAACCAGAGCAAAGTCTCAGGATACATCAGGTCAGCAGAACGTGATCCTGTATATATTGAAACATTTATTTCATACACTCGAGAATTCAGAAGAGTTCTCTGTAGCTAGACAAGGACCCCATATACACACACACCATATTCCTTGCCACTGGTAAAGCTGTCCCCAGCACAGCCATTGTTCATGCCTTCACAGCACTGAGTGACATGCTGCAAGTGGAGCTTGCAGCTGCACTGTGAGCCAAGTGCTAAGTGATGAGTGAGATGAGGAGTGTTTCAGACTAAATCCAAGTTTCCAAGTTCATCACAGAAGTGACATTAAATTAATCCCGTCAAGCAGAGCCATTTTAGCCTGTCCAGCCTGGAAGCATAGCAGGGGGTTTGTTACTCACCAGCTGGGCTGTCCTCTGCCTCTCCTCATTAATGCTGTTCCTTTCCTGGGCCTCACTGGCTGCTTCTCTTTCTCTTTTGGCCAGTCGGATCAACTCCTCTTGGACCAGTGCCTGTTCTTGCTCATACCTGCACGAGCACCAAAAGCAGAGAGAAGGTCATCAGCAGACTTGTGGCAACAGGGTCATGGCTTGTCATGCTTAGAGCCAAAACACAAATCCAGAATCTATTTAATAGACACAAAATCTGCTCACAATCCCATTATCAGCAGGAATTCAAAAGCCCAACAAACTTTAAATATGACTTGCAACTCCAGTGAGGTGCCATTCTGGCAGTACACAGCGCCACTTAAGTTTATACTTCAGTTATATTTAGCTCTATTAGGTACTTAATTATCACCTGAAAACAGTGAAAATAGGAAGCAGTTAGCTAGACAAAGATGCTGCTTTGGAAAAGATCAAGGGACACACAACGATAAAAGGAGTCAGCCTGGCTGACAATGCTGCTCTTCGGCTCTTACACAGGAATGAAAAACCACGCAAAATGCATGCAGCAACAGCACTAAGAGAAGCAGCCCTGAACTGAAAAAGGCTTCAAAGGGGATTCTCAGGCATTAAAACATAATCATAGAATAGAATCAAAGAATTGTTAAGGTTGGAAAAGACCAAGTCCAACCATAAACCCAATACCACCACGTTCACCACTAAACCATGTCCCCAAGTGCCACACCCACAAGCCTTTTGAACACTTCCAGGGACGGTGATTCCACCACTTCCCTGGGCAGCCTGTTCCAATGCCTGACCACCCTTTCAGTGAAGAAATTTTTCCTCATACCCAACCTATACTTCCCCTGGTGCAACTTGAGGCCATTTCCTCTTGTCCTATCACTTGTTACCCGGGAGAAGAGCCCAACCCCCACGTGGCTACAATCTCCTTTCAGGTGTTGTAGAGCCATAAGGTCCCCCCTGAGCCTCCTTTTCTCCAGGCTAAACACCCCCAGCTACTCCCAAGGAGACTTGTGCTCCAGCCCCTTCCCCAGCTCCGTTGCCCTTCTCTGGACACGCTCCAGCCCCTCAATGTCTTTTGTGTAGTGAGGGGCCCAAAACTGAACCCAGGATTTGAGCTGTGGCCTCACCAGTGCCCAGTACGGGGGGACAATCACTGCCCTGGTCCTGCTGGCCCCACTATTGCTGATACAGCCAGGATGCCACTGGGCTTCTTGGCAACCTGGGCTCATGTTCAGCCACTGTCAAACACACACTCATTATGCTCAGACTGAAGTAAAACACAGACATATGCAGACACAGATATATTCCCAAATGAGCTAAACTGTTGTCTTTTTCAAGAGCTCCACCTCACCTCCTGTAGAGTTCCTGCTCTGCAGCAGAATCACTTGCCATTGGTGGCTGGATTCCTAAAAAGGAGAATAGAAACCCGTGACAACTAATAGTACTACAAACATAGTCCTTCATCACATCATAAATTATTTTAGGAGAATTTCATATTATCTATCAAGAGAGGAAAAAAAAAGTCAAGAAAATTTCAGTTTGATTGATAGAGTTTGAATTTATGAAACAGAGACACCAACAGCATCATCTTCAACCAGGCACACTGAATAAAGCATGCTACAGAAAACTTCTGCGTGAGGATGTTAACTCCTCAAACCCTTATATATACTGAAACACAAGCATGGTTGTAGACCTACTTTCCATTTCCTTCCTCTAGTTCCAATAAGTCTTCCCCTTGACCTCCTGCTCTCCTTGTAATTACAAGGGATTCCACAAGTGGAGATGAAATTATCTGATGGAGTTCAGGCCATCCATAAGACTAAATCTACATTCAGGAAGAACATGGGCTGGCAGCAAACAAATCCCTAAAAGCAAAGGCCTAGTTCCCTAACTTCATGTTAGTCTGGATGCCTTAAACAAATCCACACTGCTGATATATATCAACAATGCCTATTTGAGAGCCAATAGAAATCAAATAGTTTTCTGACCTGTAAAGAAAGACAAGTTCAGAAACCAAGTTTTCATCATCCACTTAGCCAGCTGTGCTTAGACAGGCTATCCTTCCCCATGAGCTTCTCTCCAAAGAATAAAAAGCACTACTTCCCTCACCCATGCACAATATACTCCCTGCGTACGTAAAACACACAACAAGGCAGCTTGCCAGGAATGAAAGGCAAAATATTTCTGCCTTGTTTACTGCACGTTCATCTGAAATGCTAGAAACGTCTACAGGGCGATACAGGCTAATCAGAGAGCTCCTCTCACAACGAGGTAGCACTGAAAAATACCAGCATCCTCTGTAACGTGCAGTGGCAGCAGCACCCCGACAGTACCTGAAGGTCTGGGTCTCCCTGCTACAGCCAGTGAAGACGGAGCTGTGCCATTGGACGCACGGGGCGACCTCTGGTAGTCCCTTTTACCGTGAGAGGATTCTTTCATTCGGTTCACTACATCTTCAGTGAGCTGAAACACAGAACCAGGGAAGACATCAACCAAGTTAGTTTCTGGTGTGTATTTCACTGTGAACCTCCCTGTTTGTTAGTTCCCATGATACCACAAATGTATTGCCAGTTACCTCATTGTAACATCCCTCCGACCCAGGCAGCCAGCACTTGTACGTTGACTTTACATTTTTAAAACCCAAACCCTATCAGTAAGTGACAAAACCTCCAATATACTGCCTGGTCCTAAAAACTTCGCTAGACAATCTTCCACAAACACCAACGAAGGCAGAGAGCACCCCTAAACTAGTCAACCCTTTGTATAGGGACAAATTTACCAGAAGTGGAAGGAAAGGAACTAAGCAGGTTTTAAACCCATAGATCCATTTTTTCTCCTCTTGATCCATGCTTGCTAACCCAGCTCAGCATGGCAGACATGCTGCAAGCCATAAGACAGAGAACAGCCATGCAGACATCCCACTCACATAGGGCTGCAAACATTTTTTCAATCTCAACTTTATTCTCACTCCCTGACTTGGGTTCAGACCCATGAAATAGAAAGAAAAGTTAACTTGAAGTTTTCTGGCAATTCAGTCCAAAAGGCTTCTCACGGCACTGTTAAAATTGACCCCTTCCTCCTCCCAAGGTCAGAAGGTCTGGCTGCAGAACAGAACGAAATGAGGCTGTTCCCCCACCTAGACTTGCCACAGTAGAAGACATATTTTCAGCTATGCCACTACTATCCAACTTAAAAGCATTTTTAACATCTTCATTATGCATTGTTATTGTGCCCTATTCCTGATTTTAAATCCCTGTCTATATCTTATAAAGAGAAATTAGGCAAAGACAACTTTACCTCCATCAAACACTTTAACAAGGAGATAGGCACACTCTCAGGTAACTTTTGTCAAATAATTAGTCAAAATGGGATGAAAAGTAAGTAGCCACTGCAAAACACAGTCTGTAAGTTCATTTCTGGCAGATTTTAGGGGAAAATCACATAAAAGTATCAAGGAGCAAGAGCAATGAAAATGATGGTAGTAATAAAAAACCGCCAAAAGTAACATGTAAAAAAACCAAAGAAAAATATTCATGGGAAAAAAAATATTCTTTAATGATACCACCACCACTCTCGAGGGCTTGTTTCCACAACACACACTTGTCAATTTCCGACCGAAGGTCAAGAAGCAGTTTCCCACTGTCCCTCCTAGACACACCTCCCTCTCTCCACACGCTCTTATCTCTCCGCCTGTTCACACGGCGGTGTTTTGCCCGGGCTCTTGGCACTCTGAGCAAGGGCAGAGCTGTCTCCTCTTGGATGCCCTCGGAGCCGCGCAGCACCGTTAGCATGAAACTGCTTGCAAAGCACAAGGCAGGGGCAAAACGAGGTCATTAAGCAGCGAGGAGGGGAAGAGGGTTGAGAGCAGAGTTTGGAAGCGGGCATAAAGAGCTGCTGCGTCCCCGCTCGACAACAGCCATGCCCAGGCCCCCAGCCCTCTTTCCCACCACTCACCAGTCGCTCCATCACTTCTCCAACCCCCTACTCCTTCAGCCGTCCAGGTTTCCCTCCCCTCCTCCCTGCTGGTTTCCCTCACTCGCCCCTTCCAGCCCTGGACCCGCTCCCCTGAACTCCCGGCCAGACCCTTCCCCAGCTCAGCTCC
>VZTA01010769.1:616844-634752 GCA_013398855.1 Mohoua ochrocephala | reverse complement strand
CCGTTGCCAGGCACGGCTGATCCACAGCCTAAACCAAAGGAATGAGAAAATGCAACGCAGAGGCAGCTGGACCAAGAAATAGCAGCTTTGGAGAATCTTTTCCAACCAAGCTTTCTGCATTCCCAGAAATATGGGCCAGTTGGTATCAACGTGCTACTTATCTACTCAACACACTACTGCTCAGTAGTGCATGGGAGCAGTTTTAACTGTTTAATGCTTATTCCTCACTGCAGTAAATGTGGCAACCAGAGCTTTGCCTTAGAGCGAGACTTGGGCCAGCATTCATGGAGTATCTGGGACTCTGCACCCCTCAACCTCCCCCCCCCCCCCCACCCCCCNCACCCCCCCCAGATATCCAGGTCTCTTCTAGAGCACATTCCTGGAAGCAGGGAATATTTTTGTGAATTGTGCAGTACCTTGTATGCTGCAGTCTTGGCCTAGTGCTTGAGCTCTCAAGACAAGGGCACTGCATCGTGCCCCATGAGCTGTTTGCACCCCAGAAACACTGCACAGAGCCAGGCAAGAGCACAGGTGGGGCTGAAGCTCCCTCCCAGAACACACTCACCTGCCTCCTGCTCATTTCTTATCTGCCACCCGCTCACTTCATTTGACAGCACCCAGTTTTTGTACTGAAAGAGCCCATGAACAGATATTCCTTACTCACCTCTTCTGTCCTCTCTAAGGGTTTCACAGGCCTGCACCATTGCTCTTCCAGGCGAGTTCTCAACCGTGTAATTACTCCTCCAGAAGTCTTTCCATAACTGTGATTATTCCTGTCATCCTTCCCTAGGCCCTTTCCAGGTGTAACTCCAGCCAGGTGGCAGACATCACCTGCAAGGATCCAGGAGGGAGAACGGGCAAAGGCAAACAAAACCACATCACACCTGCACCCATGCCTTCCCGCAATCTTTTTTTTTTTTTAATCTCAAGGTTTTTTTTCTCCCCAATTATGTCTCATTTGAGAAACAAAGCATGACCATTTATGCCAAACTTAATTTTATTTATTTTACAAACAAAAATATACATTTATTATATATTTTCTCTTTTCACCACNCCCCCCCCCCCCCCCCCCCACATAACACACTTCTGCTCAAGACCCACTTTAAAGATGGCCCAAAGCATTATATATACATAAATATACAACAGGAGGAAGGTCAGTCCATGACCTAGTGCAGAAGCTCCTCAGCAGCAGAACATGGGACATTCCAGAAATACTGGAGTCTTGCCAGCAAAGGACAGGATGGATGTGTTGACAGCCTGCACAGGTGATCCTTCAGCACTGAATTCATATGGTAAAAAGGCAAATTCATAACAGCCTCTTCACATCATCAAGGAGAGCAGATGAGTCCTTTCAGTCAGGATGGTGAAAGTCAACAAATACTCCTTGGGATGGAAAAGCAGTTGCTCCTTTAGTTCTCAACTGCTTTGAAACCTTCATCTCTCTTGACTCTGTCCAAGGCCCAGGGAAGCTTTGCAGGTTTTCTAACCAACAGCAGCTTGGGATCAGTGTTGTAAGCAGCATTAGGAGCAGCAGCACAGCAAGTCAGGCATCACATCATCCATCTCTTTTACAGCAAGCAGTCCAGCATGGCTCAGGCCGACTCACAGCAGTGCCAGAGGAGCATGGAACACTTCTCTAACGTGGCAAGGGCTGACTTGGCCAGATGCTTGTCCAGCCCTTGCAGTCATTGCATGAAGTGGAAATGTGAAAGGCTGTGACCTACAAGAAACTACTCAGCTCGAGCACATAGACAAATGGAAGCCTTTTTTCCCCCAAAAGTAAATTGAAAAAAAAAAGGGGGGGGAGGGGGGGAATAGGGGCATTGTTTGTTTTCAAGGTGCCAGTGCTACTTAGGCCTACAGGGCAAAGTCCCCAGGCAGACAGAGAAGCTGCATTGCTCATTAACAAAAAAAGATAAGCAAAGGCCTGCATAGTTTTGGCAACCAATATGAACTTCATGTTCTTACCCACGCTTTCTTTCCCTGTGGTGGGAACACCTGGTAGTGAACACCTTCCTCAACCTGCTAATGATCCAAACCAACACCTCCACGCTGCACCCTACATAACAATTTCCCAGAAACTCTTACCTCAGTATTCTTCAGCAACAGCAGTAAGTTGTGGCAAGAGATTCACACAGTCCCCAAACATTGCAAATTCCCTCTTTCTACCATCCCTAGTGGAAAGTTGCTTATAGCAGATCTCCACCTACCTGGAGGACTCGGGTAGGAAAGCACCCCCAAATAGAGGAATACACATCTTCATCCTTGGAAAGCACAGGATATCCCAGAAACCAGACTGATGCAGCGTTTATATGAACAGTTGCTGGATCGGAACACCGTGTCTTGAAACTGCATGCCAGACAGCTCAGACAACAGTAGTCCCTCTTCCAGCATGGAAGAGGTTAATAAGAACTGCCAGAAAGTCTTTAAAAGGACCGCTCTCCACACGCGTAAGTGTTTTCAACATATCGAGCCATCAAACTTACTCAGACCAGCAGCAGTCTGGGGATCTGAACTGCAACGTAAGGGGACACTGCCAGAGATACACATCCATCTCCCACTCCTCTCCCACTGCAGCACACCAGCCAGCTTGATTCTAGCACTCCTAAGGTGTTTCAGTTTCCAGTCACTAAATTCTGACAGCTTGGACTCATCATAGGCTTCTGCTCTGCCTCAAGCACCTGAATGTCTCTGGAGCCTTCATCTGCAGAGTCATATTCCTCCTTCCCAGCACTCTCCGAGCCCCTGCCAAAGCCACGAAGCAGGGTGCAGATGGAAAATGCACCTACCTCACAGGTTTTACTCTTGAAACTCAGCCCTGATTCAGTGTTGTTACTTAGATTTTCCTGTGAGCTCAAATGCACAGCACTACAGCCTCCACAGACTGGTTCACAGATCCTTCAGCTCAGCTAGACAGCAGCACTGTCTGTCCTTCTGTCTCCCTACTGTTCAGTCACTTCACATCCATGCTGTGAGCTACCAGCCTTCCCCAAATGTTCCCTGGGCACCAAGAACAGTTCATTCCTCTCCATACCCCTTTTTCCCCACACACTCAGAACACTCCTTTTAACCACTAGCAACTCCAATTCACAATTGACATCAGTGTGTTTAGCTGAAACCAGGGGTAAGCCCCAGTGATCAGCTTCCTTCTTCAGACACTATCACCACCTGTGTTGTTGCATTATGGCAAGATGCAGGCAGCCATGCTGCTTGAAAAAGCCCAGGAAGACCATCTTTGGTTTCAACCACCAAAATCTTTCTATATATGTACAATACAGCAGTCAAATCAGCACCCTCATCCCTAAACACCATTCCCCTAAGTGGCAGACAAGTGCTTTCAGTCACTGAAAATGAAGAGGTGCCAACCAGGGCTATCTTCTGGGTCATATTCACATCTGGAACGTGAAGGATCAGGGAAGTTCAGTGTTTAAAGGTTTATGAACAAAACCGCTCTACATTGTTCTCAGGTAGAAACAGAAAGTGTTCTTTCCAAAAGGGTTCGGGCTGCCAACTTAGTTCCACGGCAGGTTTTGGAAATCCTAAGGACAACAGGAAAGCCATGGCAGGTAGCCAAGGACAGATTTCCAGTGGACATCATAACAGCTGTGATATCAGGGAGTTTGGAAGGAAAGGAATGAGACATCACGTGATTCAGGTGCCCTGCCTCAGGCATTGATGGATTTCCAGCGGTCACTGTCTATGCTGTTGATGCTGCCCACGTGGTACGGCATAGAGGCCACGTCGTCCAGGTAGGCTGTGGTGTCAATCTGAGTGCTCGAGTAGAACCCAGAATCCATTCCTTCCTTCTTGGCAACAGCGTAGGGGTGGGGTAGGTGTACATCCACATCCTCAGGCTCATCCACCTGACATTTGTAGGAGAAAAGGATCTTTGGTTCAGACCTGGAGCGAGGAAAGATTTAAAATGCACATTTAACCAATGTGGTATCACAGCCACCTATACTTAATTGAAACTCATCAGCATTAGGAAACTCTGCATTCAGACCTTAAACACTCTTTAAATGATCTTTTGGTCTAGAAATCTGTGGCAGAGTAAATAAATTAATGCTAAATGAAGCTTTGGACAAAGTCACTTAAGATAAATACAAGTGGCAAAATCCTGACTCTACTGTGGGAAAAGTGTTCTCATCCTCGGGAGTTTTGAATTAGAGGGCAACAGCACCCAAACGCTGAACTCCACAGCAGCCTGGCTACTGACACCAAAATGAGTCAGAACAGGAGTACACTTCAAGTTCCACCAGTGCACATCATAAAAACCAAAATACAAACACTTGTGGATCAGCAGTTTTCATCTTTAAATCCAGACAGTGTTCCCTTCTAATTTCAAAGGGATGCAGAGGTACATTTTTATATTTTAAAATTACTTTATGTTCTTAGTTATTCTAAAGCCTGCTGTTTCTTGCTAATGACCAACAAACACTAAACCCTACAATAAACCACTCGACTTTTCCCACCAAGGTGCATTTCCTGTGAGTGGCCACACGGCGGCGACGCCGGCCCGAGAATCGGCCTTCCCAGGGCTTTTCACTGGTGATTTTTGGGCCCATGGTAGAATCCTCGGCCGAAGATTCAACCCCCATATCCTTTCTACAAATTTACCCCAAAACCCACCCAGAAGACCGTTTAAGCTCCCAGGACTCAATCCCTCATTAAGCATTTAGCTATCGACTTCAGCAGAAAAACTTTGTACTACACAGGATGCTGAAGCTGAAGAAGTGATCCTCTGAAATGTGTGAGAGGAATACAGCCATCAGCTCTGCTCTGCATACAAAGGAGCCCTGCACAGAAGCGAGCAGCCCCGGGTCACACAAGAAATTCTTCAAGGACAGAAATTAAGACTGGTTCCCTAGCTGGCATTATAGCTGCTGTCTTTATTGTACAGATTGAGAGAACCTGAGTGCAAAACAATTAAATGACAATATGTACCCGTCTAAACTCCTGTTCCTGGCTACTCACCCAAAGAAACCTTTCAGGAATGCCACATAGATGAGAGGTGCAAAGAAGCTGAAGTAAAGGAACGTGGTAGCATCAACACAGCTGTCAACAGCAAAAGGGAACAGGAAGGGATTTAGCATGCAAGCACAATACAGCTGGTAACACCACTCACGTCCTCCCAAATGATCCAATTTCCCTCCCAAGTGTCCAGAGATGAAGAAAAATCATGCTAAACAAATTTAAACTGATGCAAAGTAACAGCCATTGTCATCAACATGTGTCACTGCTTCTAGACACTCAGGGGGAACCATGCCAAAACCCAAGGTCTGACCAAGAGCAGAGTCTCAGTGCTCCTAATTTTGACTCACAGATGTGACACTGATCCCTGCAGAACGAGACTCCAGACAAAAGGGTGTCTCCATATTTCTAGCAAACAGACTTTCCTCTCTTATTACCTACTAATGGCCAGACATTAGTGGATTCACACTATTACTCTCACTCACCACCTCAAGACCTCTGCAGCACATGCAGCTCCACAACCTCTCCACTGGGAGTTTCCTGATTACTTAGAGGTCTTTTGGCACAAAACAGAAGCAACAGGTTTATTCCTTCTTAGGAACACAGCATAGGTTTGTTTTCTTGGGAGAGGCAGTGTTGAAGGACACTAAACACAAGATCGAGGGCTGCAGACCTCCTCCCCCAGTGTACGTACCACAGTCCTTCTATGATATCCACACAGAGGAGGGCACTGCCCAGGCCCTGCACCAGGTTCAGCAGTGCCAGAATGCCAGCATAAACATAAAAACTCTTCCTGGCTGTGGGAAGACATGGATACACATGAAGCTCAACCTCAAACACCAGACCAGTTAAAAATCTGTTTGATGGAGATGCCACATCCAACAGAAGCTGCTTTCTCACTGCATTGTCTCTCTGAGAACTGCTGAAGAACTAAGATTGCATTCTCCTGTCCCACACTGGTAGGATTGATGGTGGTATAATGGACTAAACCATACCCTCCTGCATGTGTATATACACACACACAATGGGTTTTGAAAGCATGGTTATGGCAACGCATGCAAAGATTTAATTGGCAAGCATCTGGAACCAGTGTCAGTCACATAAGTGAATGCAACAAAAACAAAGACAACCCAGCTGAACCAGAAGCTGTGTCCTTCCAATGTACAGCACTAATAAAACTGCTCAGGAGACCCCGACAGGAGCAGCAGGGTATGCTGGACACCAGGCAGATCCCGCCCAGGACCTGTGCCTGTGACACGTGACATACATATCCCCTCCCTCAGGGTACCCACACATAGATGCCAACACTAGCCAGGGAAAGAAGAGCTCAGTTCAAAACACCTTAATAACAGCTTCTCTCTCAAATTAAAGAGCTGCAGATATTCTGCAACAACAACAAAAACCAACCAAACAGAAGCACCTAAATAAAGTAAAAACCCAGATAAAAAATGTTGAGCAGCACCCACTTAGCCTTCCCTTCCCAAGAGATGACAAGCACGCACACTTTAACATCATGTGTGCGTTTCAAAGGAAGCTGTTATTAGGAAGCCATTTCTTAAGGCTCTCAGAAGATTATATATTTACATATATACCTGTATCATTAACTGAGTAGTAGGTCTTGTTTTCTTAATGTAATTGTTTAGCTACTAAAGTAGCAGTGTAACTGCTCTTACTCTGCTCTCCAAAAGACACAACATACTAATTTTTCTAGGGATAAGTTATCAGCCCTTTGCCATGTTATCTGAACCCCGAGACGTGGAATGCATCTGCAGCACAAACACATACAGGAACCTTTTACTCTCATCTATGCTTTATCCTGATGCTGTACCCATTTATACTATGGAAAACACTACAGTTACTTACAGGGCAAAGAAATCCGGTCTTTCAGAGGAGTTTTTGGAAGAATCACCACCAAGGAATAGACCTGTTGAGACAAAGAACTAACAGTTCCATGGCCGCTGGACACCTGAACTCAACAATCTTTGCGGGGATACTATATGGTATCATGCACTCCCTACATGTCTGGAGGCAGAGGCACAAACCCTCAACATTAAACACAGCACAGATGTGAAGGCCCCACAACTCACCCCCATCAGCATAAAACAGCTGGTCATTGAGAAACAAGGGAGGGAAGAACATCTGAGTTCAGCTGGGATCCAGCTGCCCCAGCTTACACCACTCCCACTGTACCTTTATTGCTTCAGCTTCCCTGCCACAAGAGAAGCATCAATGCTGTGCTGTAGGAGGCAGGAGGGGGATTAGGGCATTATTGTACTCAAATCATCCTCCTTGCTCCATTTAGAAAATACAAAGAAGCTACCAGAGTGCATAACACATTCCCAGTACTTACCAGAAAGAAGAAACAGGAGCTGGCAAGCCAAAAGTGTCTCCCTCCATGGCCATAGATATTGAAGTCTTCTGCTGAGAGGTGGGCATCAGGGTACAGGATTTCCAGGGTGCCCTAGGAGAGAAGTGGCACCAACATGATTCTGTTACAGGCAGTATCCTCACTGAAATGCATGTCTGGACAAGGGACACTACATTTAAAGAAGTTCACAAAACAGCTGGCCTGCCCCTCATGACCCAACCAAGCCCTGCCCTGCTTAGACCAAGTTACGCTCACACAGAAGAGGTAGAAACTGAAGACAAGAAGTGAGGAGAAAATGAGTGGTAGGAATCTGCATCTGAAGGAAAGTGGCATCAATGACATTCCGGACAAGAGACTGAGGTGGACAGGGGATGTAAGCACTTATCTAAAACAGACCAAGAGCTCCATTTCCATCTTTAAAGTAGGCCTTTCTCTCGAAACATCCAGAATATCGTCAGTTTGGGAAAGGACACTGTCTTGTTTAGGAGCTACCATACAGACAGTGGAGACAAAAGTGCTTGTAAGCACTACTGAACCCAGATATAGCTCAAACACTTGATATTTTATGAGGCTCCTCCAGCTTTATCATGTGGTAATGATCAGCTCACTGCCTCCGCAGCCAAGAGCCTGGTCCCAGAACAAAGCTCTGTGTGTTTTTCTGGCGCTGCCCTGAGTACAGAGACATGGGCTGACCACTGACATGCCGAGGAGGAGAATAAACCCAAACACAGATTGCATTGTTCAGGGACACGAAGACATGCCTAATAAACTGAGCCAGCAAGCCAGCTGCTCGTCTGAAGAGAAGCAAGAGCTCTCAGCTCTCAAAGACTCAGCAGACAAGAGGCCACTGCAGTGTCCTTACTTGGCAAGCACATGGTTTTCATGGCCCTTGAGGTCCGATCCAGAACTTGTGGCTCAGGTGTGGAAAACCTCACTCTTGTTCCAAGATCCACTAAACAAGGCAATCCATCCAAACCTCATCTGATTTCTTCACCTTATCTGAGCTATTTATGCAGTAAAGAGGACAAGCAGATACTATCTGCTTATACACTGCCACAAGCATTCAGTCTTCCTCCAAAACCTCATCCAAAGAGCAAAGCTGCCACTTTCAGATAGGAGTCACACTCTTAACTGCAAGCAAAGTCCCTTCTTTTGCAAATTCTTCTGCTTCAACGTACTCACCTGGGTGACAGAATATGCCAGAGACAGCACAGTGGTGATTGCCAGCACACGTTTCACGCTCGACTTGCTCTCCAGGTGACCTGTAATTACAGGGTACAGAAGTGACTCAGGATGTAATCCCAGCACTGGTTAAAATCAGTTCTTTCCAGAACCAATGAAGGAAAACACTTGTATTTCCAGGCCTTCAAGGGAAGGTTAAAGCTCACAAAACCCTTTTTGGAGAGTTGAGCCTTTCACAGGCAAAATCCTACTTACAAGACAACAGATTTTAACTTGCTTTCCTCCTGTCCACACTAATATAGAGAAAACCACTAAGTCCTTCTGCTGGGGTTACAGGAAAGAAAAAAAAAAAAAAAAGGAATGACTCCAGTATCATGTACACTGAGATGCTATAAAGCTTCTTCTCAGGGAAAAGAGTTGATGGGAGGCTGGGGTAGAGAAATCTGTACTGGAATATACTGAAGCAGGCAATTTCCAGAAGCTCCTTTCAATCTAAATTATTCTATGAGCCCTCAAAAGATGAAAAGGATACTGCTCACGTGTCCCACTGACAGATGCAACAGTGACACCTACCCTCTCCTCTACCTCTGACCCACAGGGAGAGGCATTTTCACTTGCACAACTGAAAAAAGTAGAATTACAATTGCAAGTACAGATAAAGCATTTGAATGCAGCCAAGATGGATCAAACCAATCAAGGATGGGATAAAGGGGATAGAAGGGCCCCCAAAGGGATCATCTTAAATAAAATGAGGTTGAAGCAAACATCAGACTGTTGATCTTGGCATAAAAATCTTACCTGTACTGCACACTCCATCATATCAGTGCAGGACAAACAAAGCTCATATAAACCCTTAAATCGCACAAGCCATAGATCTGTAAGGTATAATCAGGCCTTCAGCCACTTCTAACTACAACTCCACAATTTGTCCTTTGTATTTATTCTACAGCCTCCTCACTTTATAGAATCAGCATCACCATGAACTTACAGATGCAGCCTGTGTGGAAGGAAAGGGAACAGGAAACATTCAAAGGACCCAAAAAACCTCCTGACACGTACCAAAGGCAAGGCCTAGAATCACCACACTCAGTTCAATCGCCAGAAGGAAGAACCTTGTGATCTCCCACAGGATCTGAGGGATAACAGAGACCAAAACAAACATGATTAGATGGAGCCAGGAACCGGTTTGAAGTTAATAAAGCAAAACTCCAGGGGATGGCAACCTCTGAATGGCTGGTCATTTCCACAAGCCCTTCTCATGCTTTGCAGGGATACTGATCACATGCTTGTTCCAAGCCCTGTTCGTGCCTGTGGGACAGAACAGTTGTGTGGGAACGAGCAAATAGCAGGTCTACAGAGAAGTGGCCATGGTTTGCCCCAGCTGAGGATCTGTCACTTGTCTCAGATATGTCCTTGCTGCTGTGCTCCCAAAGAGCACAAGCCCATGATGACCTCAAAAGTATAATATTAAACAAGGCCAGTTCTTAAAGCAGTAGATATGCCTGAACAAACTCTGTATTCTGCCCTCTTCCAAAGCTACTGGTCCTTAAATCTAAAGCACATTCAAGTAAAAAGCACCCCCTGTTCCGGCCTGTCATTTGCAATCTCATGTTTTATCTGATGAAACAAGACCAATAAAAAGCAGGTGAGGCAACTTTTCAGGGAGTCATGCAATAAATCAGTGCCAAACCTAGAACATGGACACAGATTCTGGCTTATTAACCCTTTACCTCTGAACACTGAATGGTACTCTCTCTTGAAGATACATAATATTTTAAGAGGCATTGGATAAGACACTTCTAATCCCAGCAAATACACAGTGTGTGTGTACATATATATGAGAGAACACAAAAGAAATAGACAGGATAGGACATATTTACAGAAAAAACTGTCAGTATCTGTCTTGCTACGTGATTTCCCAGTTGCTGCACTTAGCAGCAACACCAGAGCTGAAGAAAAACACCTTTCCACCTCTTCTTCATTATTCAAGTCCTGGACCTACATCTGTTGGTCAGAGGTGAATGAAAAATGCTACAGACATCCAGCCACTTGCAAGAGCAGCTCATCACAATGCTTTGACAGTAACATTAAAGGGAAAAGCAAGGGAACCACACTAATCCCAGAGAATGAAGCCCAAAGACCTGTACTCTGCAGGTGACTCCTCTTTCTCTAACAGCTCAAGAACTGCAGAGCTTTTTGTTTTAAGTAATAGTCTGCTACGAGTCAAATTACTACAAAGGAACAGCATGTACAAAGATATTTCCTGTTTGCTAAAGGTTCCCCCTGAGCTCAGAGTGGCTGCAAAGACACTCAGGTGTTAGTCTCAAAAGCGAAGTTGGCTTTATTTGCATTCAATACAAAAACTTAAACACTTCCAAAGAGCCACTGGAATACTGCAAGAGTAACAAAGGCCAGGTCTTGCCTATCCACTAAAGGTATCTGAATGTTTACCTCTTGCAAAAGAGAATCATTTCATCCCTGTAACAGGAAACTTTTGCTGCCACTATTTGTGTGTCTATTTTAGGAAGTCCATTGTTTTACCATCCTGGATGTTGTGATGATTTAGATCCAGTTATCAAAACAGGATTCCATAGTACACATAGCTAAGAGTACTGCAAAAAACCACATTCTTCTTGTACACATCTAAGAGGGAAGCCAGAGCAGATTGCTGTGATCAGAAGTACACAAAGCACAGTCTCTAAAGTCAGTGTTGCACCCACCTTGTCAGCAACCATGGCAGCATCAGAGGCGCTCACAGTCATGGAGACAACAGCTCGGGCAATGCCAACTAAAGCCACCACAAATACCTGCAAAAAAAAGAGCAAAAGTGAGCTCATGTCAAAAGGCACATATGCAGTAGAGATCAGAAACCCTTTTGGAATACCATTTCCAGGTCAGCTTTCAAGCCTGATAACGTGTACTAAGAATTTCCTGCGGCAGACTTGAGTTAGTTTCTTGAAAAAGATTCCTCAGACCTGTTAGACAGGAGGAGTGCCTTAGAATTTAGGAAGCAACAATTGCCTCAGCTGTCAGATTAAGCTCCAAAGAGTTCCTCACCCAGTCTTTATAACAGTTTCTTTACAGTCTTCCCACCCTTCGTTCTACCGGGGCAGGGGAGGAGAAAAAGAGACAGAAAACATATCCCTCCAAATTACAAAACCAAACGGTTGCTATGTCTGACTAAACCAATCACATCCGATAACAGAAATCACTCAGTACCAACTACCACACTACACAACTGCGATAAACTAAACCTGCAGCTCTCTCACTCCACACTGACAATGCTCAGGAATGCAGAGGAAAAGTCACCTGCAGCCACCAGCTTTCAAACATCTTACCCTGCTGCACAGTGCAACACAGATCCCCAGCTCGCTCCATGTACCATTTAAGTATGACAGCTCAGCGAGGCTCAGTTACCCTGTCACAGCCACACTATGCAATTAAGAGCTCAGTTGGATGTATCTACATCCCACTGTGCAGACTTGCACTCTAAGAAAGTGGATTTTTCCAGATAAAATTCTGAGTCGCATGCTGATCCTAATGATGAAGGTAGGAGACAGCTAAACCTATCAGAGAATCAAGAGTCCAAGCTGATTCTAAGGTGGTTGCAGAATGGAAATGACCAGTAAGTGACCCACAGATGAGTATCTCTTTGTTAGAGGAAGAAGGGATGGCAGTGGCATGAAAGAAGAATCCAAGAATCCCTCCTGGGGTGGAAAGCTCCATGACAAAACACTGACAAAAAAGAAGGGTCTCTGAATATAATGGTGTTCTAGAGCTGCAACAACTCACTGGAGAGGAACACACACCTTTTTGTTTCCTCTCTAAGCAGGTAGAGACTCTTCCCAATCTGTTAACTCCACATTAATCACCAACTCCACAGGAAAGCATTCCTTTAGGACATGACAAACAACCAGTTTAAAGGAAGTCCTCACAGAACACACTTCCATCCTCATTTCCCAATAATACACTCAAGAAATTACTAAGAAACTGAGCTAAAGCATTTTCCTCTAAGACTGTGTGCTGGATTTGGCTGGGATAGAGTGAATTTCCTTCACAGTAGCTGGTATGGAGCTGTGTTTGGGATTTTTGTGCTGAAAACTGTGTTGATAACACAAATGTTTTCGTTACTGCTGCACTGCACTTACACAGAATGTAAGGCATTTTTTGCCTATCACACCACTCCAGCAGCTAGTTGGCTGGAGGTGCACAAGAAGTTAAGAAGGGACAACTGGGACAGTTGACCCCAACCGGCCCCAGGAATATCCCATATGGCATCATGCTCAGCACATAAAGCCAGGAAGAAGGAAGGAAAAGACTTTCAGAGTAATGGTGTTTGTCTTCCCCAATAACCATGTGACGGAGCCCTGCTTTCCTGGAAACAGCTGAACACCCGCTTGCCCATGGAAAGTGGTAAATGAATGCCTTGTTTTGCTTTCACTGTGTGCACAGCTTTTCTTTGGCTTATTAAACTGTCTTTATCTCAACCCACAAGTTTTCTCACTTTTACTCTTCTGATTCTCTCCCCTGTTCCAGTGAGGGGGAGTGAGAGAGCAGCTGTGTGGGGCTGAGTTGCCATCCAGAGCATAAAGTCAGTTCACTTTCCTCCCTTCGGTTTATCAAGAGTTTTGTTTTTCAAAGCCTTTGGCACAAACTTCTACTGACCATGAGCATTACTGGAAACATGTAGGAAGGTTTAAATCCAGACTGGAACGGGATGGTAATATTCTTAAAAGGCTGAAATATTTGTGGTATCCTGCTTATCCAAAACTGTGCAGAAGCCCAGAACCCCAACTCTTGGCCTGAAAGAGCTAACAAGACTTCCCGACAAAGACTCAGGTGAGGCTACTAGGTCAGATTTGGTTTTGAGCTTCTTGGATTTTGCCATGCCAGTACCTGTACACAGACCTGGGAAAGAGGCATCCATCTAACCAAATTCAAACACACATTCACTTCCACAACCTGTACTAATCTCACTGAGGAAGAGCAATCGCATTATGTTACGTACTGAGGCAAGCCATTCAAAAAGCTTCTGAATGGTATTTTTAAACGAATTCAGGTAGGTCATTGCATTTATGATGTCCTGTAAGCAGTATCACAGGGCATCACAGAACTGGTGAGAGGAGAACAGCAGGATCTTAGATGTTTGTGAACTGTAACTGTACTGTATATTCTGTTTCCACCTTAAGAACTATCAAGAACATCATCAAGTCAGGGGCCACTTTGACACGATGTGAAAGAAACGAATAGGATTGGGTTTCTATGTTCCCAGACTAACCAGAACCTTGTCACACCAACATTTTCTCCAGCAGATGACCAAGCTTTTCAACAGTTTCACACAAATTATTCTCCTTTCCCTACCTCAGTGAAAAGCTAAGTTTGTGTCCCATGCTACTTACTGCAAGGAGCGAAGAAAGCATAAGATACTAGATTCCAAGACATCAAAGCAACAAAGAAAGAAAAATGGACAAGAAAATGGAAATCACCACAGAACAAGAACAAGAACAAAATCCACTCAAATCCAGCAGATATGGTCCCAGAATCTATTAAAAGCTGAATTCAGACAGTGAAAAAAATGTCTGTATCTACTTCTTGTAGTACACCTTCAACAAAAAGCATATTTTATCCCTGCAAAAGCCAGTCTAGGCTCTCTCCACTAGTTCAGTGATATTGTTCACGAGTGATAATAAAAAAAAAACACTCATCCATTCAAAGGCACAGAGTGGTACTCACTAGTATGTAGAATGTAGTGAAGATTGGGCTGGAAGTGACCCGGATTTTGGCCCTGGCAGAGGGCAGCTTCCAGAGAAGAAACATGAAGAAAAGCACATTGGGAACCAGGAGCAGAAGATCCCAGTAGCGGACTCTGCAAAAAGTAAATAAAACAGGTTTTATCCCTGTTCTTCAGCCTCTGGAAGGGAAGGCACCAGCCCCGGTCCCTTCTCAGCCAAACTGAGAAACAAACAAAGCTCTTTCCCTTGGTCCAGGGTCAGACTGTGGTCCCATTTCCTCCAACTCACCTGGACTTCCCAATGTCTTCATAGAGCAACAGCAGGCACTTGTGTGGCACTGTGATGTTCGTGTCGTTGATCACCTGCGTTGTCATTGGGGAGAGAGCTGTCACATTATCCAGTGGTGTCACCAGGGCAGTTGAATGCGTGATGTTGTCAGACAAAGAGAATGTCATCACAGACATCATGGACTGGAACATCCTGTCTTCCTTCTGGTCCAGGTCAAACAGAGCAAGACAACCACAGCAGAGAAAAAAAGCAATATTAAATCACTTGTGAGTCAGAGCTAAAAAACCACGTCCCTGACATTAAGCCCCTGCACAACTGCTTCCTGCTTGGTACAGCCAACTATCATCATGTCAAAGAGGGTATTACACAATGAAATGCCACCTGCCCTAAGTCTGCACACAGCCATTAGAGTGGTCAGTACAAAACCACACTCTGATATCAGAGCAACGAGCACCTTCAAATGGTGCTATGTAGGATTAAATTTTGTGATTATTTGAGCTTTGGCAGATTCCTAGAAGAAATCAAGACTCAACAGCAATACATGGCGTCATCACGTGGAGACAAAAACCCTACGTTACCAGGACACTCATTCTTGGTCCCAAGATCAAGAAGTGATAGTCAATGACTTGATTTCAACTATTGCAAAGAAAAGATGAAGGCCCCTACCAAAAACCCGTCGCTGTTACCAACCATGAAGTCTGAGAGCAGGGAGAGCCTCACATACACCCACCTAAAGGGACTGTACAGAGTCTTCACCTTTCAAACCCAACAATGGCAAAAACCAAGACTCAGCATTCTTTTTCTAACACTTTGCAAGACACCAGATCTATTCTGGTTTTGAGCAAATCTCTTCCCACTCTAAAGCAGAACCCTGACTGTTAAGGTACTTCGGTAACTACAAGCTGAACACAAACACAGGGTCCAATCATCCCTCCTGACAATCCCTAGAGAAGAAATCACAGACAACCCACAGATGCAAAAACGATAAATATCTGTCGGCCAACATCTTAAAGATGCACGCTGCCAGGGACAGCACTTGAGCAGTCTGTGTGTTATAGCTAATCCAGGATTTATCTCAAGAAAAAATTCTCCCTGTTTGACTCCAGCCCTGACTTGCATGGTGAAAACTGACAGCCCCCATGACAGGGCTCAGAAGGTATTTTCCCTTAGAGGTTCTGGGCGAGTCACATGCTGGAAAGCATCAGCACAGCCCTGTGTCATCTGCTGAGTTTTCAGAGTTCAGTAGCACCTTCTCCACAAATTGCTAGAGACTGTCAGTAACAGGCTCTTCTTTCCCTTCAGAGGCTGAGACTCTTCCCAGGTTCTCTAAGGGGCAAGGGAATCATCCCATCCTCAACCAACAAACCCTCCCTTTGATTCATCCTTGCTGACAGATATTCCCTGAGCTGGGATTTTCTTTCGTGACTGCCGTACGCTGCGCCGCACGAGAGGCATCACAGTAAATAAACACACAGACCTGGAAGGAGCAGCTTCGCGCCAAGATGGCAAAACCTGGGCCAAAAAATTCTGCTTCTAAGTAGAGGTTCCAGCATACAACCTTCACATTCCAAACTTATCTCTGGAAATGTCCTTTCTTCCCTCCAGCTACTCACTTCTCTGAATTGTTAAGAGAAGGATTTTTCTCTTAACAATTTTGCTCCATTCTCTTCCGCTGCAACACCACTACATCTCAGTAGAAGCGAGGGCAAGTACGGTCACATTTGCCAACGCAGAAAAATTTCTATGTGGTTCTTTAAAAAGATGGGAAAAAGTAGAGAAAAACCTCACAGACCACGGGCAGAATAACATTAGCAACTGTGAACCATCACAACCTCCTAGCAGCTCTTCTGGGACAAAGAATTCCATCTGCCTGTCACACTGAAAAGAGCTCAAGTATAAAGCTGTGAGAGATTTACATTAGAAAAACAACTTCTTATGAAAAGAGCAAACAGGCTCCATTATTTTTCGCTAGAAGCCACCATTATCACGCAACAGCAGCTGCCGATAAGGAGAGGAGTTGGCCACACAGAACTCCAGTCACGAGGTTTCAAAGGGCAAAGCAGAATCAAGCTCACCTCTCAGCCAGGCTGCTTGCTACAGCCTGGTACCTGTATTCTTCCTCTCCAGATAAAGTGTACACAAAGCAGAGCAACAGAACATCCAACATGATAAGAGAGGGCAGCCAAGGCCATCAGACACTGTGGTCATGCTTTTCTAATAGCTAAGGCCTACAGCAAGGATGTGGAGAACTGGCCCACTGCTGTCCAAATCAACAGCAAAAATCCCACAGCAACAGGACCAGGAATTGATGGAAAGGATCCAGCTAGGGGTTGTCATCCCCAGAAACACTGCTCCCTTCAGCACACCGTCCTTGCCTTCTCTAGTCCTAAATACATCCAGTCAGTTGAGCATATCCAAGAGCTCACCAGCCACACCCTGCCTCCATGGGACTGCCTGCTTCAGCCAGCCCAGCCCATGCAATGGGGTAAACTCAACCAGAGCTGCATGAAAAGAAACCACTACTGCAGTCGTGGTCTCCCCTTTTCATCCAGCAGGCAGCTCTGTACACCAGAAAACAAAATTAAATGTTCTTCTATACTCCAAATGAAGTCAGACTGACTTGATCGAGGCCAATTCCTCACTCCAGGCCTTGGACAAGCTGCATTTGGAACAAGACCACAGGCATGACTCCCGGGCTGCAGTGACAGAGATCTGGGAAAAGCTCTGCTGCACCTTCAGGGAAATGTTATCTCACCAATGGATACTGTTCCTTGAATCATGGCACTGTAACAATATCAGAGCTCAGTGAAATTCAGAGCTCACATCACTGGCAATTCGGTCTTCTTTCAAAGCCCACCTACAGAAAGGTGAATTACACACTGCACAAGTTGCAGCTGTAATGAAAAACCAAAACATTTCTTTGTTTCTGCAAACAGCATCAGAAAGCCTCTTAAGTACAGATCACGACAGGGTTAAGACTGCTTCTTAAAATACTCTATTTGTGCAATAAAAACTGCACTGACCAGATCCCTGCTTGAATATAACTGTTACTGCAGTAACTTAAATGCTTAAAAATAGCCCAGAACACTAAAAGTAAGAAAGCCCCAAAAACAACAACAACAACAAAAATCCCCATCAACACAAAAAAGTAAAAAAAAATAAAAAGAAGCCTTTTTTTTGTTCTCCTCCTTTTTAAGAAGGCTTTTCAACCCTCTGTTTTGGTCACAACAGTTGCATTTTTCAGTTCACTCTTAGAACTTAAGACAGGGATTTTCCCTCAGTGATTGAGGTGCTCCCTTTTCGTTTCAGTCTCACATCTCGTTCTGAACTAAGCTTAAAAAGAAAAGAACTGCAACGGGAAAAAAAA
>VZTA01010769.1:589831-616231 GCA_013398855.1 Mohoua ochrocephala | reverse complement strand
TCCCGCCGCCGCCGCCGCCGCTCAGTCCCGGGGCCCCGGCCCCGCCATCCCAGCCCCGGCCCTGACGCTCCCCTCAGCCGAGGAGCGTCGCTGAAGAGCGGCCCGAGCGCAGCGCCGCGCAGCCAAGCAGAGACGCTGCCGCCACAGCCAGAGCTTGCCGGACGAGCCCAGGGGCGCTATTGAGAGATGGTCCCCGAGAGGGCTCCGGCTGGACCAATCAGAGAGCGGGCGCTGTCAAAGGGGCCAAAAGAAATAGCAGAGCGAGCCAATAGGAAGGGCCGGGAGGCGGGACTAAGAGGGCATGCCCGCCGTGCGTTAAAGGCGCCTCGACCCCCACCCACCTGTGGGTCCCCAGCGCGGGGTCGGTGGGGACGGGCAGGAAGGCGACCCCGGGGCTCGGCGGATCCGGCGGTGTCGGGTCCGCCCGTGCCGCGCAGGCTCTGTCCTTTCCAGCCCGATCCCGACCCCGGGCCAGCCCGCGCAGCCCGACATCCCACCCAACAGCGAGCGCTCTGCAATCCAGCAGCCACCGTCACACACCGCCGGGGGAGGAGGCAGGATACACCTGCGCAGGAATTCTGTACAGCCTGTGGATGCAAGGCAGGGCAGTTAATAATTGAAGGAGATCCGATAATAAGTCCCTGCGGGGGAGAATGATTAACAACCTTGGAGTTTGGCTTTTAAGGAGAGTTTAAAGGTGACTGAAGAAACTCAGCGTAGTTTGGGCAGAAGCTGCTAAAGGGAAACACGATGAATAATTAGCAGGATTTGGAGATGCAAATACCAGGCAGACAAAAGAGACGCTTAGTATAGTAAACAAGGAAGTAATTGTGACAAATGAGCCAAGATTTAATGTAGGAAATTAAAGGAAATAACCAGCTAAGCACCGGCACGTTATTCTCAGCAGTAAGAGCTGACTGACAGGGAAGTTCCAAGGAGAATGTTTGTTATCTGAGTCATTCCAGGGACTGGAGGATACATTCTGGCATGGTTTTCTACTTGTGGCTCACCCGTGGCTGCAGGCACTGCGTCTGTAGGAATGCAAGGCTTTTGCTAAGCTGAAGTTTGCTGTACAGAGCCTACGCCTCTTTAGAAGATCCATACCTTGGTCAAGTTTCCACGTTCTGCTCTAGCAAAAACCATATACAGAGGGTTCCAGGCCCTCTTCATACACAGATCTTCCTCAGCTTAAATCTGCTTGATCCTCTTCTCAGGTGACAATTTCCAGCTACACCTCAGCAAGCCTCATGAAGGGGTCGTACACGGACACTTGACCGCCTCAGCACTATTCCTCTGATTTTCCACTGGGTTGAAACAGGTTTTCTTGCTGGTGTCATGCCTTTGGAATGACATCTGGAGAAGCCAGTCCTTAGCTCGTCTCGTCTCACACTGTCGTGCAGGTTAATGATATGTTGCAATATTTTGACACGTTCCATTTATGGATCCAAGCTCAAAGGCTTGGCCGACACCAAGATCTCTGAGTTACAGAAGGGACACTTCTGTTTAAAGAGAGGTGGAGTGTTTCTGCCTAAAAAGTGCCTTGGTAACAGACAAGTAAAATCCACATCTTCTCACTTGTAGCCTCAGGCACTAACTAGTTGAACGTGTTACCTCCCACATAACTGTGTCAGAAGGAGAGATTTTGCTTTCCAATCCACCTGCTCTTCCCATCTGATTCAGTGTGAGGCCAGAGCCCAGTATTTTGGACACCAGATCCAAGAGCTGTTTCATGGTCAGGAGACTGCTGGGTGCTATTGCAAGGACTGTGATACTTTAGCTCCCGCCTTCCTCACTGCTTCTGTGAAACAGGAGGTGGGGGATCCACACTTAGTTCCTTTGTATTAACCAGCCTTGCCTGTCAGCCCCAGTGTGGTGTGTGCAAACATAACTCTCCTGTTCCCGTCTCCCAAGGACTGCTCCATGTCCTTAACCGCACACATCCTTCCCCTTCAGCTGGGCACTGCTGCTCTCTGCGTCATCCTCTCCAGCCAGTGCATAAAGATGGCAGGGCTCGCTCCCTTTGTTCTTGCTGTGTCACTTAGTGTTGCCAGGCTGAAGCAGGACAAGAGGTGATGTTCAGCAGCCTCGATACAACCTTGAGGGCCCCAAGGAAAGCTGGCACTTGTTGCTGTACCTGCTGCAGCCTGCTGTGCTTTGGCAATCTCACTTGCCTTGCAGGTGTCAGAAGTGGAAGGTGCAGACGTGGTGTCCAGGACAGCATTACACCTTGGTATCATCACCAGATTCCACTCTTCTGAGACTCTGTTTTATCTCTCAAATACTCTTTCAGCTTTTATTAGATCAGTCTACTGAACAGGGATATTACTTCTCATCTGAAACTGCTTTGCTGTTCAGGTGCTGAGCAACTGCAGGGACAGATGTGCCTGTCTTGTTTCAGAGCTGTTTTACCAACCTACTGATTTCTAGTATTGGGCACCACAGCATACCACCTGAGCTGCACTCCTGTGTCTCTGTCCTTTTTTTTCAAGGGGAATTCAGTCCCTAGGGCTCTTCCTGTGCTGCAAGAAGCCACGAGTCTGCAAAATCCTAGTGGCATGGTTGGATATTCAAGAGTTTGGTGCTCAGGTGAGGTCACTCCAGCGAGCAGCCTGGGCCCTGTTTGCATCTCAGCCCTCTCACCTACACCAATCCATGTCTCCAGTGTAGCAGGAGCCCTGTGCCATACATGGCAGCAGCCTGATTTTAGGGGTGGTTTTAGCTGCCCAAGCTCAGGTCTTGTCAAAGAGACAGAGCACCCCAGCTCAAGCACAGGACCACTTGTAGGTGGCACCCAGAGTTAGCAGTGAAAACATGGACATGGTGTGTGGTCTTCCAGGAAGGACAGACAGAAAAGCGATCTGTCCATCCAGCTGTCCAGGGCCTGGAGAGACAGTGGCACCCTGTGGTGACATTGGCTCATCACAGCGTGTCATCTGGGCCTTGTGAGACAGCACCACCTTAGCCAGGTCCTGGGCTGCCTTTCCTTAAGCCATAGTATCATTTAGGTTGGAAAAGACTGGACATTAGGAAAGAAATCTTCATTGGAGGAGTGCTCAAGCATCGGACAGGTTTCCCAAGGAGGTGATGGATTCACCGTCCCTCGAAGTGTTCCAAAACCATGGAGACACGGCTTAGTGGTGGACTTGGCAAGGCTGGGTTAACGGTTGGACTCCATGACCTTGAGGATCTTTTCCAACCTTCATGGTTCTGTGACTCTGTGACCTCTAAAATCACCAAGCCCATGGTGGTCTCTAGGAGCCTACAAGTGGGGGCATCTTGGGGGTGTCCCTGTGTCTGTTTCACTCCGAGCACCAGCCAGCTCCCTGTCATGTATCACAGAGAAGAGGCTGAGCCACTCTCCTATTTATATCACGATGCTCCTGCTTTGCTATATTAGTACCAGCCTGAATCATCCAGCTGGGCTCCTGGAAGAGCCATTTCAGATTGTCAGCTGCCTCTTCTTTTGGTCACTTTTGCTTCTGGTGTCTCCTGTTTCAGGGTCACTGTCTCACGCTCGAGTGCAGCCAAGAGCAGAAATAGCCTGATACTAAACAGTGATCAGAAACCCTTCAGAGAATGCAGATCTCCAAAATCCAAACCACCTGCTGTTATGCAGGATCCTGTGGCCTGGGAGGAAGCATTCCACCTCCTTGCCAAACATCAGCCCATTGCTTGTTTTGTCTCTCCAAATTCCTCTTCCAGTCTCTGTGGGACAGGTGCTCTTCTCCAGTTGGTCTCCCAAATAGCATTTGCTCGCTGCACTGAACAGGGAAGACAGATGTGTCTCCAGAACAGCTCCGATCAGCTTCCTGTTACTGTTAGCACATGCAGGCTAACATTTAAAAAAAAAAAAAAAAGAACAACAAAATGCCAGAACCTCTTTCCCACCTCTTGTAGTTTTAGCCAGAATCAGAACAAAGGTGATTCAGCTGGGTCAGTGCAAACCCGGTCAAGCCAGGCTTGATTTTAGCTGCCAGAGGCAGACGTGAGCACGGGAATTCACGGGGGGATCTCTCCGATGACTCGGGTGCCAGGCAGGAGGACACGCCTCGAGCCCAGAGGGAAATGTTTGCCAAAGTTTGCCAGTGCCGCCCACCAGCCCCCGAGCCCCTGTGGCCGGGGGGTGGCCATGGGTGGCTCTGGGTCCCTCCCGCTCCAGGCTCCCGCCCCCGCCTCATCCATATTCACAAGGGGGCGGGGCCCGTCCAGGTCTATCCATTATTCATGAGGTTTCGCGCGCTTTTGTGACCACGTGGGTCAGTTTTCGCGCGGAATCCGGCGGGGCAGGAAGCGGCGGTGATGGCGGTGAGCGGCCGGGCCGGGCGAGCCAGCCGGGGAGTTGGGGTGCCACCCCCAAGGGGTGCGGGTTCTGGGTCGTCCCCGCTGCGGGACACTTGGCGCTGCGGCCGTGCGGGGTCCAGAGAGGATTTCGGGGTGGGGGGGACGATGGGGGTGCGCTCGGCGGTGCTCCCGAAACGCCGAGGGAAGTTTCCCGCGTGCCCGGCGCCGCAGAGGAGAGAGCTGGGCCGGGGCAGGATCGGACCCTTTCCCTCCGCTCCGGCTGCGCTGCGCTTGGAGGATGGATTTATCCCGTCTTCCCCCCCCCTCCATATGTTTCCATTGTCATTTGCGAGGAGGGCTAATTATTATAATTCATCGATGATCCATATGCCCCCTTTCTGACCGCGGCCCGCATCGCGGAGGCCCGTAGAGGCACTGCGCCACTCTCTCCCCGCGGTCCCCTGCCCTCACGCCCCTCCTGTCCTTGCAGGACTCCTCCGAGTCGCAGGCGGCGGTGACCAGCCCCGTGCGGAGCTCCCGCCGCGGCGATACCTTCACGTCCAGCCCCGGTCGGGACCTGCCACCCTTCGAGGATGAGTCCGAAGGGCTCCTGGGGACCGAGGGGCTCCCCGAAGAGGAGGAAGAAGGGGAAGAGCTCATTGGGGAAGGGATGGAAAGGTAAGGAAATCGTCTGGGGGGGGTCGTGTCCGGCCATGGGGTGCTGGGGATGTCAGTGCGGCCAGCGACGTGGAGGGGGCTCTCAGGCCTTGTGGGATCCCTCTGCTGTGCTGGTAGCTGGGGTGAGGGGGCTGAAGAACTGCTGCGCAATAGAGAAAGGTCAGAGTATGGTGTCATTTGAGTCCTGGAAGAACTGAGCAAAGTGCCATCATGGTCCAGGGTGGGTAAACCAGG
The DNA here is from genome assembly GCA_013398855.1 of Mohoua ochrocephala. Lineage (NCBI taxonomy): Eukaryota > Metazoa > Chordata > Aves > Passeriformes > Acanthizidae > Mohoua > Mohoua ochrocephala. Next base: position 611,038 of record VZTA01010769.1, on the reverse strand, counting down.
ATCTGCCTGGATGCATGATGTGCATCCAGCCCAGCTCTTGACTCCCGCAGGCATGAATTTTGATGTTTTACTCAGCCAGGCCTGCCGGCAAGCTGAACTTTACAATACAAAGGCTTGAATGTTGGCATTCCTAACCGTGGTGCTGGAGCCCTTTACTGCAGGCCATCTTCCGTTGGGAAGTGCCTTCCTGCTCAACACCGTTCTGTCCTGCTGCAGAGCAACCGTCCTGACACCTGCCCAGCAGGAGCCGGAGAAGGGCTGCAGAACTGCTTTCCTGGCCTGATTCCCTGCTCTGTGTGTGTGTGTGTGTGCGCTAGGGACTACCGCCCCATCCCGGAGCTGGATGTGTATGAAGCAGAGGGCCTGGCCCTGGATGATGAAGATGTGGAGGAGCTGACTGCCAGCCAGCGGGAAGCCGCCGAGCGAGTGATGAGGCAGCGGGACCGCGAGCTGGAGCAGGGCATGGGCCGCATGAGGAGGGGGCTGCTCTACGGTAGGTGCAGTGAGCTGTATCAGCTGTGCCACCCTGTGTGCTTGATGATACCCTAGCCCTTTGGGGGGAGCTGGGGCCTTTACCCTCGGGTTAGCAGGGAGGTCTCTAGAGCTCCAGCGTATCTGGGCTCCTAGTGAAATCACTGGCTTTGGGCTTGGCTGGATTCCCTGGTGCATGATCCCTTTCCTTTGTGTTTCCTAGGAACTCATTTGGTGGTGTTCTGGTTACTGCTGAAACAAAGTTAGGATCCTGGGCCTGTATCAAAGGGTTGGGATTCTACCAAGCGTATGCTGTAGAGTTTGTTGGTGTCGGTGCTCCTGTACAGACTTTTGTGGGCTGGATGGAAGGGCCTTTGATGCACTTTAAGCCCGTTCCTCGGTCAGTGCATTAATGGACTTGAACGTGTGCTGTTGCATACAGCTCTTCCTATTGACACCCTTAAAATCTTAGCTATGTTGTGGAAAATGTAGGAGCAAGTCTAGAACTGGATTTAGGCTGGGCCTGGGGTGTGTCTTGGTCTGTATCCTAGGCTGTGACCTCTTTACTTCCACGGCCCGTGCAATCCCACTGTGACTAGTCCAAAGAGTGGGAATGGGAATCCCAGATCTTGAGCAGTTTTTCCTCCCAATCCATAGACAGTGACGATGAAGATGAAGACCGTCCTGCACGGAAGAGGCGGCTGGCGGAGCGGGCTGCCGAAGGCATGGAGGAGGAGGACGAAGACATGATTGAGAGCATTGAGAATCTGGAAGACATGAAAGGGCACTCAGTGAGGGAGTGGGTTTCCATGGCAGCTCCCCGGCTGGAGATCTATCACCGCTTCAAGAACTTCCTGAAGACCCATGTGGATGACCATGGACACAATGTCTTCAAGGAGAAGATCAGTGACATGTGCAAAGGTAGGGCTGGCTCATTGGAGGCTCTCTCTCTTTATGTGGGTCACGGTACTTTGTGGTGATCCAGTCCAGAGGTGGATATTTTTCTGCCTGCCCTCTTTGTTCCAGACATTGAATCAGCACTTTAAGAAAGCCTGATGCTGATGGAGATAAATGAATAATGGAAACATGTCTACTGTCTTCTTTGATTCTGGCTGACTAATTAGAAGGCCCCTGGCGTCTGCTCCTCATTAATATTCATATCGTAGAAATGCTAGCAGAAGAATATGTGGGGCAGCAGACAGTGGTCTGCAAGTTTGTGATCTGAAAGAGACAACAATTGCTTGCTGTCTGCACCAGTTACTTTCTCACACTGGAAACTGGATTATCCAGCGAGGGGACACAAATAGACCTTGTGACTTTGGAAACCATGTCAGTGTTGCAGCCTTGTATTCTGACTAGGCACTGCCAGAAGAAACGGTCATTAAGGCTGTCATTGATGAGTTTTAAAAGCAGAAATTGTCACATCTAGGAACAGCTCATGTAGCTGTACTTGTTGTATTTCTTCTTTATATTGAGCAGAAGCTTGAGCAGTGGAACAGGATCAGTTTTATAAAGCTAGAAAATAAAAGGCATTTGTCTCATCCATTTCTATGAACATAAGACACAGGAGGTTTCTTGCCAGCCATTCAGTACACATAATGTCTCTCCTATTAACTTCTGTTTCCTGGAGGTCTCTGAGAGAGTTGTGTGTTGGGCTGAGGCTTTTGAATCTCAGGGACACTGAGCCTGGGAAGTATCTGTGCAGAACTGGAGAGGAACAATCACAATCTTGGTACCGATGAAGAATTTGCTAGAGAAATAAATTTAAAAGGCTTTTCCACCCATTTTCAAATTGTTACCCTCTAAACATTTGTCAGGGAAAGTGCAGAGATCTGCTAACTGCAGCCTGCAGGACACAGGCTTGTCTGTTCTGGCTATCCATTGCAAACTCCTTGAGGAGTGAACAGGCTGAAATTACAGTTCACCCCATCTTTTTCTTAAGAGAACAGAGAGAGTCTGGTGGTGAACTACGAGGATCTGGCAGCCCAGGAGCATGTCCTTGCCTACTTTCTGCCTGAGGCTCCGGCAGAAATGCTGAAGATCTTTGATGAAGCAGCCAAGGAAGTGGTGCTCGCCATGTACCCCAAGTATGATCGTATTGCTCAGGAGATCCATGTCCGTATCTCCCACCTCCCTCTGGTGGAAGAGCTGCGGTCGCTCAGGTAAGAGCAGAACTACCAGCAGTGGCTGTGGGGCCTGCATTAGGCTTTGAGGTGCTCAGGACTCACCTGTGAGCTAAACCTCTGGGTAAGTCTGACAGGGTAGCTGAGCTTAGCACAGGAAAAAAAAGTCATACTAAGGATGAACTTTCAGCATCCCCAAGGTAAACTTGCACCTTGCAGCAAGAGTATTTCTTTCTGGAGGGTGTTTTGCCTTCTGTGCCCTGCAGACATCCAGCGTATCTGTCTTTCCTTAGGCAACTGCACTTGAATCAGTTGATCCGGACCAGTGGAGTGGTGACAAGTTGCACAGGGGTCCTGCCTCAGCTCAGCATGATCAAATACAACTGCAGCAAGTGCAACTTCATCCTGGGACCCTTTTTCCAGTCGCAGAACCAGGAGGTGAAACCCGGTTCCTGTCCAGAGTGTCAGTCTCTTGGCCCCTTTGAAATCAACATGGAAGAGGTAAGAGATTATGTGCTTGCCTGGATGAGGCTGGCTGCTCATCCTGCTCCACTCTCTGTTCCTCCCAGCCCTGCCTTGGCTCCCACCCTTTGAACAGCTTGGTGTGGGGAGAGGGGTCTTCTGCTATATCCAGGGGGCTGTGAAGATAGGTCCATTTGAGCTCTTGACCTGAATGACTCCATTTAGCAACTGAAAGTAACTTATTGCCACACTGTAGGTGTTTGGATTGAGTCTTTTGCCACAGTCATCTCTGTGGTACACAGTTATTTATTAATATTTTAGAAATGCAGACAGGCGCTGTCCAGCTCTTCTTCCCAGGTTGGGTCAGTCTGTCCTGATCTGTCAGCTAAGGAAACCAGAGAGCAAAATCATTGATGTGGAGAGCTTCTGACTTTGATTCTTTGCTTTGATACCTTTATCAATCACAAGTGGAGCATCCTTCTCCCAGGAACTGCTCCAGTATTTGGGTGGACAAACACTGTGGAGGCCTAAACACAGTGGTGAGATGCAGCAAAGTGCTTTCCTGTCCCCACTATTGCCTATCACACCCTGGAATTGCTCCTCACAACCTCCATGCTCCCGTGTACATAGTTTCTAACTGAAGTACAGTAAATCCTTGAATGGCCCTTCTCTCTGAGGTGCCTGTGAAAAGCCGTGCTGGTGCCTGCTGGACTTGCTGGGTAACTTTGATTTTGTTGCTGCAGACGGTCTATCAGAACTACCAGCGCATCAAGATCCAAGAGAGCCCTGGGAAGGTGGCTGCAGGCAGGCTGCCCCGCTCCAAGGATGCCATTCTCCTCGCTGATCTGGTGGACAGCTGCAAGCCAGGAGATGAGATTGTGAGTACATTGTTCAAGTATCAGGAGAGCACGGGGTAAATTCTGACAGCGACATCACGGGAACATCTGTGGGGATTTGGGGAGGGGTTGTCCTCAGATGCATTTGAGCAGCTACTTTTGAGCCTTACCTTAAAATGGAGAGGGGGCTGTTTTGTACTGTGCAGGCACTGACGTAGCATTTCCTGCTTCCCAGGAGCTGACAGGGATCTACCACAACAACTACGATGGCTCCTTGAACACTGCCAATGGGTTCCCAGTGTTTGCGACTGTGATCCTGGCCAACCACATCGCCAAGAAGGACAACAAGCTGGCTGTTGGGGAACTGACTGATGAAGATGTGAAAGTGATTGTGGGTCTGTCCAAGGATGAGCAAATTGGGGAGAAGGTGGGTCGGCCTCAGACATCCCTTCTGACAGCTTGCCATCACCTGACAGCTGGATCAGAAAGTGATGAAATGGGTCAGCTGGCCGAACAGTGGTTAAAGGAACCTTTAGAAATCCCAGTTCTCTCTGAATGGTCTTCTGTAGCTCTCAGACAGCTGTCGATGAGAGTCCTTTATAGGAGGGAAGTAAATAATAAACTTTCCTTGTACTTTTGGAGGTCAAATTTTCTGTTTCTCCCGTTCCTTCTCTGAGCCTTCTACATCACAACAGGGCTGGAAGACGGGGGAGAGACACTCAGACAATGCTTATATCTGATCAGTTTTCTCTCCCTGTGTCTTAGAAGCCAAGTGGGGTAAGTGTTCTGTGAGGCCAGTGACTGCATCTCCAGTCCCCTAAAGGGGATGTTATTACTTAGCTTAAGTTCTGGTAGAGATTTTAGCTTTGCTTCCTCTATGTCCTAAGACCTGAATCCAGTACTTGAAAGAACAGCACTCCTGGATTGGTGCACGTTCAACCTCACTTGGGTCAGATTTAGTCTCTGTAATGGGGGACTTCACTCGGTTGCCTTGGCTGTGCTGTTGTTACAGTGGCTGCTGTTGCAGTGGATGCAGCTTCAATTGGGCCAGGAGTGTTTTAACATGAGTAGTCTCTGGCATCAGGTTATTTTCAGAATACCCTTGAGAAAATCAGCCAGCTGTTCTTAATATTTGACTGTGGTGACAATTCATGTGCAGCACAGCCCATTCAAGTACTGTCATGTGCAGTGAGTAAGCCTCTGATCAAGGTCTCCAGCTTACAAGAGCTGATAACAGCCACTGTGACGTGCCTTGTGTACAACAGGGTTGTGGAGGCAGTGGCAGCAGCTTCCAGCACCAGGCTAAATAATCTGCCATGCCCCAACAGCACCATTTTTGTGAAGCTCCTTTAGGCAACAGTGGGTGGGTTGTTACCTTTGAAAAAGCCCTCACACCCTAGATAATAAAATACTCTTTGGAGACAGCAGTATCTTAAGAGTAGCTTTAGATACGGCACCTTGCTGATGTTCCTGCAAAATCCTGTTCAGAATGGGAACTGGTATTCCCTGGACAACTCCTCTGCTTTCCCTTTCAGATTTTTGCCAGCATTGCCCCATCTATTTATGGACATGAAGATATCAAGAGGGGCTTGGCTTTAGCTCTTTTTGGCGGAGAGCCCAAAAACCCAGGTGAGTGTCACTTGTGTCACTTGGTCCTGCCTTACTCAGGGGAGGGCAAAGGGACCTGGGTTTGTCTGTGCCGTTGCAACGAGAGCGGTTAGAGTTGTCTGTGTGGCTTGGTAACAGACAAGCTTTAACAGCCCGAGGAATAGCTGTGATTGAACTGGCTGTTTTATCACACAAAAACCCCCTCTGGTGTGATAGTAGAAATGCTACGACTGAAAATAGCTCCTGCTGCAAACCCGGGCAAGTTTTTATCCCTCCTCTAGGAGGTCACGTTTAATGCTACTTCAGAGGTTTGACCTTATGGCACCCTGATTTGTTGTCATCTCCTCAGAAGGATGTGTTAGGATGTGTCAGCAAGGTTAGAAAGTCTGTTTTACAAAGATGACGGCCTCCAAAACTGACCTTCTTTCCCCCTCAACTTTCCTGTAAACTGGTTGCCATGCCTGCTGGTTGCCCTCCCTTCAGCCTTGTGGTGCTCAGGGCAGGGTTGCTGTCAGGCCATGCACTCAGCTGCCACATGGCTTTCCCGTTGCTTTTGTAGGTGGCAAACACAAAGTTCGTGGTGACATCAACGTGCTGCTGTGTGGAGACCCTGGTACTGCAAAATCACAGTTTCTTAAATACGTGGAGAAGGCGTCGAGCAGAGCGATTTTCACCACTGGCCAGGGTGCTTCTGCTGTGGGCCTCACAGCCTATGTGCAGAGGCACCCGGTCAGCAAGGAGTGGACTTTGGAGGCAGGAGCCCTTGTGCTGGCTGACAGAGGTGTCTGCCTGATTGATGAGTTCGACAAGGTGAGCCCAGCTTCATCTCTCTGCGAAGGATTAGCAGTGAAGGGACCGGCTGTAACCTCTGTCCTCTGAGGACACACTGTAACTCATGGTGACGTCTCCCAGGTGACCAAAGCTCCTGCAGTTTGCTTAGGCCCTTGCTGGTCCATAGTGAAGTTGGCTGCCTTTTCAGAGCATCTGGAGCTGATTCCCCTTGGTGTGTTTGGCAGTGGGGTATAGACGTAGATTCACTCTGGATCATTCTCGCTTTCCTGTAGATGAACGATCAGGATAGGACCAGCATCCACGAAGCCATGGAACAGCAAAGCATTTCCATCTCCAAAGCAGGCATTGTCACATCCTTGCAAGCTCGCTGCACCATTATTGCTGCTGCCAATCCCATAGGTAAGTGCTGAGAGACTACAGGACCATCTCAGGCTCTCAACATAAATCCACGGTCATGAGAGCTGTGGCACAGCTTCCCTTCCCTCTGCCTGGTTCCTTCAGTCTGGAGCAGAGATCGAGTGACCAGAAAAGTCTTCAGTAACGTACTGGAGGTCTGTCCTTTCTCCAAAGCTGCAGCCTTGGAGCCTGTTTGACTTGGATTGTCTGTGTGACCCAGGTGGGAGATATGACCCGTCGCTGACGTTCTCGGAGAACGTAGACCTGACAGAGCCCATCATCTCTCGATTCGACATCCTGTGCGTGGTGAGAGACACAGTGGACTCGGTGCAGGTAGGGGCTGTGCCAGGAATCTGAGCGTGTGCCAGGCTTTAATGCTGCTGTTGGGATGCTCAGCTGCAGCTGCCCATTGAGGTTTTTCTGTCCTGTGAGTGTGCTCGGTGTCTGTTGTTGCACTGCTCTCTTGTAGGATGAAATGCTTGCCCGGTTCGTTGTTGGCAGCCATGTCAAGCACCACCCAGGCAGCAAGGAGGCAGTGAATGGGGACGCTAGTGAGGTCATCCTTCCCAACACATACGGGGTTGAACCCATTCCTCAAGAGATCCTGAGGAAATACATCATCTATGCCAAAGAGAAGGTCCACCCCAAACTCAACCAGATGGACCAGGACAAGGTGGCCAGGATGTACAGTGACCTCAGGAAGGAGTCTATGGTGAGAATACTAGGGAAAGGAGGGAAGAACTGTATGTATCTAGACTGCAAATCAGCCTGAGACTGCTCCAGCATGTGTTGACACATTCTTGCCATTCCCATCACAAAAGTCTGTGCCACCGTTTTGTGAGAGACAGGCGGATCCTGCAGTGTCTGCTGAACAGATGATTCTTCATCTAAATGCAGAGTCTCGCCTGTTGGTGATGTGTGGACTGATGGACTGGACACATGTACAGTGCCTGCCATGGCAAAGTCCTTTTGTTGTCACCCAGTCTGGCAGGCCCACGGGAGATGTTTGCATTCACTCAGATCCACATGCTCCTGGTACGTTACAGGGAGCCACTATCTGTAGAAATGCCCTTCTCTTTTGTCTGTGGGATGTGTCAGGCTCGTTTCATGCTCTCCAAGTGAAAGAGGAATTTGTTGAGGTGGGAGGGAGGTTTTTGGAGCTTGGGAAAATGATACCTTTTTTGATGGGCTTTTTGTTTCTTTAGCTCCTAAAATCTGCTGGAGGAAACTGGATTGCTAATCTTGGAAAGGCCCTAAACAGTGTCACAGAGTGACCCCACAACATCCCCTTGCACTGTGATGAATTCAGATGAACAGGGAAGCTGTGCCAGGCTGTGTGGCCGTGCCAGCAGGTGGCAGAGCCTCCTTAGCCTGAGTCACCCTCAGAGGTGCAGAGAGCTCCCTGCAGTGTGAAAGGAACTGGATCCTGGGCCAGAAGGCACCTGTTTTGCCCCATGTCTTGTATCCTTCAGTAACTTGTTGCCTCCTCCCCTTTGCCCTCAGGCAACGGGCAGCATCCCCATCACGGTGCGGCACATCGAGTCCATGATCCGCATGGCCGAGGCGCACGCCCGGATGCACCTGCGCGATTACGTGGTGGAGGACGATGTCAACATGGCCATCAGGGTGATGCTGGAGAGCTTCATCGACACGCAGAAGTTCAGCGTCATGCGGAGCATGCGCAAGGTGGGCACCGGCTGAGCCAGGGGCTGTGGCTGCACCCCGGGCCCCGTGGGTTCAGCTGCAGCCTCCTTGCGCTGCCCTGGCTGTGGGAAGAGACTTCCATGCTCTGCAGGGGTCTGTCCTGTGGAGACAAGCACTGAGCTTGTGTAAATGGAGTACTGTGGGGCTGAAGTGTTAAGGAAGTTCCTTGTCTGACCATCCGGGAGCCACTCTGGCAGTCACACTAATGCCACCTGAGCTGGGACCAAGGCCACTTCCCAGCTACACACACCACACTCACAGTCAGACAAGGTTTTCTTACCAGCTTGACCCCAGGTTTCCCACAGCAGAGCCTCAGACATCTGGATACTTAAAATAATTTAATCATGGTGCAATAACAACAGCTCAAGATGGGTGCCTTTGAGGAGGGACCCCAAACAAGGCACTGTTCCGTGACTGCCCCTCGTTAGTCTGTGGTGAGGCAATGTTTTTGTTGGGCCTGAGAAGGAAGTGTGCCTCAAGCCTCTGAGTCAAAAGCACTTCCATGGCTCTTCTTTTTGACACCTTCCCTACTATTTTGGCACAGGGCTCCCGCTGCTGCTGCTGCCAGGTGATCAAGCCGAGCAGGCAGTTTGTTTCCTCACATTTTTATTGGGTTCTCAGGGTACAGTTAAGCACAGGGCAGCACTCACTGTGGGTTAGTGTGCAGTCTGCCCTGTTCTCTGACTAGCAGGGTCTGGCTCTGAACAGCTCTTGGCTGGCCACGGGCTGGCATTTATCCACTGTTGAGTGTCTGCCCTCTGTCTGGACGACTCGTGGCCTCTCTCTTTGGCCTCAAACAGCCAGCCAAGTGTGAGTGTCTGCTGGGGAGGCACAGGGCAGTCTAGGTTAAAGGAAACTGCTCTGTGCCTTGCCCAGGGCCAGCCCTCCCATGGCTGTGTCCCCGTGGGCAGCACAACTCCACAGCAGTGCACTGCCAGCCCCCAGGAGGCACCAGGGTCCCTACAAAGATTCCAGATGGGAGCAAGGGCAGTCAGCAGAGGAGTCGTGGCTGTCAGAGGGCTGTCACTGCACATTTAGGTGGCAGATCAGCAAGGCCAAAGTCATTTGAGAAACACTGAGGGCACAGGCGACAGCAGTGTCATTTGGTTCCCCGTGTGCTCTGTGGGAGAAGGGGGTTGGTTGATGTTGGGCACCGCAGTGTGTCACTGTTGTGATCCTCATGGCTCATCTCATCCTCCTTCCCAGACATTCTCCCGCTACCTTTCATTCAAGCGAGACAACAACGAGCTGCTGCTGTTCATCCTGAAGCAGCTGGTTGCAGAGCAGGTGATGTACCAGAGAAACCGCTATGGAGCCCAGCAAGACACCATAGAAGTCCCAGAGAAGGACCTGGTGGACAAGGTATGGACTTATAACAAGCTGCCTCTGGAACGGGTTCATGCTCTCTCTGCAGCCTCAGAACCAGAGGAATTCTCAGACTTTTACATTCCCTTCCTGCATTATGATACCATAAAAAAGACCAGTGTTAATCAATATAAGCCAGCATCAGGATTGTCTCCTCTGTATCGGCTCCTCTCTTGTTTGGAAGCGCCATGTTCTTCCCTCTTTGTTCTCATGCACCCTCACAAAGCTTCGGGGTTGGAATGGTAAATCCTGCAGTATGGTGCTTATGCGGGTGAACGAGAACTCAAGTTCCCTGGCATCTGCATTTGGAGAAGCAAAAAGCGGAACAATCTATGTGTATGAACTTTTCCACTCCCTCCTGAGACTCACTTGCCTCCTCCTTAATGCATCTTCGTCCTGGTCCAAAGGCTGCACTTCTGACTTGGCCTTTCTGTGCAAAGTATTGACCTTGCTTGGCACTAAAGCAGTATTTGATTCCTGGGTTAGTGCTTTACTGCTCTTTGCATCAGATGTGCAGAGTAACTACTTCCAAAGCCACAGCTTGGCGTTGCCAGGGTGACCACCCCTAGTCCGATGTCTCCCTTGCAAAACTGTCCCACTGGGTGAGGTTTTGGGGGTTTTTGGATAGCAGTTACATTCTAGCTCTGGTGGAAGTAAAATGACGAGCTGAGAGCAGGCAGATGCTGAGCCAGCATCCTCTCTTGGCTCAGCTCAGCACTGCCCATGCTCCTTCCTCCTGACCTGCAGTCTCCCCTGCTGCTGCAGTTCTGGTTCCTGCTGAGCAGAGCAGAGATTGCTGACTGTCAAATTTTATGCAGCCTCTGCTATGGAAAACCACATGGTTCTTACTTTGATTGAATAAACATTTACCTCTCCCCTCCTCTTCCTCCCAGGCTCGGCAGATCAACATCCACAACCTCTCAGCCTTCTATGACAGTGAAGTGTTCAAGATGAACAGGTTCAGCCGGGATGTGAAGCGGAAGCTGATTGTCCAGCAGTTCTGAGGCTGGCAGCAGAGTCTGCCACGTGCTTCTGTGAGATGAGACCTCCATCTTCCAGCCCTCCAGGAATGCTACAGAGATCCTGAGCCGGAGGGACTAGGCTGCATATCCTCTTGCTTGCTTTGTGCCTTATGGATTAAGGGAGTGCTGAGCTGCTGAAGACCTTGTAAATAGAACAGAATTAAGTAGTTAAATGCCCTGTCAAGTCTGTTTAGCAGCTTCGTTCACTATTTTGCCTTGTAGCTAAGCACAGCAGGGAGAGAATTGCTGGCCATATACATGGCACATTTTCTGTTTGTTTGTCACTAGTTGTTATGGGCTCCTTTGCAGGAGGGACCAAGTGGGAGCATTCAGAAAGCATTATCCATGCCCCTTGGATTGCAAGCACCCTCAGGGATTCTCTGTTCCCATCTCTGGTGACTGTACAGCCTGATGGGTGATAATTGAAACTGCTTTCAACTCTCCATGAACCAGCCAGCCTCTCTGTTCCAGGCCTTCGTGCCTGACACTTGACATATCCCCAGGTGCCCACATGGGTTGACCTTGTGCTGGTTTCTGCAGGGGAGGAGGGGGGAGGCAGAGGAAGAGAAGAACTGAAACAAAACAAAGCTCTTTCTGATCTTAATGATGATCTGTGTGGGCAGTGAAAACTCCTTCAGTACTTGCTGGGGAATCTCCTAAAGCCCTAGTGGAGAGGCTTCCCTTGCCTTAGTGGGTGTTATCTCTGTGCAGCCATCAGCAGGTGTGAATTTACAGCTGAATCCAAGTGCTACCTTTGACACTTAAACTGAACACCCTCTCTGACACCCATTTGTTGAGGGTGAAGTACCCGTGGTGCTGGTTTTGGGCATGGCAGTGGAGGAGGCCTAAGCTGGACATGTTCAGGGAGGACAGGATGGGCTCAGTGTTCACGTGAAATTTTGTTAGTATGTGTGTTTTAAATACATTTGTTTTTCAATACTTTTGTGTTTCCTCCTCTTTTGGTAACTCCTGCCACCAAGAGTGGAAGTAAGCTTAAGTGAGCAACCTGGGTGCTGCATGAGCTGCTCAGCAGTTTGTAGGGTTGGGTTTGGGTACTATCACATCTCATATTTGCTCTTTAGGTTAGTAGGAACTGCAAGTGCTGGCTCTCAGCTCTAGCTGAGACATCTGTGTACTGATAGCAGGACACAGTTGCCCTGGACAGTGCCATGAACGCTGCCTTTCCCACCAAGGGCCTGCCCGCAGTGGCTCCTTCCCTGTCTTGCCTGTTTATGTTTGTATCCCGCTGAGACTGTCCCATCACAGTATTTCCCACCTCCCTTCCTTACACACGCTTGGGTTAGACAGCCTTGATCTCGTGCCTTGGCTGCCACTTGGATTCCAGTCTGGGAGCAGCAGTAACCCCTCTCCAGGACGCAGCTGAGCTCTGCAGTGAATGTGCTTTTCCTGGCCGGAGTTGCAGGACTTTACAGCATCTCCAGCCTCTCGTCTGAGCTCGGGAGGATTTGTGAGCTGGCTGCTGCAGTTGCGTGCTGGCCAAGCAGAGGTGTCCCTGGCTGCGGACACTGCCACCGTGGGGTTTGTCACGGTGATGTGTGTGCGTGTGTCCTCCCAGCCTGGAGCCAGCAGCGCCTGAGCCCTGCTGGGGGCTGAGCACATGACTCTCAGCCTGAAACTGGCTCTGCGTGTTGCCTCCTCTGTCTGCCAGCTCCCTCCTGTGTATTTGTTTAACTGTTTTGGCTATTTTTTTCCCTTCCTACTGGGTCTCTGTCTACCAGGACTTTTTGCAGGCAGCCCAGAGAGACACTTCCCTGGTATTCCTTCCCTGCCTGAGGAAGCCCTTGCCCATGAATGTGGGCCTGGATTGGGTCTGTGCTGAGGATGGCTGAGATGCTGTGTGCCTGTAACTGCCTGGTGCGGTCCAGCGTGGTTCCTCAGGCCTGACACAGCTGTTAGCTGCCAGAGGCCACAGAGACTGTCCCTGGGGATAGCAACTTTGAGAACTTGCACACTGTGCCCAGCTCTGTGGGAACCCACATACCTTGCTGGGGAAGGTCCTGGCCCTGAGAGAGCAAACCAGCAATAACAAGGGATGAAACAAGCTTGTCAAGCAAAGCAGTGTGTTGCGTCAATGAATGTTGGGTGCAGGAGGAGGAAGAGGCTTTGTGCCACACTGGAGAAATAGAAAATGCTTCCTAAACCCTTGCAACCTTGCAAAGCCTCTGCTATGCCTGTAGTGACCCACAGTTAGGTGACCACCAAACATGTCACTGCAAACCATGAGAGATACACAGGAATGGAGCGGGACTCCTGATTTTCCCAACTCCTTGCCCTGCTGCTGGACAGGGCTGTTGACAGGCACCATTCAGTTTTGTCCTACAGCTTTCTCCTGCCTCTTGTGCTCTGGTCCCACCTCACTTGGCACATGAAGTGAGCAGTGGCAACAGAGAGGTGCCATTGTTGGAGTCACTTGTTTGTCATTTTGCTCACTCTGCCTCCCAAATCCTCCACACAAAGGCAGTTGTGCCCTCCCACCCTGTTGTGTTGCCAGCATCCAGCAGCGCAATGAATTCTTGCAGCTGCGCCCTGGCTAATGCTGGCATCAGCCGCTCAGTGGAGTGTTAATGCCAGTCTGAAGGCATGTTCCTCCTCTCACGGCCACTGAGCTTTTCAGGTTCCCTGGAGCAAGCTTTGGCTGTTGACAGCATCAGGTGTCTGGTCTGGACAGGGGTGCAGACAGGGGTGAAAACAGATGCTGCTCTGAGCGCAGGGACTGCCTTCCAGGAGTCGTGTTCCCACTGAATGTAGCGAGGATTTTGCTGCAGGGCTATGGAGCTCGGCAAGCCAAGCCACACTCATGGAATGAGGAGTTGCTCCCCTGACAGCCTTGAGTTTAGCTGAGCTTGTGCACTTGGCTTCTTGCTGCTGTGATTCAAACTGCACGGTGGCCCCAGCAGCCAGGGGCAAAGGCAAGAGTCTGAGGGAGGTGAGGCCTGCTCACAGCAGGCTGTGCCTGGCCTCAGATGGTAGATGATAAGGGTGCTCCTTGTTAAGGAGACAGGGCTTTACGGAGACAAGTGGTGTCCCTTCTTGTGGTCATCTTCCCCTTGGGACTGTGGTCGTTGGCAAATGCTGGGTCAATCTGCCTTCAAAGAGCATCTGGATTTGAAAAGGGCATGATGGGCCAGATCCTGATCCAGTTTAATCTGAACAAGCTGCGTGCACACTCCTGAGAGAGCAGCAGGGCTCTCTGCATCTCATAATAAGCTGTTTGACTTTAGCTCAGCATGGAGCAAATACACACACAACACACAAACAGTGCACCTGCTTGGGGTGCATAAGCATGTGCCTGCAGATACCAGCTAATCGATCAGCATGTGTGATCTGGGAAAAAGGGACACATAGAGCTCGCAGGAAAGGGCTTTTCATTCGTACCAGCAGGGTTTAGCTTATGCCTTTATTGTGATCATAAACCAACACACTACATCTGCCAGTCCTGGGCTTATCCAGCGTGCCACAGGTTGTTTCTGAGTTTGCCTGTCAAATGACAGATGCCCCTGAATAGGTGACGTTCTACATTCAGTAATGTGTGTTTTTCCCCAAATTAATGACAAAGCCTCTTGGAAAAACTAGCATATTCAGCATTTCTGGACCAGCAGTGTTTCACTTTCTCCCATGCCAGACCTCGGCTGGAACCTGCTCTGTCCGTCTCCACTGCGTTCGCTAAAGAGCCGTCTGGAAACTGATTGACAAGAACTCTCCCGGTGTAACAGCGCTCAAGATGCAGCTGTTGTGTTGGATCACTCATCTTCCCATCCTAGAGCAGTCCAACCAGCTACAGTTCAGCCAGGAGGGCTGTTTCAGGTGCTTACAGCTCTGCCCTTGTTGACCTCAACTCACCTGAATTCCAGCATGTGAAGATGTTTACGGCAGATGTGTATCCACAGATACAGGTGAGTCACTGCAAACAGCTACATCTCCTACTGTGCTGCAGCGAGGATGCACTCTGAACTTCCTAGTATTTTTCCATCTCCTAAAATACTTTTCTACTTAACAAGGCAGAGCCAAAATTGGATCAGGCTTCTGCTGTATTTTGCATCTATTATGCAGTTCTTGCTGCCATCACTGATTTAATGTCTCCATTATCATGGAGCACTGGTCTGCCAAGGACTCCAGCCATCCAGCATGCTCCTCGGCCTCTACTAAACAGCTGTGAGCAGCCTTAAGGGGCTGCTGAGCTCTGCATCTTTACAGCAAAAGCACATTGGAAAAGCTCGTGCTCCTTTCTGCTCATCTTGCAAGTCACTTCTCTCTAAAGGAGGGGTGAGGCTGTTGGGGGAACCCAGAGGAAGTGCCAAGTTTCTTCTCTGGGTGATCTAGGGCTCAGGGAGATCTGACAATAACTGTCATGTCTAAAAGATGCTGAAGAGCTTCAGTCCCACTAAATCCCATACAAACACATACGTAGGAGTACCAATAGTCCCCATGAGTCAGTGAGTGGCTCTCCTCAGAGCCAAGAGTTATCAGCCCTCTTCAGGTACAGGCTGATCCCTCCACTCTCAAAATACATACCCACATTCCAGCTTAGTCAGCTATTAAAATACCAAGAGTTTTTCTGAAGATTACATTAGCCTTTTCAGTTCAGTAAGGAAAGCTATAAACCACCTCTGGGTTCCACCCAGTGAAGATACTTTGCCCACTGAAAGACAGGAACTCCCCCTCATCTTCTTAAGTCGCTGTTCAAGGAGAGAGGTTTATATTGTCTAGGCTCTGAGGGTACTAATAAGCCTTAATTGCCCTGACAAGGCTCTCCTGGGCCTCTATCCACACCTATGGCCTGGTGCTCTATTTAAGCTCAGCCTGGGGCCTATGTGAGCTTTGAGGGGAGTGTACTGGTTTGTGTTTTGCTCTGTCTGCTCACAGTACCTATTGCTTTGGGCTGTGATCCATGGACTGCCTTCCTGATCTTGGTTATCTTCTACTACTATGGAACTGCCAAGGGATTCCTGGTTGATGTCTGACTATGGCTGCCATCAGCAGACCTTGGCCCTGACCTAGGGACTGACTGGTTTGGTGTTGGTCCGGCTTTATCACTGTGAGCTTCTCTGAGGATCCGGACTTCTGGTTGAATCTGGGTGTCATCTCTGAGCTGCTTGTCTGTCTTGGGTGCTGGGGGGCCTGTCCTGCTGGCTGCTGTGCTCAGCTCCCTGATGTGTGCGCCTCAAACCTGGTACAGCAAGGGTTTGACAGTCACTTCTTTGGGCTCTGGTCATATCTCTAAAACAGGCAGAGCTAAGACTAAACCTCCTGTGCCTTGTCATCAGCCTCTTGGCTGTACTGAGCTTTATCTTGCTTGTCCTTCTGCCCCAGTCAAAAGCTTTAGAAGATCTGAGGCTTGCTGCCCTCATGACATCTTCACTTCTGCAGATTTTTCATCCCTTCCAGAAAGTCATTTGCTTACTGTCTGAGTCGATAAGCCCAACACAGAGATAAAGGCGCTCTCTAAGCTGTACAGAGGCCCACATTAAATGATGTGAATAGCCCCAAACAGATGTACTCCTTTCTCCTTCCTGGCTGGGGGCTCAGAAGTCACCTCCCATGTAAATGGAGGGCCGTGACCATCCCTCTGCACGCCAGCTCCAACAGAGCAATGTGACCGGGTTGCCATTCCCCTCGAGTGCGGAGCCCTGGCCCCCGGGCTGTGAGGAAACCTGTGTGAGCTTTCAGCTGGAGAGCTGTCTGCCTCCTTGCCCCAGGTGACTCTGTTAAAGGTTATTCTGGCCCCTTAATCAAATTCCATGTAGCTCTGTTTTGCTCTGCTCTCTAGGAATCCGCTGAGGTTTGCTGTCAGAGTGGCTATTATTAACGCAGCAATCAGCTCTGCTTTGGTGAGGAGAGAAACGGGAACTTTCAGGGATGGGAGACAGCAGGGGCACGTGGAAACTGGGAAAGTAAAGCACAACTCGTGCTTGTTCTTCACCTGCAGTTTACAACAGGGGATGGGAAACAAGGGGGGCTGGTAGCAGCTCTGTTTCCCAGGTGGGCAGTGTGTCCTCCCCTAAGGGGAACAAGCTGATGCAGAGATTAAGAAAGGCTCAAACTGATACAGAAAAATCTTGCTGGGGCTCTAAATAGAGCAGAATCTCTTCCCTTCTAATTACAGCCTATCCTGGAAGGCATTAGTTGCTCCAGGTCACTTCTCTTGAAGTGTTTATTATACTGGTCTTCTCCAGCAGGATTTTGGACGAGAGCAGGAATTGTGTGTTTTGCCCAGAGAATGGCTGCATGCCTGGGCTGTGCAGGAATAGAGCGGGTACCCGCCCCTGCTTGGTACAGTCAAAATGTTTCACGGTGTCCCAGAATTAAAAAGGCTAAGTCAGCAAATGAGCTTATATAAAGCTTGTCGGAGGCTCTGAAGTAAATTCGTGTATTCTGGAACAAGGGAGAGGTTAAATCTTTCCTTGTGCCTAAGGAAGGAGGGGCTGGACAGAGCAGGGAATTTTCCTCTTCTGGAGGGATGAGACGCCAAAAGGCTGTAGAGCTTGACAGAAGATTGTGTTAAATTGCATGGTGTGCCACAAGCCTGCTGTGTCACCCAGCCTCTGTCCCAAAGAGCCGGCAATCAAGGTAATGGGAACGGCCCATTTTTCCCTTCTGATCCAAGAATGGGCACAGATCACCTTTTGCTGCCCTGACAAGTGTCAGTGGGCAAAGAAATCCTTTTCCTGGTACTGGTGACATCTTGCATTTTCTAACGTTGCCAGAACTTAACATCTGACTGTTTATTTGTTTTGCTTATTGTTTACTTTCTTGCTCTGCTGAGCACAGGCAATAGATCACTTTCACCTTTATAGGTGAACTCAGTTTTGCTGTATTTAGGAGAATAAAACATCTCACCAGCATATTTCAAGTTTCAATGAGTTGCTGCTTTTTTTTCAAGTGGAGTTTCAAAATAAGTTAAATTTCTCTTGAGATTAGACTTTGTGGTTAGTTTCTTTTTAATTGGCAAGTCTTAGGCACCAAATTCTTTCCCTTAGCTATCACCTCATTCCTCTACCTCGGTAGTATTTGTTTGCAGGCATCTTGGAACAAAATGTGACCCTTACACTGAAATGGGAAAGCTGGCTAAATTTCCTGAAGGCAAAAGCTGTTACAGTAATTCACAGGGGGAGACAGCAGAAGGATTTTCAGTTTTGCCAGCCTAAAATACACGCTTGCTTTCTGATTCTGCCTAACAGACGTAACTGTGAAATTGAACAATTTTGGGGAAGAACAGAAAAGCACAGATAATGGTAATACCAAGAAAAATTTCTGAACAGCTTTGAAGCAGCTATAAAAAAAGCATTTAGTGCAATTGTAAAGCCTCTTTTGCCAGTGCTCCGAACATCATATGAGAATATATACCAGGTAGGGAGGCTGGAGGGAGATCAAATGAGAAATGACAAGCCTTTGACTATAAAGCTGTCAATGCCTCAGAAGAGAGCCAAGCCAGCTGCACCTATTCCAGGGAGTGTGAAATGGAGATGCAAGGGCTGTGCTGGGTTGAAGTTGGTGCTGCTTTTTAAAGAGAACCAGTGTTGCCCATCTCTGCCGGCTGTTTTCTGCTCTGCTGGCAGTGCTGACCTGGCTGATCGATGTTGCCACTAATTTTATTTAATTTTCTTGCCTAAGATGTATCTTCTCCTTTCATACTCCCTCTTTGTTGCTCAGTCTGAGATTGATGTATAACGTCAAAATAAATCCAGGGAGCGCCATGAGCTTCTGAGATTTGGGAGCTGGATGTGGCAGGGTCAGGAGATCTGAAAGGCTTTTAGTTACCCACTTGTAGTAAGCCACCTGCATGCGAAGACAGCCAAATTACCAGCAACAAAGTGAAAAATGACAAGAGCATTCATTAAATGCCATGCCTGGGCTAGAATCTGAGCGCACTAAAGTGTTTTTATCTCATCTAATGGGTAAGCGACAGCTCGGTAGTTCCTGCTGCATTTCCTGCTCGGTGGGGGCTGGGGGCTGCATTGATTCTGGGATAAAAAGGACTTTCAGAGCCCTGGATGGATGTGGTCTAAAAGAAGCCAAAAGCGAGTACTTTGGTCCAAGCCTGTCAGCTTTGCCTTGCCACGCTGGGGAAGGGGTGCAGCCAGTCTGTTACCTGCCCTGGTCATACTGGGGGAAGCTGCAGCACCGGAGCAGATGATGGAAGGAAAGAGCTGGTAAAAAGAGGCTGGCAACTGCAGAAAGGGGCGACGTGTGCCAGTGCCAGTCTGGTAGGAGCTGTAAAGGTCAGTATCGATAATACCGAGTACCCTCAGGTGGCTGTTTGATTCATTACAGAGTTCAGCAGGCTATGGCACATTGACACCTTTCTCTATTTGTTGAAAAACAGTGAATTCGTGCCAGAAAAAAATACCATCAATTTTTCCTTCAGGAGATTCTCTCTTCAAACAACAACAACAAAAGATCAATTTATTACAGGGAAATAAACACTCCAGAGTGTTTTTAATGAACACTTATTTGAGGAATAAGAATGTTTGAATTTAAAATCCTGGTCACCTTCAGACCTATGCCCTGCTGTCTCAGCGACACGCTGTGTGGGAGAGGCAGAGCGCCGGGCACACGGTACAAGCACCGCAAGCACAAAGACATTTGGTGAGGCCATGACAGTACAGCTGTTTCCTCACGCGGAACTTGCAATGTTGGATTTTAGCATCCCCTGCCCTTCTGAATGTGTGATGAGAAAATTGTTTTGAAACCAAAGAGAAAGGTTCCTAGCCACGCTGAGGAAAACTTGAAAATATGAGCTGAGTGCCTTGTGAGAAGGGACCAATATGCTTTCAGGTCCTTTGGTTTGGAGTCATATCATGTTTGTGGTCTTGTGATGCTTGACCAGGTCTCAAATATTTGTCTGGGGATGAACCAAGAGTTGCACAGCTTTTCTGAGGGGCCACATGCCGCAGGCCTGCAGGAGGGGAGTGGGATGGCTGCAGCCCGTCCAGCTGGCAAGAGGGGTTGAAGTGTAGGGAGCTGGCATGTGTCCCTCTCAACTGCTGTGGTATTACAGGACCTGTTGAACCTTATTTCTTGGGCACCTGTCTGACAAAGCCCTTGCTCGAGTCATTTACTGTAATATTGTGCCCTGAGGCCACTAAAGATGTGTTTAATTTGAAATTTAGTGTAATTGGAGCAGTTGGCCTTGTTGCTGTAATAATGATTTTCAGCAGGATATCCAGCATGTTCCTTTGCTGTGCTATCCACCAGAACTGCTCCAACACCTACAAACCCAAGAACTGCTGCAATATAGATTTTTTTATTTTTTAATAGACACAGCAGTTTGCACAGAAGGGCATGAAGAAGGGGACATCAGCTGAATTAGTTTCAATGTGACAGCCTCGGCTATGGTGGTGACACACCACGGAATGGTTTTCCCAGCAGGTGTCGAAGCAGCTGTCCCTGCTAGGGCAGAGGCTCCAACACTGACCCAGCTTCAGAAAACAGATGCAACACCTCAAAGCCTCAGGAGTGATAAAGCAACCAACAAGAAGAGATGCTCTGCTGGACCTCATACTAAGCAGCAGTGAGAGGTTCGTTGGGGCTGTGAAGGTCAAAGGCAGCCTTGGCTGCAGTGACCATGAGGTGGTGGAATTCAGGATCCCAACACAAAACAGGGAAGAGCTGCATATCTGCATATCTTTATCTGGCTGATAAACTAGAGAGTCAATCTTCCATCCAGAGGGACCTCGACAGGCAGGAGAAACGGGCTGACAGGAACCTCCTGCAGTTCAGCAAGGCTTTCAAAGGGCTGCACCTGGGGAGGAACAATCTCACGCACCAGTATATGCTGGGGCCGCCCAGCCGGGAACTAGCTTGGCAAGAAACGACCTGGAGGTCGTGGAAACACCAAATAAAATGTGAGCCAGCGATGTGCCTTTGCCACAAAGGTACTGATTGTATCCAGGGCTGCATTTCCTTCCAATGGTGCCCAGTGACAGGGCCAGAGGCGATGGGCACAAACAGAAACACTGGAGGCTCCTTCTGAACACCAGGAAACACATTTTTACTGTGAGGGTGACTGAGCAGTGGCACAGGTTGCCCAGAGAAGGTGGAGGGTCTCCAACCTCAGGGATACGCAAAAGCCATCCAGTCATGGTCCTAGGAAACTGGCTGTAGGTGTCCCACCTGAGCAAGGGCTTGGACCAGATGGCCTCCAGAGGTGGGGAAATGAATTTGCCCAGCGGGAGAAGTTTTTCCAGGTGATGAAGTGAGGTGGGAGCTGAGAGGTGAGGGAGAAGCGGTGGCCCCGTGAGCCGTGGGCAACTAAAGAGAGGTCAGCAGGCGGATGCGGAGGGTCTCTGGTTTGGAGGCCGTCGCTGCCGGCCCCGGTGTGGCGGCTGACAGGGAGCTGCCCTCCCGGGGGCTCTGCCCCTGCCGCCGGCGGGGCCCGGCGCATCCCCGCTGCCTGCGGCGGGGGCT